>JAQGEQ010000090.1:0-600000 GCA_034620365.1 Pegea sp. RAD2-039
AAGGTTGTTTTTCAGTTCTTCGCGGATCAAATCCTCGTTCCCAAGCTGCCTATAAAGTTGTACTAATTAACGTTGACACTATTGATGTTAATTAGATTTTAAGATTCTATAATATTACATTTTAGTATAAGATATTTAAGTTTTATAACTGTTAATCAACAAGTTGAAAATGTTAAAGTACTTAAGATAAATGATTTAAACAACATTGCTTGACAAATGAAAACCAAATTATATGACTTACCCTCACAGACAGAACATTCAAAATTACAAATCTTGTTAAGGTGTCAACCATACTTGGCTGAACAAAGTCTGTTATTTCACCTCCGGTTTGTCGTTCGATCCACTCATTCATAAATCTTATACAAGCTTCTGGGTTGTTATGAAAGTTCAACTTTTTTACACCTGGTCCATATCTACATTAAAACAATCACATCGTTTCACTTTTTACAAATATGTCTTTTAGGTTTATAAGCGTTACAAGCAACAAATGATAAAGTTTTAAAACTCTTCAATTATCATGACAAACTTTCTTAAGAACTAGAAATTCACACAGGATGACAAACTAAAGAAAACTTTTGAATAGTCGGAACAATGCACAGCTAACACCAAACTATTTCGTAGGTTTCGGTTCTAGCCAGAGGCGGGCAAGAGCGTAGTCTCACCTTAAAATAGTTTCTCGAAACGTCGTTTTTAGTGGTATCTTCTTATCCAAAAATAGTCGTTCAACGAGAAACAGTCTATAAGATTTGTCTTTCTTTATTAGACTTTTTTGAAAAGCAAAAACTTCGCGAAAATCCGATATTTCTAAAGCATCACTCAACTGATTAAAGCTTTCATCTTCCGTACCTAAGAAGTGAAAGTTATGTTCTTAAGTCGGATACTTTTAACTACGTATGAGCTTTCATATAAACTAATTTTTCAAAATTTATACAAATGTAGCAAACTAGAAATGGTCGGAGTATTTATTAATAAAGTTTATAAAAAGCGGAAGTATAATCGAGCTGAAAATATTTTTATTTATTTTTCACAAAAAATTTTGAAAAAAATCGAAATAAGTTTTTGAACATTCTGGTTTTTGCTTTAAATTCTTAAATTTAAACTGCTTTTGTGACTATAAGTAAAAAATAGTTTTATTACCTCTTTTTTATGTGAAAATAATCTTTTAATACAAAATTGCTGATAAATAGAATACAAGATTAAGACTAAATAGAGAATTAAATCCATATTCACTTGCATCAAGTAAAGAAAACATTTAATCTCTTAGATTACATACTTCTAATAATATGAAGTTAGGATAGAGACTTTTCTATATATTCCTTTTAAGTAAAAATTAAAAATATATTGAACAATTTATTAAAAACAACTCATTAGTGTGAGCTAAGATACTACAGATTTAGTTATTGACTTTTATGATTATCAGAACTTTATTTTTAAATAAAATTGTCACATAAAAATCAGGTATAAATTTACTGAACGTTTTGAGCATGTGCTTATTTAGCCTTAGAAAACTATTTACTTAACTTCTAACCAAAGAAGCATTTTTAGTAATAACTCTAGGAAATACTTTAATAACTTGCATAAACAAACAATTTTAATTAATAAATCAGAGTTAAAGTTATATTATCAGACATTTGTAATGCTTAAGAAATTAATTTTAAAGCTAAAATGCATGTGTTTTACCTCAAATGAGTACCAGGTTATTTCTAATATTCTTTATGATACTTAGTTTCTTAGATAAAGCATTTGTCTGTTTTATTTCACCAGGTTAGGAAATAAAATTACGTTTTATAAGGCTTGTAACAAGCAGCAATTAAAAACTAAAGGAACAAATTTATAATGATTAAAATAATAAATTATGAGAGAGAGGTTGAATAAATTATCAAAAATTTAAGAATTTACAAATATTGAATATTTATGTGAAAACTTTTGCAAATCTTTAATACTTAAGTAGGTTGTCATATTTTTTCAGTATTGAAATTTTTTATGCTGCAATCATCAGAGTGCGAAAATGTAATTTGATGATAAATGTTTTCAAAGTTGGTTTTCACCAGAAGTTAATTCTAAAAACTTTTCAAGAAGCTATATAACAGTTTTGTTGTCAAAGTAAACTAGTTTTCAAAATCTTTCGACTCGAAGCAATACCTTATAGCTGTAATGATAACTGATGGTTTTCTAAAAAAATTATTCAAGGTATTTAATTCATATTCATTTATTACGTTTGTTATTCGTCAGCAGATAAAAGTAAAACAAGCTTTTATAATAAAGACATGTTTCTAAGTGTTAAAATTTACAATATTACTTTACAAGATTACTGCAAGATTATTAATATCATAAATGAATGAAGTAATTATGATCTGGGATCTACAACTTTTCCCATAAAAAGAATTGCTCCAGTTTCTTCATGACGCAAAAGGAACACAAATGGTTTGTTGATGACTATAGATGGGGGAAGAAGTGATTCAGTATTCCCATCTATTATAGTTGCAGCCGAAGCTTTTACTCCATCTTCGTTTAACTTAAACTTAGCTTCATGGGAAGCATCATTTACATATAAACCCATATCACGTCTAGTTAGGTTGTTAAGATTTGCCAAATAAGGATTAAAAACGTCCACAATTCCGATTGATTCCATCATATGGGACATCGAGTTTTGTTTGTGGTTGACTTCGAATTTTGGAAGAGTCAGTTCACAATTCAGATAGCTAAGAGCTTCTCTATCAATATCGTAACGCATCACTTCAAACTGATTTCTTAGACGATTAGCAGCGTCATCACGTAGCAACTGTGAAAAGTTGCCAGCCTCGTTTGGCATGATTATTACCAGTGACAGTTTGTAGTCTAAAAATAAAGTTTAATTAAATTCTTAGTTTTATTGTTCTGTTGAAACATTACATTTCTAATGTCAGCGTTTATAAGACGTTTTATGATTAAATAAATGTATGAAATTAGGTACCATTTAAGAAAAATGATTTTATTTAACAATTTATTATAAATAAAACTTGCTACATTTAGTACCAGTGTCCAAAAATAAATTTGTTAAGCTTTGAAAGTGTGTATAGTTAGAAATTTCAATTTTACTAAAATAGCTTTCCAGTTTTCAAAAAAAAAATTGATAAGATCATATTAACAAATATTCTTGACCATAAAAGTAACAATCTAATCGTATATACAATCACGAAAAAAGGTTTTCATGATCTAATAAAGCTTAAATCAACCCTAGATTTTCATATTGAATTTTTGAACCATAGAAAGTTGTAAGTACTTTTATTATTTACACTGATTGGTTAATGTTCATACATCAAAAATATTAGGATTACCATTATTATGTTCAAGATGTAAAACAAGTTTTTATACTTCTGTTACAGCTTTTTATAACCACAAATAACATAATTTATGCTTGTAAAATTACAATGAGCTTATGTCATGAAACAGTTTATCTTGCATAATATAAATTATACTTATTACCTTTAAATGGGACAGCTACAACCGTCATATCATCAAAACCACCTAAGTTTCTGGTTATAATCCCTATGCTACATCGTTGTGAATATGAATTCATCATGTCACTGCTAATTTGCTCTTTTGGTGATAAAAAGAAAGGTTGTTTTTCAGTTCTTTGCGGATCAAATCCTCGTTCCCAAGCTGCCTATAAAATTGTACTAATTAACGTTGACACTATTGATGTTAATTAGATTTTAAGATTCTATAATATTACATTTTAGTATAAGATATTTAAGTTTTATAACTGTTAATCAACAAGTTGAAAATGTTAAAGTACTTAAAATAAATGAGTTAAACAACATTGCTTGACAAATGAAAACCAAATTATATGACTTACCCTCACAGACAGAACATTCAAAATTACAAATCTTGTGAAGGTGTCAACCATACTTGGCTGAACAAAGTCTGTTATTTCACCTCCGGTTTGTCGTTCGATCCACTCATTCATAAATCTTATACAAGCTTCTGGGTTGTTATGAAAGTTCAACTTTTTTACACCTGGTCCATATCTACATTAAAACAATCACATCGTTTCACTTTTTTCAAAAAGGTCTTTTAGGTTTATAAGCGTTACAAATAATGAATGATAAAGTTTTAAAACTCTTCAATTATCATGACAAACTTTCTTAAGAACTAGAAATTCACACAGGATGACAAACTAAAGAAAACTCTTGAATAGTCGGAACAATGCACAGCTAACACCAAACTATTTCGTAGGTTTCGGTTCTAGCCAGAGGCGGGCAAGAGCGTAGTCTCACCTTAAAATAGTTTTTCGAAACGTCGTTTTTAGTGGTATCTTCTTATCCAAAAATAGTCGTTCAACGAGAAACAGTCTATAAGATTCGTGTTTCTGTATTAGACTTTTTTGAAAAGCAAAAACTTCACGAAAATCCGATATTTCTAAAGCATCACTCAACTGATTAAAGCTTTCATCTTCCGTACCTAAGAAGTGAAAGTTATGTTTTTAAGTCGGATACTTTTAACTACGTATGAGCTTTCATATAAACTAATTTTTCAAAATTTATACAAATGTAGCAAACTAGAAATGGTCGCAGTATTTATTAATAAAGTTTATAAAAAGGGGAAGTAAAATCGAGCTGAAAATATTTGTATTTATTTTTCACAAGAAATTTTGAGAAAAAAATAAACAAGTTTTTGAACATTCTGGTTAAATTAGTTAATAGTAATTTCTTAAACTTAAGCTGCTTTTGTGACTAAAAGTAAAAAGTATTTTTATTACCTCTTTTTTATGTGATAATAATCTTTTAATACAAAATGCTGATAAATAGAATACAAGATTAAGACTAAATAGAGAATCAAATCCATATTTACTTGCATCAAGTAAAGAAAACATTTAATCTTTTAACTTAAATACTTATATTGATATGAAACTAGGATAAAGACTTGTTTAGGTACTACTTTTAAGTACAAAAATAAAAATATATTGATAAAATTACACCAAAAACAACTCATTACCGTAAGCTAAGATACTAAAAGCTCCAAAAATTGACAAAGGTGAAAAAACAACGTTTTTAGCTTTTTCATTAAATTGTCGGAAAAGTTTAAAAGAAAAGTCTTCAAGAGACTTCGAGACAGCATTTACATCAGGTATAGAGATGCTTTCTGGATTTCCACACAGCACATAACCATATTCCACTGACGATACAAAAATATGATAAAAATATCGAAATTATATTAATTAAAAACGTTTAACACAAAAACTTACAACAAGCCAACAGAAATATTTTGAGCAGAAAACTCTTCATCACTCTAGATAGATTGTTAATTAAGGAATAATAATTATCTAAAAACAAAAAGAATAGTTTTTATTCAAAAATCATTAGACATACATAAACAATTTTCAAATGATAAACTACTTAGGGCGTTGTTTTCAACTGAGAACAACCACACCCTGAAGTCTATCAAAAATAAAAGCGAAATGATATATTCTGTTGGGTTTCAACCTTTTTATTCTCTTTGTCTCCTCTCAAGTAAAAACCTCAATGACGCCGATGCTCTTATAAGTTTTAAGGAAACCTGATATCAATTTTTTTTAAACAATTAAAATGTTTTTATCTCAAATATCTTAAATAACTAAGCGAAGCTAACCAATATTGCTTCAGGGATTATTTATTCTAAAAAACAAGTTTTGAAAGATTTTTGTGATAACAAATTGTTAAAACTTAATTTTTAGATTTTGCTATCAAAGAAATTTACATTTTTATAATATTTGTTTGTAAACTTTTCATGCAGACAATAATTTTAATCAGTTTATGCTTCTAAACTACTGACAAATCTTTGATTTCTCATCATAATTACAATTATCAGTGAAATTATATGACCTTTTCATAAATCAAGAAGTTGTTTTCATTTTTGTGCAGTTAATGTTACCTTTAATTCAATAAAAAGTCAACTTCAAGAAACAATTTGTTGCTATTCGAAGAATAAATTACAGCTAACTTAAATTAAGCTTTTTTAACCTTAGATGTGGTTTTTGCTTCCACGGAATCGAACTAACCTCGAGTAGTTGAAATTTCCTACACTATTATCATCCTTGCTTCTGCCTACAAAGTTTCGGTCCTGAATTTTGAAGTAAATCCGGTAAGTTGCAATCCTGAGGCGTTCTTCGACTGAAGCTAAAGAATCTTTAGTGAGGAGTTTTGTTTGTCGATGTACATAACATAAACCAAACTTTTTATGAAAGTTTATTGGTTCAAAAGTTTTCAAGACTTTATTAAACCCTTCTTTAAAATAAATTGTTACTTTTTTTATAATTTCAGCTTAGGTTTTTTTATTTCTCTAAATTTTAACTATCGCTTTTCAATGTTGAATAATAAAATATTAGGTGAATATAACGATAATAATTCTTTAACAGAGCTTCATCCTATTGTAAAAGAGGCTAAAAGAATGGTAAAGAACGACGTTCAACTTCTCGATTAACAAAAAACTTGTTTCATCTTAATACCCGATTTTGTTGTGGATTTAGCTCTGCAGTTGGTTCTTGGTAGTACCACATTGATATAATTTTTGTAATATTAAAAACCCTAGCTTTAAAAAAATATATAAAAATTATGTAGAAAGTAAATTATGTTTAATATTTTATAGTTTACATCAATAAATACCTAGAAATAAGTTTGCATATAAAGTGTTTCATGCTCAATAAAAATAAACAAACAGTTTTAAATTCTGTTTTTAAAAACGTGTTTAACTAGACATAACTTTTTCTATTATCCTCTGCAAAGTTGTTTAAGTTTTTTGTTGTATAACTTTAAACAACTAATTAAATGATACAACTTAATTTGTTTCGATTAAACTATTAAGATCTCGAATAATTAGGGTCTTTAATAATTCAGATTAATTTTTTTAATAAATTTTATTCCATTGTTAAGTGGTTTACTAAAGTAAAGTTTGAAGAGAAGCATTATTATTATATCAAAAACTGCATAAAAATTATCAGAATATGGAGATTAGAAAAGTATTAATAATCTTGAAAATACTGTTACTAACATAATACATGTCTTTATATAGCTTCTAGTTTATAAACTTCTTTTATATAATTTTATTCGAATTTGAAAACGCAAATCATCTTTAGATAGAATTGTTGCATCATTTGTTGTAGTTATTGCCACTGATAAAGTGCAACTGACAAAACATGTTGATGAAGATAGAGTATATTTGTATATTCTAAATATTAGTTTGTTTTCAATTTTGTTGTTTGTATCGTGTAATGTTGTTGCTAGTCTACTTCTACAAACTTAATGAAATTATCTTATAGAGTTCTTATCACTTCACTTAGCTAGGAATTAAAAAGAATACGAATGAATAAAATGATAGTAGAATAGAGCATTTGACAACAAAGTCTCTTCAATTATACACTCACAATTAAATTTTATATAAAGTGATAGAATTCATAGAAGGAAAATGTAATAAAAATACTCTAAACTGTACTTTATTCAAAGTTATTTATTTGCTTAATAGTGATAATGTTTTGTTTATCTTATTATGAAGACAAACTCAAAAGTGATCACAATTTAAGCTGAAAACGATGATGAACGTAACTGATCAAGATGAAGTCTCTAACAGAGATTCCAACTAGTTTTAATGCTAAGTGAATAGCTTGTTGAGAAGAACAACAGATGAGAAAAGAAGTTTTTTGTCAATTACAAGAACACTAGATTAGAAATTAAAGAAAATGGAATAAATGACTTTTAAACAAAAGTCTAAATTGATAGAATCAAAATATATAAAGAGCAAAATGAAAATCGAAAATATGAAGAAAGTAACTTTCCTTTATTAACTCCATATACGGAAATAGAAAGAAAATTGAGAATTATTATCAGAACTTAAACCTCTTATATCACAAATCAAGTCTTGATTATTAAACCAATAAAATTGACTTTTCTCTAAAATGTTATTTAGCTTTTATATCTATTTATTATAATATATGCGAAGGAGGGTGCCTACAAAAACACCTCCCGCTAACACACATTCTCACATAAAACATATATTAAGTTAGAATACAGAAAGCAAAAGATGTAATACTTGGCATTTCGGTAGCCCTCAAAGCATATAACAGTGAATAATTACATATAAGTAAAGTAATATTAAAAAAAAGAAAGAAAAAATTCAAAGTTTAGAAATGACAATATTGGCAATATTATAACGCTTCAACTTCTGCTTGAACAACGCGAGTGATTTTGACACGACAATGTCTGATCGCAGCTGGTTCCATGTATTAATTGTACGGTATGAGAAAAAAATGTTGCTCTGATTAATGTACCAGGTGATATGGGCTTATTAAGATGTAATGTGTGTCGTTTGAGTTGATATAACTTGAGGGAAGGACTAATGGAAAAGAAATCATCAAACTGAAGGTCAATTAAATTGTGGAAAATTTTAAAAATAATAATTAAGTCGTATTTAATCCGTCGGATTTCCAAAGTATCTAAATTGAAGAAGCTGAGACGATGTTTATAACTATCATATTTAATATTAAGTTTCCTGCATACCAGTCTCGTAAATGTCGCCTGACCAGACTCGATTTTTTTGATATCACTAACTTGATATGGCATTCATAATTTTATTAAAATTAAAATCGCCCAAAATATATAACTCAGGACACACAACGCTCTTCAGAACCTTCAATAAGGCCTTAATAGTAACCTCGTCATTAATTTTATAGGGTGGTAGGTTAAAACGAGAAAATTTGATCTTTGAGTAATAAAAATCAAAAGCGATAATCTCAAATACTGGACAATTAATAGCATCGATCTTAATTCTAGAGATCATGGGTGCAAGCGATGTTCTGTAAGTTATGCAAACACCGCCGCCTGTATCATACAGTCAGTCACAACGCAAAACACAAAAAAGATTATCGTCAACCAGAAACGAATCAAGATAAAACGGTTTCAACCAAGTTTCAGTAATAAAAACGAATGTGAAATCTTGAGAATGCAAAAGAGCTTTCAATTTGAAAATTTTGTTAATAATCGACTGTGCGTTGAAGAACATACCTAATGTAGTAGAAGAATTGTCTTTTTGATGCTTGTGAGATTTGATGATGGGCTTCTGTAAATTAGTATCTCGGGTATTAACAATTGTGTGCGGAGAGAGTTTGAAGAGAGAATATTTTCTAAGTTGTCATCTTCACAGATATCATGTGCTACTGTAATGCTCTCGAATTTTTGTCAAGCTTTAGCTTATACAGCTTGGCAAGAAGCTTGAGTTTGTCCCATCATTCCTGAAAGGAAACTTTCAGCGGTCTTTGATGATCTGAGCGTTTTGCTCCAAATCTAGTCATTGATGTCTTTGGAACGTCCACAAAATCAAGGTTTTGAGAGCACATTTGATTACAATATTTACTGCCATCATCTTTATCAATCTCAGAGACATTAAAGATGATGACATTGTTTTCTCTGTCTTCACGGTTTAAAGTAAGTTTTGTGTGTGTGTCGGTGATCTTCTTGGCAAGAAGCTGCACCATACTAGCATTTTTGTCGGAACCAGAATCACCGACCACCGAGGTCCATGTGACTGGTTTCTTTGTAGAGGCATCCAGTTCGTCCATTGATTTAGACAAACTAGAAATTTTCTCGTCGATCTTGGCAACATCTTTGCCAATTTCCGATTTAAATTTGGCTAATTCAGTGGATATAGATTTGTTGATGCCGGATAACAGGTTTTGATTAGAATTAGATGAGGGAGCTGTTGTGTCCATGGTTTTAAATTTGATGCAGAACCATTTAAATCCCATTTGCTTCATCTGGTTGTTACCAAATTTATCATAAATTTTTTTGCTTACATCACTACAGGTTAAATGAAAGCAGGAGAGCCATTTGTTGCATTCTATTGCCAGATCTTCATCATAGCAAATTTGTTGCAGGATTGGTAATTGCCATTACAAGCTTGTTTTTAAGAAGTTAGTTTATCAGGATTTTTCTTTACATTTGAAAGTAAGGTCTTGTCAGTCTTATTTGGTTCCACCATAGTTTTTACAATATTGTCAATTCAATCAAGTGTAAACATTATGCAATGTTGTCTTTTTACTGTCACTTAGTGAAATTGAATGAACTTATTCAAATAGAATTTATTCATAGGAATTTTACTAAATTTCAGTGCGATGTGCTAATAAAAGATAAATTGTCACTGGTATTTAGAGAGAAAATTTCAGTGGACATTTTCAAACTAAGCAAAAACTATTTCTAAAAATTATTGAAACCAATAAAAGCTTAAATGAACTTTCTGTCGACCCTAAATTTATGTTAATAAATTTTATATTTTATCAAAAAAACAAAAATTAACTTTAGACTGAGGGAATTCAGATGCAGAGAAATTAATAAAAAAGATGATAGTTTAACAATTTGTTAATTACTTAGAGATGTTACTAATCACTTAAACGCTAGATTATTTACTTTTTATGGACTTTTCGTTGTCGCCTGGTACGCTAATGTGATAATCCTTATACTACACAGAACAGTTTAACAGGAAATAATCGAAATAAATATAATAGATGATATATTGTTTAGTTTGTAACCAGCAAAAAGAAATTAATTCTCCTGTTGCTTACGAGTTAATTGTTTAGTTTATAGCCAATAAAACCAATAAAAATTTCACAAAATTTGCAACAAGGTAATAAACAAAGTTGATAAAAATTATTTATTGTAGGCAGAAAAAGCGCAAATACATTGATAAGAATTGATTGAAAAACAAGAATTACATCAAAAGATAGTCAGTTTGTGGTAGCGTGATACCCAAGTTGTTATTCTTGCTACTACTTAATCTTAATTGCAGTTTATCTAAGCTAAATTGTCATAATGTTAACCTTGGTTAGGCATCATTCAATAATTTAGAGAAAGTAAAAAAACTTGCTTATGGGTTATGTTTGCTTGCATTTGCTTAAATCTATAAAAAGCATTGTACAAGTAGATTTCAGCTCTGTTTTATATTATAGTTATAAAATTAAATTGAACTTTGATAACTAGGTGCATTAGGGCTACGTGGCATTCTGCAAAGCATCCGCTTATATCGTATTATGTACATCTTTGAAAAAAATGTTTAAATTCTTTTTTTTATCGATAATTTCAATTGACTTGCAAGTTCTAAAACTGTGCCGGATTTAATTTGTAAATCTTTTTCTTCGTCAAAAGAAACAACTGAAAATTGACGGAAAAATTTGGCCAAAATAACTTTTTGTTCTTGTAAAGCAAAACGTTGTCCAATACAGTTACGTGGGCCCGCTGAAAAAGGTATATAAGAAAATGGAGATAGGTTTCTCTTCAAACGGTTTTCAACATCAAATCTTTCAGGTATAAACTTGTTTGGTTCATCCCAAAGATCTGGGTGTCTATGGATAAAATAAACAAATATTGTAACATCACTACCTTTTGGTATTATTTTTCCATCTATAATAACTTCTTCTTCAGTTTTTCGACCGATAATAGCACCAGGTGGATATAATCTTAAGACTTCTTTAATCACCAAATCAAGATAAACTAATTCTTTCAAATGATCATTTGTAATATCACAGCTTTTATCCCCATCAAAAATAGCATCTAGCTCATCGTGAAGTTTTCGTTGCTTATCAGGATATCTTCCAAGTAAGTAAATAGCCCAAGTCAAAGCTGTCGAGCTTGTGTCATGTCCTGCAAACATAAAAGTGTCCACCTCTTCCTGGATATCCTCTGCTGAAAGCTTTTTGCCATCTTCAGTTTCAGCACCAAGTAACATATCCAAAAAAGCTTTTTTAGTTTTCTGTTTGGTATCTGTAGTTATAACTTTTTCATTCACAATTTTGTCTTTGATCACATTAGCAGTGAACCCATGCAATGTTTTTAAAGTTTCAGCTTGTAGTCTACCAGTTGACGATAAGTTAAAAATAAAATCATTGATTAAAAACGCACTTGAAATGCGCGCTTGTGAAATGTCGCTCATTCTGAAGTAAAAGAGGTTATTATAAAAGCATTATTTATATCAATTATACTATTATATATTAACTAATTCATTATAGCTTTAATCAGTTGGATTCTATTTCATTGACAAATTCTTAAATTCTAAATGATCCTAAATCTTGTCTAGTATTCAGCCTTATACTACCGAAATCATCATGTAAATTTACCTGTATGTGTTAAAACGAGAATAGATTATTCTTAAATATTTTTAATGAGAGGTTTACCTGGTAACAGCCTTCACATATTCATTTTCTTCATCGTTTTGAGCATTGACTTGAACTCCCATTGCAGTCTCACAAATTATATCCAAAGCACAAAGCTTTAAATGCTTAGAAATGTTTACATTTTCGTTGCTAGATATCATATTGTCAATTTTATCAATCATAATTTTAGCTTGTTCGTTCATAACTTGCAGAAAGTCTTTGAGTATGTCATAATGGAAACTTGGAGTAATCAACTTCCTTCTCTGCTGCCATTTTTGTCCTTTAGACAACGCTAATCCATCCTTGATCCATGGAACTAAAACTTTATAGTCGTATGACTTTTCCAAATGTTTGGTGCCTTTAAAAAAGATTTCAGTTGTGCTTGGATGCACGAGAAATAAGTTTGGAGTCACGCCAAACCAAAACACTCCCATCTTATTCTTCCCCTCCACTAACTTAAGGCATAACTCTTCTAAAGTCCTAAAAAATCCTGTACTGTCTGCCGGGAGACTTAAAACTTGTCCAATGATTGGATAAGAAGGTACTGGAAATTTTGGTAAGTAAGAAAATGCATTGATGTTTCTCCAAAACTTCAAAATGCTTTTAAAGTAGATAAAGAAAATTGTGAGAATGCAAGCAAGCACTAATGTAAGAAAATTCATATTTATCAAAAATATTGACTGAAAAATACTGAAAAAATTTCGTTAAATTGTTTAATATTAAAGTAAAATTTCATTTAGTTTTTACAATTTTGTTTTTGGTATCACTGTTTATTCTAACTTCTATTATTATTTCAATTTGTAATGGAACTATTTATTCTGATGATCTAATAATATCCAAAAGTTTAATTACTACAAACTCGTAGAGATTATTTAAATCTTTACTAACTGACACAGCTTTAGTGATCTTACTTTAGAATGAATCACTGTTTATTAATTAAATTTCTAACTTAAGTCAAAATTTGAGTAATATATGAACTCTTAAAATGCTAGCATCTTTAATCTATCTTTAATAATCTTTAAAGCTACACTAAAAAAAATGATAATTTTAAAACAGCTCTAACTGTTACTTGCAACTTATCTAGTTTTATTAACTGGATATATAGCTTACTACTTCAATACTTTGACTGCTTGCAGGCGTTCTCAAAGTAACATTTGTTTGTTTTATGATTAACGCACTATTGTATAAAGTTAATGTTTACTGAATGACTTTGCATTTAAAAGCTTTCATTGCGCAACAATAGACATTTTGGATTTCAGTTAGTTCATCATCAAATAAGCCGAATTACTTTCGACAAATTATACTTTTCTTATCTGTAAAACTTATCTGCTACAAATACTTGCATATCATCTATAAATAAACATAGACAAGCTTTTATTTAACATCTAGACCATGGAAAAATCAAGATGTTAAAAAATTTCAACAATTTTTATAAACTGTATACAGTTTTTAAACAGCTTTCAACTTATAATAAGGATAGATAAGCGTTGTGTCTTTGTGTTTGACCATTTTAAGCACGACTTTTATATCAGGAAGTTTTGGGTTTTAATTATATTGTATGACGAGCTGTTACAGATTAGGATGCTGAAACCTTTTAGATGGCTTCTTATTAAATGATTGAGCTCTATGCTACACCAATTAATT
Organism: Pegea sp. RAD2-039; assembly: GCA_034620365.1. Classification (NCBI taxonomy): domain Eukaryota; kingdom Metazoa; phylum Chordata; class Thaliacea; order Salpida; family Salpidae; genus Pegea; species Pegea sp. RAD2-039. Next base: position 13,796 of record JAQGEQ010000090.1, read on the forward strand.
TCATACTGATTTTGAAAACAAAAATTTATTCATATTTTCAAACTAAATAAAAACTTTTACTAAAATTTGTAAAGTTTATAAAAGTTTAAATTACTTTTTTTCGAATCGAATGTAGTTGTATAGTACTGATTTTCTTTCTTTACTACAAACGTGAAACACAATAAGTAGTTTAGAGATTCACATATGAATGAGTCCTCTAAATTAAAGTTAAATTTCTAAATTAAGGTTAAATCTTCCGTATTGAGTCCTCACATTATATTCTATCCAACAACCATTTCTTGAAAAGCTTTCCTTAGAAGTGCCTTACCCTTTTTCTCATATGAAGACCATCACTATAAGCTAAATATCAAATCTTTTTGTAATGTCGACGCCTTTTTCTGACCTTTTACTAATATTTAAAGATTACTCTGAAGATCATAATCTTCCATACGTCGTCAGAGGCCTTTTCTTCTAAATTAAACCGCCCAACAACTTTAAAAACACCCAGTGTGATAACACGTCTTTTAATAGAGTATTCAAGGCTTGAAATTTCTTTCCTAATTCTATCAATAAATAAAAATCTATCACATCTTGTAAAATTTTGTTTAAAAAACAAGACTTTAGTAAATTCTTCAACAAGTGACACTACCCTTTCATCAATCTCTTATTACTGCCATAGAACAGCTTTTTTACGACTACTATGAAACTATTATTGGTTTGAAAATGAGCCTTATGACTCGCCATTTGATATCTCGACATGAAGGTTACAAAAATTCGCAGATGGAACTCGATTCAGCGACATTTCATTTACGACTGTGTTAAAATAAATGATTCTTTTAAAAGAACAACAACACCAAGGTCAATGAAGTAGAAATAAGACTCCTTCAGACGATCTGAATTGAGACGATGTAAAAAAAAAAGATGTGAAACCGGTAAGTATTTGCTACCGGTGAAAAAAACCTTGACAATTCTCAAGGCCCAGGGTGAACCTCGAACTTTGTATTTGAAATGAGTTGGTTGTTCCTTCTGATATCGGATAAACGCCTCTTTTAGAAGACGTTCATTTTCTGAGCGATCATCTTCACACATATCATGTGCTACTCTAATGCGCTCGAATTTTTTGTCAAGCCTTAGCTTATACAGCTTGGCAAGAAGCTTGCGTTTGTTCCGACTTTCTTGAAAGGAAACTTTCAACGGTCCTTGATGATCTGAACGCTTTGCTTCAAATCTAGTCATTGAGATCTTTGGAACATCCACAAAATCAAAGCATTGAGAGCACATTTGATTAAAAAACTTACTGTCATCATCTATATCAGTCTCAGAGACATTAAAGATGATGACATTGTTTTCTCTGTCTTCACGGTTCAAAGTAAGTTTTTTGTGCGTGTCGGTGACCTTCTTGGCAAGAAGCTGCACCATACTAGCATTTTTGTCGGAACCGGAATCACCGACCACCGAGGTCCATGTGACTGGTTTCTTTGTAGAAGCATCCAGTTCGTCCATTGATTTAGACAAACTAGAAATTTTCTCGTTGATCTTGGCAACATCGTTTCCAATTTAAATTTGGCTAATTCAGCGGATATCGATTTGCTGATGTCTGATAAAAGGTTAGAATTAGATGAGGGAGCTGTTGTGTCCATGGTTTTACATTTGATGCAGAACCATTTAAATCCCATTTGCTTCATCTGGTTGTTATCAAATTTATCATAAATTTTTTTGCTTGCATCACTACAGGTTAAATGAAAGCAGGAGAGCCATTTGTTGCATTCTATTGCCAGATCTTCATCACAGCAAATTTGTTGCAGGATTGGCAATTGCCATTGCAAGCTTGTTTTGAAGAAGTTAGTTTATCAGGATTTTCTTTACATTTGAAAGTAAGGTCTTGTCAGTTTTATTTGGTTCCACCATAGTTTTTACATAATTGCCAATTCAATCAAGTGTTTACATTATGCAATGTTGTCTTTTTACTGTCACTTAGTGAAATTGAATGAACTTATTCAAATAGAATTTATTCATAGGAATTTTACTAAATTTCAGTGCGATGTGCTAATAAAAGATAAATTGTCGCTGGTATTTAGAGAGAAAATTTCAGTGGACATTTTCAAACTAAGCAAAAACTATTTCTAAAAATTATTGAAACCAATAAAAGCTTAAATGAACTTTCTGTCGACCCTAAATTTATGTTAATAAATTTTATTTTTTATCAAAAAAACAAAAAATTAACTTTAGACTGAGGGAATTCAGATGCAGAGAAATCAATAAAAAAGATGATAGTTTGACAATTTGTTAATTACTTAGAGATGTTACTAATCACTTAAACGCTAGATTATTTACTTTTTATGGACTTTTCGTTGTCGCCTGGTACGCTAATGTGATAATCCTTAAACTACACAGAACAGTTTAACAGGAAATAATCGAAATAAATATAATAGATGATATATTGTTTAGTTTGTAACCAGCAAAAAGAAATTAATTCTCCTGTTGCTTACGAGTTAATTGTTTAGTTTATAGCCAATAAAACCAATAAAAATTTCACAAAATTTGCAACAAGGTAATAAACAAAGTTGATAAAAATTATTTATTGTAGGCAGAAAAAGCGCAAATACATTGATAAGAATTGATTGAAAAACAAGAATTACATCAAAAGATAGTCAGTTTGTGGTAACGTGATACCCAAGTTGTTATTCTTGCTACTACTTAATCTTAATTGCAGTTTATCTAAGCTAAATTGTCATGATGTTAACCTTGCTTAGGCATCATTCAATAATTTAGAGAAAGTAAAAAAACTTGCTTATGCGTTATGTTTACTTGCATTTGCTTAAATCTATAAAAAGCATTGTACAAGTAGATTTCAGCTCTGTTTTATATTATAGTTGTAAATATAAATTGAACTTTGATAACTAGGAGCATTAGGGCTACGTGGCATTCTGCAAAGCATCCGCTTATATCGTATTATGTACATCTTTGAAAAAAATGTTTAAATTCTTTTTTTTATCGATAATTTCAATTGACTTGCAAGTTCTAAAACTGTGCCGGATTTAATTTGTAAATCTTTTTCTTCGTCAAAAGAAACAACTGAAAATTGACGAAAAAATTTGGCCAAAATAACTTTTTGTTCTTGTAAAGCAAAACGTTGTCCAATACAGTTACGTGGGCCCGCTGAAAAAGGTATATAAGAAAATGGAGATAGGTTTCTCTTCAAACGGTTTTCAACATCAAATCTTTCAGGTATAAACTTGTTTGGTTCATCCCAAAGATCTGGGTGTCTATGGATAAAATAAACAAATATTGTAACATCACTACCTTTTGGTATTACTTTTCCATCTATAATAACTTCTTCTTCAGTTTTTCTACCGATAATAGCACCAGGTGGATATAATCTTAAGACTTCTTTAATCACCAAATCAAGATAAACTAACTCTTTCAAATGATCATTTGTAATATCACAGCTTTTATCCCCATCAAAAATAGCATCTAGCTCATCGTGAAGTTTTCGTTGCTTATCAGGATATCTTCCAAGTAAGTAAATAGCCCAAGTCAAAGCTGTCGAGCTTGTGTCATGTCCTGCAAACATAAAAGTGTCCACCTCTTCCTGGATATCCTCTGCTGAAAGCTTTTTGCCATCTTCAGTTTCAGCACCAAGTAACATATCCAAAAAAGCTTTTTTAGTTTTCTGTTTGGTATCTGTAGTTATAACTTTTTCATTCACAAGTTTGTCTTTGATCACATTAGCAGTGAACCCATGCAATGTTTTTAAAGTTTCAGCTTGTAATTTACCAGTTGACGATAAGTTAAAAATAAAATCATTGATTAAAAACGCACTTGAAATGCGCGCTTGTGAAATGTCGCTCATTCTGAAGAAAAAGAGGTTATTATAAAAGCATTATTTATATCAATTATACTATTATATATTAACTAATTCATTATAGCTTTAATCAGTTGGATTCTATTTCATTGACAAATTCTTAAATTCTAAATGATCCTAAATCTTGTCTAGTATTCAGCCTTATACTACCAAAATCATCATGTAAATTTATCTGTATGTGTTAAAACGAGAATAGATTATTCTTAAATATTTTTAATGAGAAGTTTACCTGGTAACAGCCTTCACATATTCATTTTCTTCATCGTTTTGAGCATTGACTTGAACTCCCATTGCAGTCTCACAAATTATATCCAAAGCACAAAGCTTTAAATGCTTAGAAATGTTTACATTTTTGTTGCTAAATATCATATTGTCAATTTTATCAATCATAATTTTAGCTTGTTCGTTCATAACTTGCAGAAAATCTTTGAGTATGTCATAATGGAAACTTGGAGTAATCAACTTCCTTCTTTGCTGCCATTTTTGTCCTTTAGACAACACTAATCCATCCTTGATCCATGGAACTAAAACTTTATAGTTGTATGACTTTTCCAAGTTTTTGGTGCCTTTAAAAAAGATTTCAGTTGTGCTTGGATGCACGAGAAATAAGTTTGGAGTCACGCCAAACCAAAACACTCCCATCTTATTCTTCCCCTCCACTAACTTAAGGCATAACTCTTCTAAAGTCCTAAAAAATCCTGTACTGTCTGCCGGGAGACTTAAAACTTGTCCAATGATTGGATAAGAAGGTACTGGAAATTTTGGTAAGTAAGAAAATGCATTGATGTTTCTCCAAAACTTCAAAATGCTTTTAAAGTAGATAAAGAAAATTGTGAGAATGCAAGCAAGCACTAATGTAAGAAAATTCATAATTATCAAAAATATTGACTAAAAAATACTGAAAAAATTTCGTTAAATTGTTTAATATTAAAGTAAAATTTCATTTAGTTTTAACAATTTTATTTTTGGTATCAATGTTTATTCTAACTTCTATTATTATTTCTAATTATACTAACTGACACAGCTTCAGTGATCTTACTTTAGAATGAATCACTGTTTATTAATTAAATTATTAACTTAAGTCTAAATTTTAGTCATACATGAACTCTTAAAATGCTAGCATCTTTAATCTATCTTTAATAATCTATAAAGCTACACTGAAAAATTGATAATTTTAAAACAGCTCTAACTGTTACTTGCAACCTATCTAGTTTTGTTAACTGGATATATAGCTCACTACTTCAATATATCGACTATTTGTAGGCGTTCTCACATTTATTTGTTTTATGATAAACGCACTATTGTATAAAGTTAATGTTTACTGAATGACTTTGAATTTAAAAGCTTTGATTGCGCAACAATATACATTTTGGATTTCAGTTGGTTCATCATCAAATAAGCCGAATTACTTTCGACAAATTATAATTTTGTTTCATGATTAATACTTTTCTTATCTGTAAAATGTATCTGCTACAAATACTTACATATCATCTATAAATAAACATAGACAAGCTTTTATCTAACATCTAGACCATGGAAAAATCAAGATGTCAAAAAATTTCAACAATTTTTATAAACTGTATACAGTTTATAAACAACTTTCAACTTATAATAAGGATAGATAAGCGTTGTGTCTTTGTGTTTGACTATTTTAAGCAAGACTTTTATATCAGGAAGGTTTGGGTTTTAATTATATCGTATGACGAGCTGTTACAGATTAGGATGCTGAAATCTTTTAGATGGCTTTTTACTAAATGATTGAGCTCTATGCTACACCAATTAATTTCATACTGGTTTTGAAAACAAAACTTTATTCATGCTTTCAAACTAAATAAAAATTTTTACTAAAATTTGTAAAGTTTATAAAAGTTTAAATTACTTTTTTTCGAGTTTAATATAGTTGTGTAGTACTGATTTTCTTTCTTTGCTACAAACATGAAACACAAAAAATAGTTTAGAGATTCATATATGAATATTTTAGAAAGGCAGATAATTATGGTACTTTGTCAGTAATTTATGGCTATAAGACATTATGAATAAATTAGTTGCTATGATAATTTATTTACCAGTAAAAAGAAGTGAGCACATCTCGTAAATTTTGTATCAAGCTGGTTAAATGGCTTGAATATATTTTTCAAAAAGTTATCTGTTTACTTTACTCAGTTTTGAATTAGGTTAAGAATGAATTGATCAAAACAGGAAGTGCACAACCAAGATACTCAGCTTCTCATAGTATGCATAGGCTATGAAAACATCAAAGCAGCATAATTTTTCCATGTTGGCATTAACCTCTTTAATTTTTTATTGAAAATCTTTTCTAGTTTTTCTTTCTTTTTCATTTGCTGTTTACATGCGGTTTTTTATGTTTCACATATTTTCTTCAATGGTGTATATAACAATATTTTTGCTAAATTTGGTCATTTGTACGATTTTATCGGTATTCAGTCTCTTAGATTTTTATCAGAGTTTTATTATTATTAAAAGATTTTCTCTATAAGTGTTCAGCAATAACAATCTAGATTGATATATTTCAATACAAATAGATTGTAACAGATTAAATCTATTGTATTTAATGATAAATTCACGCTTTCTTTAAATTGTTGATTTGTATTTTATATTATTTATACAATACTAAATTTACATAAAGATTAGCTTAGCATAAATTGCTTATTATTTATATTTGATTTGTGTCTTTTCTATTTTTCAATTGCTATCATATATCGTGAGTTAATAAATGATATTACGAAAATTTTTGTTGTTGTTAAGGGTTAGACTTTGACATAAATGAACTTTATTTTTATTTCATCTATAAACAATGTTTTTTAAAATTAGCTGGTGCATATATTAGTTTATTTTAACAGTATTGTTACGGATACTGTTGGTACAATTTATTCTAATTTATAAATATCAATGAATTTTTTATCTCTCTACTTTTAGAATTCTTATTTTGAAAAATTCTCCAGAGTTTAAAAATAACCTTTATTTTTAGATTGTGTTTCCCGGTTTATTAAAATGTAATTTAAACTGTCCTGTAAGTTTTTGGTTACGCAGTACGCTTTATTGTAAGTTATATTAGGCAGTTTTGGCTAGAAGGTATTTTACTACTTTTATGACTACGTGATAACGTGCCGGTACTTTACCGTGGTGCTCTTTATCAATAATATCAATCTGTCTTATTATTTGAAAAATTTTAAAAGTTTGCCCAAAAATTTCTCTTGCATTTTACTTAATTTATGTTCGCTGTAAGAGCTGTATAATTTTTCATCTGCAGCCATGTGTTGATTAAGAAAATGAGTGTATATTTTAAGTTTTTTATAAAATCATTTATTCTGCAGATTAGTTCGTCATTACATGTTTAGGTATTGCGATAATTGTTAAGTTGTTCTGATAAATAGTTTTGGTTTGTATTTTGGCACAGTTTTTTATACTTTTTTATCTTATAGCTAAAATAAATTATGCAAACATAGTTAACAAGCTAAATAATTTTATTAATTTTAGTTTACTTGAAAGTATTATTAGTCTAAAAATTGTTGATGAAAATCATTGAAAATATATTCTTTCAAGTTTAATATAGAAGTTTATAAAAACTAAAAGTTTTATGTTTTTATTACCAGTTGTTTAACTTTTGTCAGTTTCAAAATATAATGGATCTAAAGGCTTTTATTATTATTATAGTTCTAATTTGTATAAGTTTATATTTATTATTACTTGTGGATTTTCAAATATTTTTTATATGTGTTATATGAAGTACATATATATATATTACAATAAGTAATCTCTTATTAATATTGAGTTTTAATTGACAATTAATAAATTCTATTTTTCTTATGTTGAAAATATATGTGAAACTTTAGATTATTTTTATAAATAAAATAAAATCAGTTAATTTTTATTCGTTAAATGTAGGAGTATACTAAAACAATATTTATTTTTACTTAATATTAAATTGTCACTTATTATATTTGATAAAGATTATAGCATCAATAATTTTTATTTAATTTTTATAAATAAAAACCATTTAGCTGCATTTGCAATATTAATGTTTATTAAGATTTATATAACTTTTTATAGATATATAAGAACTAATAATTACTATTCTAGTATAAAAGTTTTTTTTCAGACTTTTATACTTTTTAATTATACAATAATTATAAACAATTATATTAGTTATTTTAACTATAGAAAGTCTATAAATAAAGTATATATTTTAAAAAACCTTGTTTCTAAATTTAGACTTTCATTTAAAACTTTATAATAGAATGAAAATATGAGTATTTTATTGTAATATGTTGATTACAAATGTTAAAGAATGGAAGTATAAAGCAGAAGGCAACAAACATATTGTCTTTTGCAACAGTCAGGGGAAAGTTCTAAGGTTAAAGAAGTCTACCATAATCTGTGAATGTAATGGTAGAATTTGTCAAAAGTGTAAAGGAGCTATCAGTAATGGATTAGATGAACTTACCTATCATAAATATGTTGTTATGCCCTTGATGAAAAATAGTTCAGCTTCTCCTTGTCCACTACAAGTCAATATAACTAGTAATTTTATATTTCAACTTAATCAAATGGTAAAACTACAAAGACCTCTCTATAGAAGACATAAATCTCTCATAAAATCTGACTTTGGAGTTTTAATGGATGATAAAACAGTTCTGCATCCGGGTAATCATATAAGACATATTCTTGCTAGTAATACAACATCAGATACTTTTAGTATTGAAGTAAAATTGAAGAAAGGTTTTATCTCAAACTTTGATACTTCATATGCAGATCAAGTTTGTCAATTTTGTTCCCTGCAAATGTATAGATCATTTAATGATAGTAAAAGAGTTGTTCCTAGCAATTATTGTCCTTTGGACTTATTTTCAGGTGATCGTAACTCTATGATTAAAGCATTGATGTCATTAATAGCATGTCCTCAGAATACATTTAGAGTGTTTAAGAATGGAAAGTCCGTATTTTCTCAAGAGTTGTTAGATCAAATATCATCTGGTGGTAAGAATATTAGTGGGTATGATTATCTTGAAGATGTAGTTCAATATATGTTTTTAAAATCATCAAAAGCTTTTGGGAGTGATTTGTCATCAAGCAGTCTTACTTGTTTTTTGGATTTACTATGTACTGCATTATTAACACCTCTTGATAAGAACCTACAAACAACTGTTGTTAAGCATACAAGGTGTAAAGGTAAACAGATTAAATCATTTTTTCGTAATAAATGTCAAGTGGCTCCAAATAATTTTTCAAATATCTCTGTTGAAAATGATGAAGGTTTTATGAGACATACAACTATTCCTTCGTCCAGTATCCTTGGGTTTGTGTTATCAAGCCAGTTATTGAGTAATGTTAGTAACTCTTCATTAAGACTTGCTTACAACTCATTAACAAAAAATTTCTACGATTCTTCTAAACATCAATTTGATGGACCTTATGAAACTTGTTCTTGGAAAAATATAGGTCAAACTGATATTAATTCCTTATTTAATGAAGTAGATCTGAAAAAGAATGAACGAATTATTAAAACTGATAACCAATGGTAAGTTGTTTTAATTATTATGGAATTATTTTATATTTATTATTAAATACTACAAATTTTGTTAAAAAATTGAGACATAAATATATGTGTCTTTAAATTACTATTATTTTTAATAACTTTATGTTTTTACAGTGACACTATCTCACCAAGCAACAACATATCACTTATTCAAAAATATTTGGTATCTAAATCTTTCTGTGATTGTTCTGTGATGATTGCACTTCGTCGGATAGATTGCTCACAACAAGTGATTGCACAAAGCTTGAAGAATGATAGCATAGAAAACTCATCTTTATACCTGATCAATTCTTCTGATGGTTCTTCATTTTTGTCATCGATTTCGGTAGTTGATATTGACCCTAAACCCTCCAGCAGAATTCCACTTTACTGTGAACAGCATGAGAAGTTAAAATCTTGGTGGAATAAACTGAAAACGTCTTCTTTAAACGCTACTTCATTAAAGCACCAAAGTAAGACTACAAATGATCAATCTTGTTAAGTCATCTTCATATGCGCTACACATAGGTCCTTCTATAAAAGTTTGTTGATTTTTAAAGATCAAATTTGAGTTATAATTGGGAAAGTTTTTGCTCAATTTTTATAGAATTCACCAACTTGATAAACCTCTCACGCACTCTTACTAAAAGGATCTTATATTAAATTATTTTTTCTCTATTTGCTTTAAGTTAAGTATTCAAGCAAATGGGTTCTTATTGCTGCTAAGTTTGCATCATTGTTAAAAAGAAATCATCGTTTAGGAGTTTCGTTCTAAAAATCTCATTTTTCATGTCTTCATTAGTGAAAGTATTAAATAAGAATAAAACCTTTGCTGCTGAAACTTTTTCTTTTTCATCAATTACACGTTTATCAATTTGTGTCATCATATCATCGTTCAAAATATGTCATTTGGATTATCATGAGACAAACTTAAAGATTATTTTGGCTTTGATTAAAAGTACTTCCTGGTTTGAAGTTGTTATTAAGAATTGATTAAATAAAATATTTTCTGCGTTGTAGTCTTTCAAAGGTGATTTTATTTTTTAAATATCTGATCTAACCTGTCGTTAATGTGATCCAATTTTTTCTTAATAATGACATAGTTAAATATTTCAATCTTTTTAAAATGCAATCTTTAACTGGTAAATACAGTGTGATACTCAGATATTTAAAAAAAAACAATCATAATGAAAGTTTTTGTCATCACCTGTATAAAACAATCAATGATGTACTACTTTGTTGCTTATAGACTACAATTTATTATACAGATTCAAGCGTGTGTTTGTTACTTGATAATCAAGAGTTATATGATGATGTAGTAGACGATGTAATGAAAAAGTATCGTTTATTACTTCATTTTTACTTTAATAGCCTGCCATTTTTCACCATTTGGTTATTTCTATTTTTCTATATCAAGCATAAAAACTCGTAAACAGTTTATTAAAGAATTCTAATTTTTGTTTCTATAAAACTAAATTGTTGTCAACATAAAACTGAATTGAAAATTAGCAATAATTTCTCATCTAATTTGGTTAGTGTGTACTGCCTTTTGTAGAATCTTATATTTCATGCTACCATACACATATATGTCGATTAATAAGTTGGTTATCTCAGCAATTTTGACTAATATTTACTTGCCCTTTAAAGTTGCAGTCAATTTTTGTGATGTTTTAGAAGTTTTTATTACAAAATTGTTAAAAATGTTTCTTTTTAATTCAAACTTTATTTTCACTGCTATTTTTTCTATGGTTTTTTCTTGCCAGTATTTCAACTAAATCAAAAATTACTGAAAATCAAAATTCACGAGACAAATCGTTCATCTTTACACCCACTAATATCCTTCACAATTCTTAAGGTAATTATCTCTTTTAAATTCAAATAATTTGAGTTTTTGATTTCTAATCTCATAAAATAAGACTTATTAGCTTGTGTTTTCTTCGCTAAATAAAGTTTATGGGTTGTTTTAACATTTGTGTTTATTTTATTAAATTATTTACTATTTCTTTAAGTTGCTTAAAAATATCAAATTCTATGATAAAGTTTTATTTCTAAAACATTTTCTGATGTGAAACAATAAATAGGTTTCATCTTCTTTATTTGTACTTATTTTATCATTTAACAAAGTAAAACACCATTTTTATAACAAATGAAAATTTAGATGTCCAAACTATATTAGTTTCCGCATTTCGAAAGAAATTTGTTGTTTTATAAAGTTTGTTTTTGGATTAGCAAGCTATTAACTACGCCCACAACATTATAAAAGTTAAACCAACTCAGATAAGGAAAATACAAATTGTGATTTCCATATTTGGTTTTGAGAGTTATAAAAAACAATTTTGAATTTTTAAACGTTCACTTATTACTTACAAAATCCTTTTTTTTTATCAACAATATAAATAATGTTTTTAGACCATTATTTTTTGATAATTAGTTTTGCAATTTTAATAATAAAAGCTGATAAAAAAGCAAGAAATCAGAAAATACTCAGAAAAGTCATAAAAGATGTAGAATATGAGATGAGTTAGGCTCATATAATCACTCTCGATACTTCATAAGATAAGCCAGGACTTTTTTAAAGATGATTTATTATCTAAGACTAAGTTATTTTCTAATTTAAATATTTTAAACCATTTTCTTAAAACTTTATCTTTAAGAATGTCTGAAACTTGTGTCAAAATATCTATTTATTTCCAAATATTTAACTAATTTCTAAATAAACAAATTATTTCATCTATTCAATGACTAGTTGCCTTGCTTGATCGTGATATCCGGTTATTTCATCAAGCTAAATATAAAATTCATTAAACGTTAATTTGTTGTGAACTAATTAAGTATTCTATAATTATTTCTCCTAACTTTTTTTTCTAATCTTGAAGTTGTGAATGTGATTATGATCTACCTGAAAATATCAGTGTTTATTCAACTGACTTTTGTTTGCTTATATTGTAAATAACTCACTCTATTCAGCTAAACCATATATTTGTAAACTTTATTGCTTTAGCATTTCTAGTATGGAAGAGGTTGTTTTGTTTATTACTAATTTGATTCCATAACATTAAAACTCAATCAGCACATTTGGAAAGTTTTTTATTTTCAGAAACTATCACTTTTGATAGCACTCTAATTCAAACAAACTTTACGGCTGAAAACTTTTATTATTACAAAACTCAACTTTAATAAGATTATAACAAGATGATTTAGACTTTCACTTGTTTAGTGAAAGTTTCAAATTACCTGTTATTATTGAGAAAACTCTACAAGTTTAATTTTGTTTTGTTCATATTTTGATGCATTTTTCAATTGTATTAAATCTTAAATATATTTGAAAAAAATACAAATTGTTCAACTTTTTGGCATTGTTTTTTTCTTAAATTGTGATCAATACAATGATTCATAAGATCTACCTAAGTTTCTCCCAAAAAACGTTTATTCAGACAAACTTAATTTGTTTAAATAATTTATCTGTGCTGTGATGTTTCATCTTGATTCCAGCTTTAAAGAAAAGGAAGAAACCTTAAAAATGTTTAGCTCTTTTGTATTTTACTGTGTTTTGCTTTGTTAGGTCTTTTGCATCTCACTTTGTTTATATTTCATCACTTACAGTACATCCAGCATGACCGTTCTCGTTTTGAAACTTCTTATCATGACCCTTCAAAATGTTTTAATTATAAAAGTTTCTAAATTTTGCTTTTTAAAGTTTCATTGAATAGAAACTACCAACTAGTATTTGTTTGTAACGATTTATTTTATTTAAGCAACATAATTATTTTGTTAAATAAATACAAAACATTCGTATAACGTCGAAAACATAGTTATACAATATTGTTACTACATTAATAATGTTAATAATAATTAATAACATTATTATATGTATTATTTTAAGGAAAGCGTGTTTTTGCAAGAGGTGTTCATTTCAGGCAGCCTGCTTCGCGTTTATTGTAATAAAAAATAAAGCTATTTGAGCTTAAAATGAATATTTCATAATGATTAAAATGAGAACAAATCAAGAAATTAGTTTGTCTCTAATTTTTTATTAGGGAACAGAATAGATACTTGGTGTAAATATTAATCTTTTAACTACCCTTAATCTATCTCTCAAATTGGTAAAGCTTTCTCTAATTATAAAACTTTGTTCACTGTACAAAATATAACAGAAGTGTATATAATTTTTGCGCTGCAAAAGAAGGTGGTTGAATAAAAAGCTGCAACAATACTAGTTAGTTTGCAATTAGAGTGTTACTTTACTTCTTGTGCTTACTTAATTTTTGCACTCAAACTTAAAACAAATAATAAAATATTCTAATTCATAAGACTAACCGCTTCAATAAGTTTTCAATAAGCAAACCTGGGGATAATATTAAACTTTTTTAAAAGGCTTACATATCTTAGAATTTATGCATTTTTATAAAAAAAACAAATTTTTGAAATAACTTTCTAAATTTGCTCTAAAACAAAAAACGTAAACTAAAACAGTTTATAATCACAAGGATTCGGTCATATTGTGGTTATTTATTATTATCAAACAGTTTAACACTCAGTGTTAAATGTTTTTATAAGTCTGTATTTTAATGAAGCCATTTTTGTATCTTTTTAGATCTCTTACTGAATATTTTCTTATAATTTTTAAAGCTGGTTTGAGTTAACAGTGTCGTCATTTGACAAAATCATAAAATAAGATCTTTTTGGATTATTTTATAATCGTATAGCTTTTAAAGATTTTATTCAAAAAGATTATTATTCTTATTTTTAATCAAATATTAGTTACATTAGCGTACGCTAATGTTTTTAATATTGGCTTATGTAAAATAAAAGATAGCAAGCACAAATACTCACAAAATTTGGTGACCCTTAAACTAATATTTTTTCGTTCTTTTGATAATTAAAACCATCAATTTACGTTTTGATTTAGTCTTTTTTTATTTATTATCAAACATATCATAAAAAAGATTATTTTTGAAATTTAAACCTAAAACAAGACTTAATCGTATATGGTCGAAAGCAATAATTTTAAATATATAATTTAAGTAGAAATTAAATTTGTATTTATTTGTTGACATACAAATATCAAAGTAATATATCTTTTGATCTAAGTTTAATTTATTTATTTATTCAATATACATAAGTGAAAAAGATAACCCTTGTAACATGTAAGCCATATAACAAAAAGTACATTTTAGTTCAATTTAAGTCTTTGGTTTAAGTAGGCACAGTCACACTATAAATTATATTTCTCATGCTGATGCTTTGGTTATTTTCATTTCGTTATTTAAAAAAGTTGATCAATTAATACGAGTCTTACCAATTATTGATTGTAAAGATAATCCATTTTTTTATCTAGTCATTTGGTTTAGAATTAAATGTTTAGTTTTTCATAATTCTTTATCAAGATTTTTCAAAAAACACACTGATGAAATAACTTTTTATAATGATTTATTATTATTTTTTGAAAACTATAAGGTAGTTTATTAATGTTTTCATTATTTTTGCAGTTTTTATATCTTTTGATATTATTTTGTTACCTATTTTATCTACTTAAAAAAATATATTGTTCCTTTTAAAAATGCTTCTAATTATTTCAATCAATATTTAATTAATGTGTATTTTGTGTCTCTACAAATTATTTTATAAATTTTATCATAGCATATTTCTTTAAAATATTTGTTGGGTATTTGAAAAAATAATTATAATCAAATATATAATGATAACTATTGTCTTACTTTATCTTATAAGTAATTGCTTAATTTTAAATTAAAGTTAAATGTGATTAGAGTTTTTAATGATTGAATAAGTTAAATAAAATATTATTTTATTCGATTTTTGCCATCAATCTTTTATATTAGAGTTTTATAAAAATTTTCTGATATTATTCAAGCTGTTATTATTTATAATTAATATTAAAATATTTTATAATAATTTGTGTATGCATATATATGTTTTATGTACTTTATTTAAATTGAGACATAAAATATAATTATTTAAAGTTGTATTTTTTTAATTTCTTAAGTAAAATTTTGTATCTAAACTTTTTTCAGAAAAAATAGTTTTTAGTCATTAACAATCTAGTAATCTTTCATGGATGATTCATTTCAATCTGAAATTGATAATATTATTAATGAGATAAGTTATGCTGTAACATCAGCCACTAAACTTAATTGTAATCAATTGGAAATTGAAACTTTAGAATCTTACAAATATGTTCTTCTTCTTTCTTCTGCTGGACTTTTGGTTAAAAGTATTTCTTGTGAAGATTATGACAACATCCAAGGAAAAACATTTGAAACTATCTATAGTTTTTTAGATAAAGTTAGCCCTTTATATAGGGCCACTTTTGCTAAATGTTTAACTGAAAAGTTAACTTTCATTGGAAATCAAAAATGATATTTTTGTTTTGTTTTAAACTATTTATTTATTTAGATTTTGACATGAATTGGTTTATGACCAATAATTATATAATAAATTTTGATTTTCAGTAAAACTGAATCTACTTTAAAATTTGAGTATAATTGTTTTATTTTTTGGGCTTGAATCTATGATATATTTTTATTTTTTACAGTTTTTTCTGATTTAATTAATAAGATGACTTCAATAGTTGAAGAATTAGATAGTTTGTTAAATCCAGTTGGTTCTATCGACCCTGAAGATGATATATATGATGACAGCAAAGCGAAATTAGTTGATAAAAATGATATTACTGATACAGAAGTCCTTAGATATAATCTTCGGTCCAGAAGGAAGCTGCATATTCCATTTGATGAGGATCCCAAATACACTGGAAAAATAATTTCTCGCAAAAAAATTGATTCATTTTTTGATGATGAAGCTGAAGAAGATTATAAGTTTGATGCTGAAGATGGATCTGATGTTGATGCTGAGGATGGATCTGATGTTGATGCTGAAGATGGATCTGATGTTGATGCTGAAGATGGATCTGATGTTGATGCTGAAGATGGATCTGATGTTGATGCTGAAGATGGATCTGATGTTGATGCTGAAGGAAAAGTTAAAAGAAAGAAAAGAAATCATTTGTAATTAATGATGAAGTGTTAGATTCTGATGACTCTTATGATAGTTCTTTTATTGAGGATGATTTAAAAGAGATGAAAAGTAAAAGAGTTAAAGATAAGAAAGTCCTCAAGACTAAAAGATCTATGATTATTTGTGATGAAGATGATGAAGAAATTGATTCTGATGTAGCTGATGGAAAAAGATCAATGATTTGTGATGAAGATGATGAAGAAATTGATTCTGATGTAGCTGATGGAAAAAGATCAATGATTTGTGATGAAGATGATGAAGAAATTGATTCTGATGTAGCTGATGGGGAAACATCAATGATTCCTGATGAAGATGATGAAGAAATTGATTCTGATGTAGCTGATGGGAAAAGATCAATGATTCCTGATGAAGATGATGAAGAAATTGATTCTGATGTAGCTGATGGGAAAAGATCAATGATTCCTGATGAAGATGATGAAGAAATTGATTCTGATGTAGCTGATGGAAAAAGATCAATGATTCCTGATGAAGATGATGAAGAAATTGATTCTGATGTAGCTGATGGGGAAAGATCAATGGTTTGTGATGAAGATGATGAAGAAATTGATTCTGATGTAGCTGATGGTCTTGAAGATGAAACCGGTGGTGTAAAATTGTTCAGTAGCTCCACAGATGATAAAGAACTAAAACGGAAGTCCACTAAACACCAACTCAGCTTTTGGGATGATGCAATCGAAATGAGAATCAAGATGCAAAAGCTTTTAAACACTTCCAATCGTATGCCAGTTCCTGATAATTTTCAATTATTTTTACAACAAGATGACAATGATATCAGAAAAGCTCATGAAGCAGCAAATAACTCGTTAATTTCCCTGCAAGAGACGTTCTTACAGCTACAAGAAACTCTATTAAAGCAACTCAAAGGAGTTGAAGATCTTGATGATTCAGAAAGTTTACAGATTCAGTCCACAAAACACTTGGATGAAAAACTCACGAAAAGAAATGGGGCTCTGCGGAATTATCGGTTATCTACATTAAAGTATTGGTATGATAAAACCCGCTTAACTGGAAGCGCTGCCAATAAATCATTTGATAGTTTAGAGAGGCCAACAAATAACCAAATTAGTCATATTCTTTCAGATCAAGATCGTTTAATTAAACGAACACAACTGAAACGTTCAAATTATCAAGTTGTTGGTGAAAGTAGAATACTCGATGAAAATGAAACTAACAAAAAACATGATAGTCATTTGCAAAATATGGATTGTGAAAGATTTGATGATGATGACTTTTACCAACAAATTCTACGTCAGTTGATTGAAAGTAAAACTGCTAGCAAAGGTGATCAAGGTAATGAAGTTGAGATGACAAGACAGTGGCTTAAAGTTCAACGTCTCCAAAACAAAGCGAAAAAAGTTGTTGATACAAAAGCTAGTAAAGGTAGAAGAGTCCGTTATCATGTTCATTCAAAGTTAGTTAGTTTTATGGCACCATGTGACCATAGTACTTGGAGTGATGGTAAGATTAATCAGATGAGTCGTTTGCTCTTCGGTAAGGAACTGTAAAAGATTTTCTATAATGATGATGATGATTAGGTAATATTTCCTTATAAATTATTTAACTAATTATTTTAATAAATGTTTATGGTTTTATTGTTTGTGAACTATTTTTATTGTTTTGTCAAAACTGTTCTTGTCGGAATAATAAGGTTAAATAAACGATTATGACTGAGTTGGTATTTTTGAAATATTTCATAAAATCAAGTTCATTTAAGATAGTGAAAATAATTTTTCATCAGTGCTTGCAAATATCTATTTTGCAGATGAGATAAAATAAAAATTAAATAAATTTATTTAATAAACTATTTTAAAATGCCTGAAAACTGTAGGGTGTTATTAGAAGAAGCGTATAACATGGTTCTTAGTAGCTTTCTCTCATCAGCACCTATTTGTAATCGATTGGTACGATACTTAAAAGCTACTGATGCATTAGCAGAGTTTTTCATCTTGAAAAGTAAAGAAAGAAAAGAAATCCGCTACAAACATGAAGATTTACCGGATGGTAATAAATTGTGTTTCGTTTTTCTACCAAATGGTAATTGTTTTGCTAACTTTGAGGTTTGTTCTGATCGTGAAGAAGCTCGTCAAAGTTCTGCAAAAATTGCTTTTATTAATTCAGTTTTTAATGAAGATCCTTCTAAGATTATTGATGCTAAATCAATTTATAAAATCCTACAAACCGCCGCATTCTCATTTGTAAACAACTTTTCCGATCAACGCGCTTTAACAACTTTTAAAATCATGTTAGAACGTCATATCGGTGACACTATGCTGGATTTACAATTCTCCATCACAACTTTTCAACTCCTTCAATGGAACAACGAAATAAAAGATTTAAAATCAAACGGATGTACCATTGAAGAAGTATTTGATCACTACTGTCACAAGAAAATCGATACGAAATATCGAATGAAGCTATGTAATGATTGGATAATGCGTGAGATGAATGAGCCTGGTGTGATTGCCACCGAAATTCGTCTTGTTGAAGCTGAAAGAGATTATATGATAAAACGAGGGAAAGAATGCCGTTTTGTAGTTGAGAAACATCAAGCTTTAAAGCAAGCACAAAACACTTTGCTGTACAAGTCAAAGAAGTAATTCAATTGTCAAGCTGTTGTATAATCTAATTTTATTGTCACCTATTCAAGTTGTTGTCTCTTTAGTTGTTACCTAATGTTGTTGTTTGCTTTTTGTTGTTACCTATACAAGTTGTTGTTTGGTTTTGTTGTTTTTATTGAAGCTGTTGTCTACTTTAACCGATTTAATTTACTCATTTCTTGTTCGATTCTGAATTGGTATTATTTAGTTTCTTTTAAATCGTTTACTTACTCAATTAAACTTTAATATAATTGTTAATCTATTTAACTAAACTTTTTCTATTTGATCTTAATTTTCGATTAATATTTACCGCATCACGTAAATTGATTTTTATATTTGTTGTTTTTGAATTCAAGTATAAAAAAACCTTTTAAAAGATGCTTTAATTCTTTAAAAGTCATTTCTTAAATATAAACTGAAGGTTCAGAGGCTGTGAAGACGGTAGTAAGAAAAATGTATTGTTTGAGTCATAAAAAATCATATTTTTGTTTTCTAAAGTTAAATTTAGATATTATTTTCTCTGATTCATCTGTAGATTAATCAGTTTTAAGTTGAATTATAGAAATGTTTAAGTCTAACTCTACTCTGAGATTTTGGTTAAAGATTTAATTTATCCAGTGATTCATTTAATTGAAAGACAGATCAACAGTTTATACTTGATGAGTTAGACTAGTGGTTAAGTTGATTGGCTACCGATTCATCGTGTTTTGGATGAACGTGTTCAAATGTCACTGTCATCAAAAATACTTTATATTACGCCCCATGCTAGTGAACATCTAAATTGTCTTTCCCAATTATGAGTTCCTTTGCCTTGTGGTTGCTCCTGGAGAAGAAGATGATATAAGAGTAAACCTAAACGGAAAACCAACATTCCGTGTCACTGTCCCAAACTGGACAACAAACTCAGACCAAAAAATGGAATTATTTTATCATGAAATAAGCAAAACTAAAAAGCGTGATATTCAATAGCAACCACTTAGCAAGACTGTAATTGTCATGATTTTAAATTTAAGGTGAAAACCTTTTGTAATACAATTCGAATCTATTACAACCATCAAGTTTTTATTATTTACTCTTAAAAATTGTTGTTGTTGTAATATGTCATTGAATCATAATACTATTATCAATAGCTAATAACTACAAAGTCTTATTTAGTAGAAAGCTTATTTTCTGAGCATTATAATTTGTTAACAACTTTAGATCTATTAGAATTGATTTATCAACTTTTTGAAAATTTCACCCCACAAAATTATAATTTAATAAAAAATTATTGACTAATAGAAAAGCAGATTTGTCATCACACAAAATAATTGCAGTTGATATTTGACGAAAAAACTATATTTACTCAACTCTTTGAAATATAAGAGCTTTTATGTTGCCAGCTTATTGTACTCGCTAGATTTTCAAATACTGCAGTAAAGAATTCATTTTAGCGACTATTTGAACTCTTTTTTCTTGGAACTTTTTAAAATTTAGCTTGAAATAATACAAATACTTAAATTTTCTTCTATTTTTACTAGATTTTTACATACTTGGTAAACTTTACAGTTACTCATTTGAATACATTGGATTCTTTGCAGTATTTTGTTGACTAATTAAAGAGTTTGAAGATTTTAAAAACAGTCTTATATACAACAGATCTTGATAAAATCGTTCAAGAGTTTTCTTATATTTTCTTAAATGATGGTTTCCAAACATCTGCAGCTGTAGACTCATTTTCAACTTGACAGAAAGCTTATATATTTGATCCATATGAAAATAGGATTTTGATAATCTCTGAAAAAGCTAACTTGAGGCCACCACAGATTATAGATTTTTAGTAAAAGATAGATGGTTTGATTGGGTATCATGACCAATAAAAAATCAAAACTAGATCAGAAGATAGATATACTTACAAATAGATCTCTCACTTGACAGTATAAAGCTGTTAAGTATTGCTTAATGTTTTACCAAGCAACAACCATGATAGTAGCAAGTGTGCTTCTAAAATCTACTAAATTTATCACAGCGAAGTTCATAATAAACTTGGATACTGCAAACTTAATAAATTATTTTAAATAAAAAGTCTTAATAAGATTTATTTGGCATTAAACGTTTAACTACCTCAGTAAATTTGCTATAAAATTTTATGTTACGTTGATAATAATATTTTGTACCATAAGCTAAAAACTCAATATATTATACAAACTTTCTAATGAAATTTAATAAATTCGAGGTGTTCAAGTTTTATTAATAAAATTATATCACAAACAAAATTGTTAAAAAGATTATTTGAATAATTTTACAAAAAAAAAATACCCTTTTTGACTATTATTTTACTTTATGGAAACACCCTTAAATGAACCTTTACACTTTAATAACTTCTTAATAAGAATTTTTAATAAACCTTTTTTTTTATTGGTTGTATATTGATTTTAAAAATATTATTTTATTAAAGTCTTAGATCAATTTATTAATGTTTAAAAAAATAGTTGTATTTATTTTGTAGCAATATTAATTTACAATCAGATGCCATTAGTAATTGTTAAATTTATATTTTATATAAGAATTATTTTTTTATGAGAAGTATAATTAACATATTATAAAATACCAAAATAACAATCTTCTAGTTATACTTTAGTGATTGATCTATTTATTTAATCTTAGTTTACATGTAAACAAAGTATAAATATAATAAAAGATAAACATTTTTTTATTAACACTATGAACAAATTTTATTTGTTTTCATCAAACATAAATGAAGAAATAAGAAGTGACTTATTAGCTTCATTGGCTGGCATTATAAGTTTTTTTATTATCATTGGATGTTTACAATACATAATGACATGTTTTAGAGTTTTATCTCATACCAGGCTTGCAAACATTTTTGGTTTTATTATTTTTACAGTCTCATGTACAATATCAATCATCATTATTAATATAAAAAATGATGGTAAAAACAATTTTGCAATTGATTTGTCAGAGCATTCTCTCTTTACTTTAATAATTTCTTATGGACTTTCTTTGATACTATTTATCACTTTGGCTAAAAACTTTAGTTGTTTACTTGCTAGTAGTCTATTGTTTCCTGGCGCATTTGCAAGAAAATCAATTGAAATTTCTGATCACTTAAGACAAGTTAGTGGAAAAGAAAAACAGCAAATACAAGTTTTGGGGAAAAGATTTGGTTGTCATTCTTGTGGTGAACTATATCGCTTCAATATTCTAATATTTTCTAAAAAGTATTTTGCTGATCACCAACCACCAAAAGCACTTGTTGATAAAAATAAATTAAAAAAACTTATTCTTCTACCACATTGTCAATCATGCTCATATAAACAATCTATTTGTGTAAAAAATATGGTTCAAGATTTAGATTGGGAAAACAAAAGCTCTGCCCATGTTGTCACTCACTTTATTTGCTTTCGACTTTGGAAACTATTCATTCCTTGGCCTATCATTATTAAAAGATTATTACCTTTTAGTAGTGTAGGTTTAAATTTTCTTTTAGAAAATGCTTATGTATCCTGCTTACTTTCATCGTTATTGATTTACTTCTTTATAGTTTATAAGTATCAAAAAAATGAATAGATAAAATTGTTTCAATATCAGATAACAATTGAATAATTATGTTATTGAATTTAAAAAAAAAGTAATATCTTTGTTTTAATCATGTTTTTTAAATAGTTTTTAATTAGTAAAATAAGTACTAATAAAAATAAGAAATCATTTATACAACTTTACTTTCAAAACAATAATTTATAAAAGTTGCTTCACTGTTCAATTTGCACTTTTTTTCTTGAATTAAAACATTAAATTTAAGTAATAAATTTCCTTTTACTTATTGCTATTGATTTTTTTGCTTTCATCAAATGTTATGTTTTTGATTAAACTTTTTATATTTTATGCTGTTTTTTCGTTGTGCCTAAAGAACAAAATTGTATTCTTGCCGAGATTTATTAAAGTGCAAATAAATATTACAACTGTATTACAAGAAAAATATTATTGATTTATGTAAACTGCTGAAACTACTTATGATAAATATTAACTCTTCAATTTGTTTGCTTTAATCAAATAATTTCCTAGAGAAACAACAGGGTTCTAATAAAATGTTTTTTTATTGTAAATAAATAATCAATTATTAAGGTTCAAATCCTGTTAAACAGCTTATACTAAACTTATAAGTCTCCTTTAGATTATTAATTGAAAATCAAATTTACATCTTGTAGTTTAGTGATCAGGTGTTACTTGGAGATACATTTATATTTGCTTAATATAAATCTCATTAAAAGTTTTGTTTATTTTTACAGACTTTCAAATTTACCTAACTGAAATTTGTATTTTAAAATCTCATGATTCTTTTTAATTTTCACAAATCCTAAGGTGATGTTTTTGACTATACAGTGTTAAAAAAACTTTTTATTGGTGATTTGATTTAAAAAATATTAATATATTTAATCACAAAATTATTTTCTTTTTATTTTGACTACTTCAAAACTATTTTGAAGTTAAAAAATACAACTTCAATAAGCTGCAACAAATATTCTAAAGCTAAGGAAATGACTAATGAATCACGTAATGATGTATGATTGGTTTCTTTGTATTGTTCGTTGACATAATCATATTAGCTCAAGTAAAAACTCGGGCAGTTTATAAACCAGTCGTAAAATTTGAATTTTACAAAAGTTTTAATACTCTATATATTTATTTTCTTTTCACTGTTAAATAACGAAGTTTCCTACACTTACATTGTTGTACTAAATCTTATAATCAAAATATCATTTAAAGAAATTTATATCAAAATTATTTTTTTGAAGCTAAGCAGATAAACTAAATGAATGCGACAACCTCTATAAGAAATATTTTATTCTAATAATTTTTTTGGGAAGTGTTTTACTTGAAAAGCATTATGTCTTCAAATATTTATAAAATTTGAACATAATTAGTATTAATGTAATTGCTCAAAATAACTAAAATTAATGTTGAGTATTAAGAAACAAATGATAACAATTTTTTGACATAGTTATATTTACTATTTATATTGACATATTTTTGAAGTACTCAAAAAAGTAACAAGTAAAGCAAAATCAAACTAGCTGTTTAATGCTTGAGTATATAATTTATTATCAAAGTCATGTAGTGAGTGTTTGTTATTGCAAAAGGAAATTACTCACCCAAAATTGATAGAGAAAGTTTTATATTCCTAATTATTTGAAATAGTTTCTTTGTCACTTTTAAAAAATGCAAAATAGGATGTGTAAAGACTCCGTGAAAGACTTAATTTGAAAGTAGACGCGACAACAGATATCACAAGTGATGTACAGATGATGATGTCTGAGGTATGTTTTTAAACAAATTATTTCATCGACTATTTGTCATCTACTTCCTAACATTATCATCAGAGAAGAAATCTTTAAAAAGTAAGTTTAATCTTCACAACTATTAGCTTGAAAACAAATGTTTCTCATCAGTCCTGGCAAATGTTCAAATAGAACTTAAACAATCTGATGACTTTAAGGTCACTGTCCCAAATAAACTGGATTGTTTCACTGATCATCGGGCCTGAAGAGTAGAAGAATAACTGACCAGACCTTTTAATATCAAATCTTTACAAATTTAATTTCTAATCTAACAAATTATAAAACTTTTTGATTTTCTATTTTATTGACTGAACTAATAACATTTGTTTAAGAAAATATTCGTAAATAAGTTCGTTTTAAAGTTCTGTGTTTTTCAAGATTATTCAGAGTTTATGACTAACTTTAAGAACCGTTCAAGTAAATCAACTAAACTTTTATTGGTCAACGACAAGCTAAAAAATATTAAGATACCAAAGATTAAAAAGATGGTTAATTAAGAAAAATTGTTTGTAAATGAAAAATGTCATCGTTTGATCGACCAAATATATGTTTGAATGGAATTGCCAGGGATTTCAATATCCAATTTTCCGACATTAGCATCAACAATAGTTCTTGAAACTTGTTTTTCGTCTTTATTCAATACCACAAAAGTGACTATATCATTTTGAGGGCTGATAACAGCTGTCATCATCAAGTTTCTTGTTTCAAAACTTTCTTTAACTTCTAATCTTGTAGAATTCTCCTCAATGAATTTACTGTTGTCAAGACTAATTTGTATTACTTGTTATTATTTAAATTTGTAAACCTGAAATGACCCATGTGATAAAACATTGGTTGCTTATAAAATTCATCTTTAGTTTTATCCACAATAATCGGCGAATCCACAAAATTTTTCACCCAATTTGGCCCTCCTTCTAAATCTAAAGCCATATTCCAGTCAACCCAACCAATACCCCAATGGTTGAGATTCTATATAGTTTTAAATTAAAATTTTTGTTTCAAATAATGTTAGAAACTGACATTTATGATATCTGAACTATAATACTGTCCACGCTGCCAGCTGCCCAAGTCCACTTTTGGTTCTAAGAAGGGCACTGACCCAGAACATGCTTCAGTTGATAAAATAAACTTATTAGGAAATAGAGAATGCGTTTCGTCGAGTTTTGATACAGGAGCAATCATATTAGTGTACCTACAAAGGAATCTTTTTTATGATTTCAGCGAATTAAATGACTACAAACCAATGAATTCCAATTCCAGAAACAAATTCAGCAGCTTCTGTATCATTCAGTAAAGTTTCAATCCATTCAGGCAAATACCATCTCTGATCATCTCCAATAATAATCTTTACATCTTCATGTCCAGACTCTTTAAGAGTTGGACCCTGTTAAGAACAAATAAGTCTTTTAACTTGTTATGCATCATCAAATATTTTTCAGAAGCAAATTATTACTTAACTTGTTCAAAAACTGTTTCTATAGGATAAGTATGATCAAGAAAGCTGGGAAGACTTTTTTTTAATTCTTAACTAATATAAACGACATCAGCAGCTTTTTTATGTAGCAGAAGACCTTTGACTATCCAGCACAAAATTTGTTTGTAAAGACAATCAACCAAATTAGATTTTTATAATTCTTTGCACTCTATATGTGATTTTAAACAAGGTCACCACTTCTTCTAACAACTTTATCTCAAAGTGTAAACAATTCACAACTCACTAAAAAGTTCTTGACAAAATCTCCTTCTTCTTCAGCTGTGTATCCCATACACTGAAAAGGAAAGTCCTCAACTGATCCAATTGTTGGTTCATTTTGTACGGTTATTCCCCATATCTGAATACCTTTTTTCGCGTATTCCTCAATAAACCTATCATAAAACATAACAGCAAAAAATTGTTGCCGACAACATTGTCATCGATTACTTGACGAAGTATTGTGACCAGGAGTTTTGATATTCTTTTTCTGGTCTTAACTTTCCTCCAACAAGATCATTACTCGTTTTCATCCACGCCGGAGCAGTCCATGGACTTCCAAAGAACGACATCTGCCGTTGATTCACTTTGATTGCTCTTTGGATGAACGGGATCTATTTAGGTTTAAGAAAGAAATTGTTCTTGTAAATTGATTTACGTCTTTAATACCTCGAAAAGCATTTTGTGTTATAGTTTTTAGATTAAAAAATAAATAAAATAAAGATTAATAAGTAAAGTTTGGATAAAACTTCTTGATAATTTAATAAATTTTTGTTGTAGCATTATCAATTTGTGACTTTTTAGAATTATTTGCAAAGAATTCAAATGTTATTAAATATTTATATATTCCTTGTAACCAAGTTATTTAGATTTATTAAGGCTTTGATAATAATTTTATTTACTTAAAAAATTGATACAAAAATATGGAAAATAGTTTTCATTTTTCTAAAAATGTTTCTTCTAGAGTGTTTTATTCTTTATTTCGTTTACTACACAAGAGTAATTCAAAATTTTAAACGAAGTAGTTATGTATTATGAAATAAAATATTTAATAATTCTTTAAAAGTATAGCAATAAGCAAGCTTTAGTAGTGACTATTTTTATGATAACCTTAAAATTATTCTAACAACATTCCAACTTTTGAATTTATTTTTTAACTTTTATACAGACTTAAAAAGCTTGGTGTTTACAAAGTATGTTTTTACAATTACTACCATCTCGGTTAATCTTAACTGGTTTTAAGGTGTTCAAATGCAAATAGTAAATTAAAATGTTGTTACTCAAAAACGAATCCATAAGCTAAAATTGAACTGAGCTAAACACAACAAAAATCTTTTTGTAATAACTAATTAAAAAGCATATACTTTTTAACAAACATAATCACTAAATTATACTTAAAAATAAACAATTATACCTTGTAGTTAAAATCTTCATCAGCTAGACTGAAATCCGTTAAAAGAAAATCATCAACTTTATCATTATAAGTGTATTTTCTCGTAGAAAAATCGCAACCAGCCATAGGTATACGTCCAATGTTATACTCTATTCCTAAAAATCATTTATTTATTCACCCGGAAAATAAGTTTAAAAGTAATTGTCAGATGATAGATTATGCTGAATAGATATTTTGAGTTTTTTGAAAAAGAAATCAATTCAGAGCAAATTAAGAATTATTTACCAGCTGTTGAAAAATAGGAGTTTATTAAATTTTCTTGTGAATCTTTTGATAAAGAGTAAAGGTTTAAAGATGCAGCATCAGTAAAGGCTCCACCAAAACCTTTGATCTTTTGAAATCTCACATTTGTATCTATTTTAATTTCTGAAGACGAATAAGTTTGTAAATCATTAACACTTTTCATAAAACATTTTATCTAAAAGTATTTGTAACATTTTAGATTAGAAAGAAAAAATAAAAAAATCAAATTCTGTAAATAAATAAACAACATACCGAAAAATCTACTACTTTCAGATCCAGCTAAAAAACTATTAGTTGTCACTTCAAAACGCGAAGAGTTTTGAGTTGATGTAATCACAACTGCTTTACCGACCTCTAGTGGCAGTATTTGTGGAGTTTCGTCACAATAAGTTGAGTTACAGACACAGACAAACGAGTCGCCCAAGTACTTTCTTGAGCATATAGGCCTAGTGGTAGAAGCTAAGATACACAATTTTTTTTTATTTATTTAGCATTTAAGTATTGATCCAAAATTATTTATTATTTATAAATTCAACCTTGTACTTTAGATGAACAAATATCTTTTGAAAAAATATTTGAGAAATAGAAATATGGCTTTGAGTGATATATTAAAAGCTTTTGGATTACAAATATTTGACAGATAGCAGTTTAAAAGCTCATATACTTCAAAGTATTATCTTATTACCCAAATAAAGAATGAAATTAAACATATTTTTCATAAATTTTTCATAATTTCAAAATTGTGGCATATATGTATATAAATAATAGACAATTGTTTAATGACCTAATTTGCTGCCTGTTGGAACAAGCATCACAATTAGTAGTGGTATTCCAGCACTTACTACAAGTATTGCAATAAAAACTAAAACCATTGATTTTTCCATAATTATTTTAATCTTCTGAAATTTGATTTCAAAAATTTCTGTGAAAATAATTATAAATAATTTAAAAAAAATGTAATTAAGAATGTTACGATTAAATTATATAAATTAATGACAAATGTAAAAGCTTTATTTAAAAAATAATCAGGAATTTCTACCTTTAACAATTGAGCAGAAGTTTTGTTTTTATCTCCGATTAATTTCAAATTCTAAATTAATTCAAACACTTTTTTCGAGCCTTGTACACTCATTTGAATCAAAGATTATGTAATGTTAAACACTAAACGTATTTCGAAAAAAATTGATAAAATAAATAAGTTTCACAAATATTCTTTTAATAGTATGCATTCACAGCCATACAATTGATTTAAGATGTTTAAAAACTATTCTTATGTTATGTATAGCTTTCTCAGCTAAACTAATTAGGTTTTTAGAACAATCCTAATCAATTTTATCTTTAATCTTTGTATAGTAGCTGCGATGTTAGATTATTGTTTTTATTTAACTAAGTATATATTAGTATAACTAATGGTTAAACAATAGTTAACAGTAAACTTAAAATAATCTATTAATTTGTTACATAACTAACTTTTATTTGAGTTCATTTTATTTATAAAATGTACAAAGTTCACTTTTAGATTAATTAATAACTTTTCACATTTATGCCAATTCAGCTTTTTTTCATATCTCGACAATATGTAAAATATTGCTTAATTTAAAATTGCATTAATTGAATATTTATTAAGTAATTATCTTCAAAATATTGTTACTCAGCATATAACTTGTGTAAGATTTACCCGAATGAAACAATTTTGTGCAAAATAACAAAACAGAAAAGAATAATATTATGAAAAGAAGCTTTTTCTTAACTTGAAAAAATAGTAATGAACTTTCAATTAATTCATTTTTGATAACTGTACTTAAAAATCTTGTAATAATATAGGTTAAAGTGAAAAAAGATCTTACAGGAAATAGGTAAAAAGGGTTTGGGATATTTAAGTGTTTAATTTGATAAATAAGATTTTAAACCAAATTTGAAACTGTGCTTTAAAAATAACCTTCATTTATTTATAGAAACTTCTCGAAACAAACTTTTAATTATCTGACACCTATAAACTATTAAAAAGTAAAAACTAGATGATATTAGTAAGCTTTCTACTTTAAATATTTAATTGAATAGATTTTATAAACTGAATTACCAAAAAGTTAATCATTTGTCATGTCATTAATTTGAACAAAAACAAACTTGAAATTAAACATATAAAAATTGATTACAACTTTGATGGAGAAGAACCCACAAATACATTTTGTGATAATTTTTTAGATTAGCTTGATTTTTAGATAAGAAAAGAGATTGATTTTACTGTAAGGTTTTTTGTAATAATCATAGAACTGAAAATTATCAATTATTCAAAGCTTAAGATCGAAGTACACTTAGATAAAAAGCTTTTTGAATTTCAAGTTAAAAACTTATTTCAAGTTTTCAGGAAACTGAAATTCTTTTCAAGAATCTAAGTATTCTTTTTTAAAGTTTTAATAAATAAGTTAAAAAGTTTATTTCTGTTTTTTGCCTTTTTTTTTGAGAAAATAAATTTATATGAAATTTATCAAAACAATTCTAAAACCATTTTAGTTTCAAAGTTCATCGAATTTTGCAAGTTACGATAAAAAAATAATTTTTAAACTTCCTATAATAAACAATTGTTATTAGTTTATTTTTTCTATTTTCTTGAACTTATAAAAGTTTGATGTAAACTTTTGAAATTTAGAATTAAATGAAATATAAACAGGACGAATATCTGCTTAAAGTACTTGACTAGAATCTGAAATGGAAGTTTTTCGTTCTGTTTGTTTCTTCAGTAATTCGACTCATCGATTATTGACACAATTTTGGTGACTATAAATAGCAGAGTAGAAATTTTAAGCCTTAATCGATTTCAAGAAAATTGATTGAAATGTTTTTGTAGGCATTTTAGAAATTAGAAAGATTGATAAAATCATTTAAATAATTAATAGATAAAAATGGAAGTTTGTGGTAGATGATGAGATTGCGTCTTCAAACATTTGTCTTCTTTTGTGTTTAATATAAAAGATCTTTTAAAAAATATTTATTGAAAAATAAATATTAGTTGATTAGGAAGTAGTTGTAAGTGAAGATTTATGTTCAGAAAATTAACTTCAAATCAGATTGAATAAAACACAAATTAAGAATAAGATTCAACTTTATTAGCAATCAAGAATTAGTTTGCAGCAAAAAGTAGTTGTTAGTAAGCACAACGGAAACAATAAACACACCCAAGCTGTTGAGAAATGTCAACACATCTTAAAAGATGTGAAGAAAACAGCGTACAAAACAGATAGTTGCCTGTAAAAATGGAATGGCAAAATAGGGACTGAATAACGACAATAAATGCACGAAGAAGACAGGCAAGACTAACAAACGGCTTCTGCTGCTGCTACTACTCACACTTTATGAGATAAGCGCATGTAACTTCAGAAATGATTGCCAATGTACGACGGTGTTACTACAAAGGTTAAACACTTCTGCAAACAAGAAAGAATACTTCACAGAGAACAGGTCAGGTAAGTTGCATTTGAGGGTTCAGAAGTCAAGAACGTCATAATGCATGTTAGAAAAAGAAACGTTAAACACAAAACTAAAGAAAGTAGCGATAAACAAAGAGAAAACTACAATTTTGACTAAGTAATGATTCATTTAATGATGCATTAAACTAAAAATCGTCAAAAGAATCAATCTGTTTTAGCATAAATATCTTCTTCTTCACTTCCTCTTTAGTTGCTGAATCATTAGGATAAGAGCACAACCATCCGACCTAAACGATGTTTAAGATCAGTTTGTAGTCAAAATATTAACTGAAACATCAAAATATTGATGAAGTGAACCAACCAATCAGCAACTTTTAAATCAGCGTAGGTTAGATGAACCTACCCCCGCATTTGATTTATATAGAAGTATCAACTTACGTTTGGTATTTACGTTTCGTTTACCACCTCGATTGTAACCAGTCATAGTGGTGTTGGTCTTGGGCAGGCCACTGCGGCTGCGAGGTCTACCACGTCCATTAGAAAAAGCACTGGAAGAACAATTTTTAGTAAATACTGAAATCGTGATGACGGTTTCTACCCGCGCTTGTTCTGCCCTTGGTGGGGAAGAAAGGGACCAGTAACTCCGTAGTATGGTTGCTCAACATAGCCACTATCAAAGATAGGAAAGGGCAAGAAACCATCTCCACATGGGTAGTTTGGAGGTGGTGGTTGATAGTAAGCCATATGGTTATCATTTCGAACTCGACCAGAATGGAATCGGTTTTGTTTGTAAGCAAAGGGGGGATTGATGCTCATATTTTTACTGAAACATGTTGATTGATGAAAGCAACTGTTGAGTGAGGGAAACGAACTTACAAATTATAAATCATTTTACGTTGATCCATTTTTCTATTTTTTTTAGCGCGATCCATTGGTTTAGCAAGTGTCACGGTGATATCTTCTCCTTCGATATTTGTACCGTTTAATTCTTCAAGAGCCTGTTGTATGAGTTAATAGACTTTTGTAGAGATTAGATGATTGATCATACTTTCATAGCATCAGAACGTTCTTGAAAATGTACAAATGCATAATCTTTAATCTTTTTAACTCTATCAACTTGACCACATTTTGAAAAGATTTCTTTTATCATTTCTTCACTAACTTTTGTAGCTAAATTGTTCACATAAAGAACTTTAACCTTAATACAAAATCAATTAGTTTGAAACTTAGAGGATTTTGAACAGACTTTTGACATGATTTCCTCTGAAGGTTCTTCTATTGGATCAGCCCAATCAACCGAAATACCATTATTATAAAACTTGTCTTTTGAGCTTGTAAGTCTTCGTTTTGCCTTTAAGGAGATTTCAGTAAAATTTCGCAATTTAAACAACCTCGAGAAACCTACCACTGATGCTGCTTTGTGGTCTTTAAACTCCAAAAAACAGAAACCACGATTCTTGTTTTTATCTTCAGTTTGCAAATAAACAATCACATCCTTTAAATCCTCTAAAAATTGATCGTTATTTGCAAGTTGAAAGATACAAATATATATTTACGAGTGGTTGTGTTGAAATCTTCAAAAATTTCTTCTTTTGTTTTGTTTTTTGGAATCGAACCAATAAATAGTCTACAGTTTGAATGAGACAAACAAACGCCTATATACCTCATAGGACGAAGCTGATAGTTATTTAGCTGAAAAGAGTAGATTAAAATGATTTGTTAATTGATCATATATCCACCTCTTTAACACAAGTAGCAGCATCTTCAGGGTTTGTGAAAGAGCAAAACGCGAAACCACGATTGTTACCAGTGGCCGGGTCCATCATTAAACGAAAATTCCAGATAATACCAAATTGTTCAAACAATGGAACCAATTCGTCTTCATAAGCAGTATTGGGAATCTTTCCAATAAAAACCTTTAAAATCAAAATGTTCTTCAGAACTTCATTTGAAATCTTTATTTTTAACCAAGTTGCTTGTTATTTACAAGTTTGTTGTTATCTACTGTTATTTAAAGCTCACGTTAGATAAACAGGGACAAAGAATGACTAGTTAAAAATCTAAGTAGCAAATTTTTCGAGTAAATCAACAGAAAATTCTAGAAATGAAACCAGATATCAACAGTATTTTTCTATCACAAATTTATTCTAATAAAACTAACATAAAACTTTTACTGCTTTGGAATTTTTTAACTTTTCTAGTAAGGCATGGTTTGTGAACAATAAAAAGATCTTTCATAAAAGTTGTTTTAATTTATAAAGATTTACCTGGCATTTTGCTCCAGGTTCATCACCATCATAAACATCTTTTGGTGGAGGCCCTCCGTAGCTTCTCTGTCCAGAAGTAATTTCCAAAGTATACTTGGTCTTTTCCAAAAGAGCCTTAAAATGATAAAATAAAACTAACTTCAAGGAAATTCATCAAAAATTTGATATTAAATAAAACAGATTTAAATAAAAAAAGTTAAAATAAATATTTAATCAAAATTACTTCTATTTTTGCTTTATTTGGACCACTTGAATTCGAATTAACTTTAGAATGTGATTCAGATTCAAATTCTTTAATTATATCCGAAAATGAAACAAGGTCTGTAGTAGGTGCCTGAAAACAAAGATTTAAAATAACTTAAATCAATTATCAATGTATTTAAAAGTACTTTTTGCCTAAGCTTAGTATAAATTTCAATACATTCTTGAATCTTATCTTCTGCTAAGCTCTTCAGATGGAAAACAGTAGAAGGACACTTAAAGTCTTGTAACTTGAAATATTCTGAGGAAATTTTATATAAAAATAAGAAAAATAAAAAACTTTTATGAAAAAAATTCAATTTTACCTTTCTGATACAAAGTTGTTAGAGAAGATTTAACAACAGAAGAGAAATCACAAAATCTATTTATGAAAATATTAAAATCTTCATCTTGAGAGTTAGAATCACAAATATCAATTTGGGATTCAACATCAGTTTCATTTTTAACATCATTTTCATTGACACTAGAATCTGGCATTTTGATAAAATTTACCTTAATTTAATCTCTAATAAAAAATTGAAATTATTAGTCATTGTGATAAAATTGACTGATTAAAGTTCTAATAAAGAAAATAGATTTTCAAATATTTATTATAATGCTTTCATAAAAACATCGAATATTCAAAATTTACTTTTATTAATTAATCATTACAGAAAGTACAAAAAATAAATTAATTTTAAAATAATTAAATATAAGAACAATTATAAAATTAAACAAAACGTTTCCACTTTAAGATACTACTTAGATTTTATAAATTTAAACAAAATTATCAGCTTTTAAAATAACAAAAAAAAACTTTAATTAGAGATTATTAACACCAATTTCTTTAACATCAAGAAACTTTAGAAAGATGAAAAAAGTAAATAAACAAAAAATTTTAAGTTTAAAGTTCAAAGACGAAGCTTAAACCTTGAAAATCCGATGCAAGATTATTAACATTATGAAAGTGTTGTTCAGACAAGCGTTAATTTAATCATTAAAATTTCTCTGAGACTAGACAAATTGTTAAATAAAAACTTTCAAAACAACTTGTTTTCAAATCATACCATAAAATGATAACAATACACATAACATGAAAGAATTTTTATTAAAAGTTTATAAAAAACAATCTATATAATCGCTTTGAAAATATTTATCATTCAAAAATAATTAGAGGCAGTATTAAAAAATAATTGCCACAAGATAACGGTCGCAACATAAACTCAAAACAAAAGACAACCATCAGACAAATTTAAATCTTGCAACTTTTTTAAAGGTTCGGTCATAACTAAACTAAATTAAAGACAAAATAACCAAAGCGTTGTAATATTTTGTACTAATTAGATTTTTTCTTTCTATGTAAGTTTAACGAACTAAAACTAAATGAAATTTATTTTTTAATTCTAATTTTAATTATTGTTATTATTAGTTAATCAAAAATTGTGTGATTTAACGCTTAGAAAAACGTTCTTAAAAACTATTTTTTCTATTAAAAACTTAAGACGATTTGATAACATTTTAATTCCTTTTTAATTTGCAATGCTAGAATTTTTTGATAGAACTTGTTTCAGTCTAAAATTAGATTTTACTTAAACGAGCTAGATTTAACAAATAATTATCATCAAGTATTCGCCTTCAAATAAAATATATCTTTGTGCTTTTTGGTATCTTTGATAACAAGTGCTAGTCTGTATAAGTTTTTGAGCTGGTAACACTTAGCAATGATTTTTCTATGAATATTTTGTGAAATTTTAATCGTTGTTTGCTTTATCTATCCTTTTTTATGTTTGTGTTGAGCAAGCATCATAACGTTGTGTCTTGAGCTGAGCTTTCGATTCTTCAAAAGTCTAATTAATTAAACTAGATTAGTTTTACCTATACACTTTATTACTGTTATAACTAACGTTGACAATCTAAACTCTTAAGTTTACCTCTGAGAGTTAGAAATACCCTCAGCTGTCAGTCACAAAAGGAGCTAAAATTAATATAAAATTGAATATCGACAATATTTTTAGTATAATATTAGACAAGACTTGCAAACACTCAAATGGAAACAGCGAACAAAACCCATAATTGTGTGAACTGTTCTGCGTTTCAGTGGAAGAAATCGTAGCTCTTACATCATCGGACGAAGTTTTGAGTGTGGTCCATATTAAAGAAAAAAATGTGTGTTACAGCTCATGGTATATATTCGACTGATTGATAAAATTAAAACTATTTAGACTCTAAGAATAGGTCATAAAAATATTGATTAAATATGATGGGAAAACGTTGAATAAATTCAAATTTTATAAAGTTCTATCAAATAATCAGTTTAAAAAAGTTTTTTTTTTTATTATTTCTTGGATAGCTTTTAAATTCCTTATTTGAAATTATTTGAATTTTAAAAAGTATGAAAACTCGATCAAAAATAGTTGTGTATATTGCACAAATTTATTCATAGAAAAAAACTGTTGTCAAACAAATACAATAATTATAAAATATAAAAAAAATCGAAATAAAAATACTCATAATCGTAATATCACTCTAAAAAACTTTTGATAAAATTCCTAACCCAATTTTGTGATATAAAAAAAAATATAAAAAATAAAGACATAAAAACTCGACAAAGTAGAAAATAAAAAATTACGACCTAAATATGAGGCAGTGAATAAAGTTCTGTGGGTAAATCTATATTATGCTCTTTGTAAATCTCTTTAATACATATAGTAAGGTTTGGAGGCTCAGGAAACGTTGGAATATCACCTTTCATGGCGAGGACTCTAAACCATCCTTCAAGAATTTGAAAAGAGGGTCTGAAAAGCAAAAAAATAAATGCCAAATTGTCAAAGTCACTTTTAAATCATTTACCTGTCGTTAGGATCATAACTACTTGCTTTTACAGCAATTGCAAATAAAAACGGAGGTACTTTTTCAGTACAAAATTTATTGTAAAAAGCTTTTACTGCAAGTCCAAAGTTGTGAGATCTCGGCAAAAAGTCTGGGTCGGCTTGGATGCGTCCGATAATTTCACAACAAATAATTCCTGCAAATAATGTTTAAATTTTGGT
Source organism: Pegea sp. RAD2-039 (assembly GCA_034620365.1). Classification (NCBI taxonomy): domain Eukaryota; kingdom Metazoa; phylum Chordata; class Thaliacea; order Salpida; family Salpidae; genus Pegea; species Pegea sp. RAD2-039. The sequence goes on from JAQGEQ010000090.1 coordinate 50,320, forward strand.
GGTCAGAATCAAACAAATAATCTTTATCAGATGAGATGAAAACGAACCAAAAGCAAATACATCCACCAGCTCAGAATAAGGTTTTGAAAAAACCATTTCAGGCGCCATCCAGTAAGGGTTTCCGACAATAGTGTAGCGTTTCCGGCGGAACCGCGTTGGTTCGTGCGAAATAACTCGAGCTAACCCAAAGTCAGCGACAACTACCGTTCCATTCTGTAAACAATTCATCTCAATGAGATAATATTTTAAAACTGGAATAGAAGGGGATCGACATAAAAAATTTATTGATTTTGAGGTTATAACAGAAAAATTGAAAGTTTGAAAGATCGATAGATAAAGACCTCTTTGACAAAACAGTTTGTTGTGTTAAGATCACGATGAACAATACTCATCGAATGAAGATAACTCATCCCACACGTGATGTCTCGCGCCATCATGATTCTGTTCTTCCACGAAAGTTCTTTCTCCATATCACCAAGTACAGCTGTTTCAAAATAAAATTCTTAAAATAGTTACGAGTTAAAAAGCGATAATTTATCTCAAAAAAAATCTTTAAAAAATATTTTCTGGTGTTTCTTACATGTCAAAGTTCCACATTCAACAAACTCTGAAATAATATTCAACTTTTTTTCTTTATATAACACTCCAATGAAACGCAAGACATTCGGATGAGACAGATTCCTCATAACTTTCACCTCCTTCAAAAATGATGTCTCTGTCTCCGGATCCAAAGAATTCAGCTCTTTGAGGACCATCACTTCTCCTGTTTCTCGATGCGTCACTTTGATCGCCTGCCCAAAAAAACCTTTTCCCAAAGCTTCACCTAAGATCAGATCACAAGGTCTGAAGACTCTGAAAGAACCACAACATCAACTTTTGTTTTTACAACCGCTAGATGGCGCTTTTGTGATCGAGTGATGTACGGACCTGTGGCTTCGGAACGTGTTCCCGAATTGTCTCATAGATTCAGATCGGATCAAATCCGAGTTATCCGAACTCTGATTAGGAAGAGCAGACGCGAAACTACTCGGCATCTCTTCGGAGACAACTGACTCAGCGGCGCTTTTTCGGTTCCTGAAAAACATCAGATAAGTATAAGAAGACTAGAAGAAGGAGATCACAAGGAGAAAGATACTGACTTTTTGATAAGAGCCCGCATCCCAGCATCAATTTTCAAAGATTGGCATCTTCGGACTATTTGCGTCTGAAGATCAAAATCGAAGTTGAACAGATGTTAGCTGTCATGACGACCAACCTTGGCGCGTTCATCACTAAATTTATTCATCGCTTCGATCTCAGCAAGCTCTTCTTCTTCGGACTCGAATTTATGCACAATAGGAAGAGCGAGACGTCTTCGATTTTTTTTCTTCCTCCGTGGTGTAGCATCAGATGTGGATGTGATCTGGAAGTCTTGGATGATTTGTGGAGTTTGAAGATCATTTTCCACTTCAATTTCGATCTCTACTTTTGGCTCAGGGATTTCAGTATCTTCTGGATTAGATGATGGCTCATAGGGGATGATAAACTCATCTTCAGTAGTTGTGGAAGATGCGGATAGCTCCTGTAAGTCATCTTGGAAGTTCTCAATCTTCTCGTCTTCATAAGATGTCTGAAGAAAAGCTTCTTCTTGGATTGCAAGATCAAGAAGAACAGAAGAAGGTTTTGGAGTGTGGGCGCAGATAGAGAAGGAGTCAGAAGATACAATCGCTTCTGGGAGCTGTGTCTTCCTCTGGATTGTCATCTTTAATGGATTCTTAGAGTCATCCGAAAGACGATCAACCTGTTGAATATTAATTGGATCATGAAAAGGATTAAAAGGATGAGGACATACACTAGGTGGCTACTCAAATCAGAAGTCTTAGAGAGAAGATCTACTGTAGAAGTTAACTCACCAGATCGAGAACGTTTTGTTCAACTTTCAATCCATTTACTTGTAGAAAAACATCATCTGGTTTTAAGCCTGATTCCATATTCTTTCTAGTAAATCTATCGACAACATTAAACAAATAAAATAAATATTTGGAATGAAAAATACTTCTAGAGCAATTTTCTAAGTGATGAACTCATAAAGTTTTAAGTTAAAGTTCAAATGTTGTTAAGATTAAAATAGAATTGGAAAGTTAGTCGGGACTGTCATCGAATATTTATTAGAGTACTTGAGAATAAGGATGATGTCATCGTTAAAAATTCTTTCTCCTTTTAATAGTTACAAGTGTATGTGAAATGAGACTTTAAAAGTTACAGAGAATTTGAAATAGTGGGAAAATAAAAACATTTTTTTATATAAATAAAGAGTTTTTAGATTAATTGACTTTTAATTTCTATTAAATAAATGTTTAAAACGTAAATATTTGAATTGAAATGTTAAAAAAAAGTAAAGATAATAATTTGATAAAAATTATTGTCAGTAGAAAACAGTTTAAAAGTTGTACAAATTGTCTGATTCATTTGGTTGTTTCGCCCAAAATATACTTCCGTCAATTTGATGATAAACAATATTATCAGGTTTTAAAAAAGACAGGAAGCGATGACTGAAGCTTAAATAGTTGACTTGACAACTAATAATCATCTCATAAACTATTTAAAGTGAAAGTATTGACCTGATTAAAAACTGTTTTTCATTTGCTGCAGACTTTCGCAAACGAGAGTTATTTTGCCCGACCATGATACCAAAAGCAATTGATCCATTAGAAGAAGTATCAGCTTCTGAAGAAAATTCATCTAAATGAGGTTAGAGATCAGATCTGATGATGAGGACACACTTACCATCAACAAGATCATTCGTTGGATAAAAATCGGTGACTAGTACTAGATAACAATCTAACATAATTTTGGAAGCATTTTTATCTTGATTTTGTTCAAACATTAAATCCTGTGAATAAAACCAAAATATTTAAAAATAAATTTATTGCTATAAATATATACCATAAAATTATTTATAAAAGAAAATAACTATTATAAATATATAAATATGTTCTCTATCTCTTAAAAATTTACTTTTTAAAGCTATTCTAGTTTATTTGAAAGAAAATTGACATACATGAAAACAAATATGGCAAAATAAGCTGAGGTACTTTTCGTCCAAAGTTAAAACCAACATATATAAATCACCATCAGATATACACAACTTGCAACATTTGCATTGAAAGCATTCAGGATGAAAGTTATGTGTTCCAGCAATCTATAAAACACAAACAGTTACAACCAACCTAGAGCAATTTAGGTTAGAACTGACAATAATTGGTCCTGAGACTTCTACAGAACATTTTGTGCAAATTTGAACGAACTGTTTTTTATAACATTCTTCACAAAATAATTTTCCTTCGTGTTTAAAACTTTCTGATTTCAATCTCTTATAGCAAACAGAGCACCTAAAAAATCACAGTTTTAAAAAGTTACAAAATATCTACAAAAATAAACCAACTTATTCTTAGTATCTTCATTCTTTCTAACACCTTTTTCTTGCATTGTCCAAAAACTTTGCAGCTTAATAAACTTTCCTTCGTAACGTGTAGATTTCTGAGATATCTGCCGGGCATACTTTGGAAGAAATCTTCCATCTTGTACTATCATTTCATCGTCTGATTGGTCCATCTTTACATTACTTTCTTGTCTTTCATGGTTTCCTATTGACTGAACAATGAACGAAGGTGTAGTTTTTGAACGTAGGCGTAATTTCCTGTGACTAGTTTCATCATCTTTGGTGTTGAGCTGCTTACGCCGCCTTTCGGTCGTACTACAGTCTTCATTTGAACATTTTCTAGACGAAGGTGTTTTGAACAAAGCAGTTTTGATAGATTTCAAGACGCTACGTTCGTCACTAGACGAATTTTTGTGAGCGTGTTTCGGTGAGGTAGACGTTTGTTGATTTTCCGATTGCTTATAGGTGATATTAGAACTGGGACTTCCCCCAGCTCGAGACTCCCATAAACGTCGAATAAATGAAAATTTACTATTTCCCCAGTCCATAATTGTCAAATTAGATCAAATTTCAGTATACATTAAAGATTATAAAACAATTACTGTCAAAAATAGTAAGGTTATTTCGAATATTGAAATAATTATTTACGTTTTTTTGCTATAAAGCAAATTGACAAATAGAAAAAGTATAAACAAATAAAAACTAGAATGACAAAATGCCACAAACTCAAGATGATATTATCAACAGTAATGTCACATCTGATCTTATGAAAATTAGAAATTGAATCAACTTAATTCACATACCTTAAGAAATTGTGAATAGAAAAAGGAAAAATGCTCTTGAAATGTTTTTACAGCTTTTTCAATAGCATTCCTAACATATTACGTCATTGTATTTTGTTGTAAGTAAAAAATAAACAAAAAGTTATGTTGAAAACGATGTAAAAACCAATTTTAAGAGATTTGAACCACTTTTAAGTGATTCGTCAATATTTGGTTCGCTAATATTTGAAAAGTTTTATTGATCTTAAATTAAATCTCTAATGAAAACAAGGTTAATAAAAACACTTATGTTAGCTTTAGTACATAATGAAGCTTGTACAAAATATATGTTCAAAACTTATAATTTTAAAAACTTATTTGTGCATTTAGTATACCAAAACTACAACAAACTAATATATTAAACAAAATTCTTTTTCATTTAAAGATCTATTGTAAATAGGAAACTAATAAACTAGTTTAAGTAATTATTTATAGAGTAATAAAAATTTGATCTAGTATACTTATAAATTTGTAAAAATCATTTTGGTAAGATATAAAAGATGTTTGTACAACATTAAATTTGATATAATATATACCAAAATAATCAAATAAACGTATTATTAAGTTGTCATAAATAGAATCAACTCACTTTAAATTATTTTTCACTAAAAGAAAAATTCTGAAAAATCTAGAAAATAAATTTTTAACTAAAATAAATAATGATTAACAATTGATAAACAATTGAATAAATATTAAGATACAATATACTTTTTGCTAAAAATCACTTTTAAGGTAAACTCATAATATTACACAATACATAAAACACAATTAATAAAACTTTCTGAATCTAAGAAGTCACCTTTATCAAATTATTAATCAATATTTAAGAACAAATTTATAAGTTTTTGAAGAGGTATTAATAATTTTAGGGTTAATAGTAAAAGTTAATATCTAATTAACAATATAAATTTAAAATAAACACAAATGAATCAACAAGTATTAAAAACAGAAGAAATTTGTATAATTTTTATTACATTCTTTATGTATAATTAAACACTTTCACTAAATTATAAATAAAAACAGTAGCCAGATACATGTAACAAAAATTAAATACTCAAAAGATAGTATTATGTTAACCTAATCAGTAAAACTCTATAAATATGATTAGATATTTTTTATAGTTCTAAAACTCATATGAAATCATTTCATAAACTTTATAATGTATATTATAAAATGTATATTATATATCATTGTATACAATTAAATAAATTCCTACTGAAATCAAAATGTCTTTTTATGATATAATCATTCATCTTATACAGGATGTATTAAAATAGTGTAAGGTACAAAAAACGAAGTGAATTTTATATCTATTTAAATATTTTTTTAATAACACTAAATTTCTTTAAATTCTTTTTTTAAGTTAAACTATAACAGTAAACAAAAAGTAACATAATGAGAAAAGTAACTTTAGTTTCAATTTATTAAAAGTTTTATAGAAAAAGCTAACAAGAGTAGAAAAACGTTTAATGTATTAAATTTCATTAATTTATAGAAGAATATTTCTAATATCTATAATATTTTAGCTAATTTATTTTTTACAAAATATATAAACTTTACTTTAAAGTGATTTTCTATCTAAAATAAACATAATATTTAATTTTGATACGAAATAATTCTCCTCTACAGATAATTGCTTATAGTCTATACTTAATCAATCAATTAATCTTTAAAGATAACATATTAAGAAGAAAAGTAACACCAAAAAAAAACAGACAAAAACTAAAGAGAATAGTTCCTTTTTAACTTTAAAAATTTATTATTAGAATTATTATATTAATTTGATACAATATTTTTAAAAATTAGTAAAATAGTAATATAATATATAAAATCAAAATTATATTTTAGACATGCAATAAAATAATTCTGATATTTACTATTATTAAGTTATATAAATTAACATATGAAAAAATCATGTTATCTAATAATTCACAAAATAACAATTGCTGTAGTTGAAAATCTAATCACTAATTCTTTGATATTTTTTAATTATTAACTCATTCATACTACACAGAAAAAGTTTAATGAAAAGAGGCGTGTACAAAGCCAAAATAAGTTGTAGTATGTAAGGCGGTGTTTAAATGTGCGGCAAGTAGAAAAAATGGCTATCTAATAAAAGTTATTCTTATTATAGAAAGTTTTTAATTTTTCTGAAAATAGAAAATAGTTTTGTTTTTATATATACAATATTTGTATTATATAGATTTAAATGATACCGTTCTAAAGTTATCTGTGTAAATGTATTTAGCAGGTTGATTTATAATGGTCTAAAAGATAACGGTGTTTAAACTATTATTACAAAAAAGTTAAGTTTCTTTTTAAATTTAAACTATTTTAACTTTTTTTAATGGTTTTATTTCATTCATTAAAGTATAAAAGTTCATAGAAAAGCTCTAAGAGACGCAGAAGTCTGAGTTTAAAGTCATAGGAAGTTCATCACTGTACTCATTACTACTCATTACTGTTTTAGCAGCTTCTCTTGTAGTTCTCTCATGCTGCATAGCCTTGTTGACCTGGAGAATGGAATCCTGCTGCTTGGACAACAACTAGATCTCTATAACTTCTGCCCTAGCATATAAGCAAGTATATTATGTATGTTAGTTCTCGGCCGAAGCAGATCAAGAAAATTATTTAGGTTTAAAGAAAAAAGTTTACATAACGGAACAAAAGGAGTTATTTTAATATTTTAAGATTAATTAAAGCTTTACAATACAACTAATTTCAGCTAAAAATTTTCTATAATTGATAAATCTTTACTTACAGATAAAAAGCTAATAAGTTTCGAAAAGTTAGTTTGAATTTTGTTCAGCGCTTTTTATGAAATTTTGAAGTAAAACTTCACTACTATTTTTACAACAGAACTAACATAAATACATCTCTTTTAAATAAATATTTCTATTGTGCTGTGATAAATATATATATACTAGAATGTAGAGGCGTTTAAGATTTATAGTAAAAAGGGCTAAACAGTTCTTAAAAGTCTTACTAAATTTTTTTAAGATATTTTTAAAATATTAAACATAGTTTTTTTAATCCTGAAGCAAAATACTTGATATACTTTAAAAGTATTCTTAGGCAATAAAACTATCATTAATTATTAATATTGTTCGGGGAATTTATTTATTGGTTACATATCTAACTTCTACCTAGCAAACTTACCCAGCTTTCAGAGTTATACCTACAGCCAATTAAAAAGCTTTTTTACTTTAAATAGGCTATAATATAAAAGTAAACGGCCAACATTACAAATCTTCAAGTTATATAATAAAATTTTGATTTCAGTGAAGTTACATTACAAAAATCACTCGAAATACTATCTTACAAATCTTTCATAAGCTATTTTTTGAAGAATTTTAATGTAGTTTCAGAAAACACTAAATACCAACCAGTCTCCGACATAATTATTAAAAACAGAGTCATCAATAACCATTTTATTCTTTATTCCTATTATTTATTTATTAATTGCATGGCTACGGGTTACTAATTTAATAGCTCTTAATCAAAAATCAAATATTACGATCAAAGAAAATGGAAGGTACTAAGTATCACAATTTAGGATTATTTCAGTAAAAATACAAACACTCTAAAGCATGGGCACGATTACTAACTTTTATTTAGTGATGGAATTAGGAAAGGAATTCCAAGCCTTGAATACTCTATTAAAAAAGGTGTTATCACACTGGGTGTTATTAAAGTTGTTGAGCGGTTTAATTTAGAAGAAAAGGCCTCTGACGACGTATGGAAGATTATGATCTTCAGAGTAATCTTTAAATATTAGTAGAAGGTCAGAAAAAGGCGTCGACATTACAAAAAGATTTGATATTTAGCTTATAGTGATGGTCTTCGTATGAGAAAAAGGGTAAGATACTTCTAAGGAAAGCTTTCCAAGAAATGGTTGTTGGATAGAATATAATGTGAGGACTCAATACGGAAGATTCAACTTCAATTTAGAAATTTAACTTTAATTTAGAGGACTCATTCATATGTGAATCTCTAAACTACTTATTGTGTTTCACGTTTGTAGTAAAGAAAGAAAATCAGTACTATACAACTACATTCGATTCGAAAAAAAGTAATTTAAACTTTTATAAACTTTACAAATTTTAGTAAAAGTTTTTATTTAGTTTGAAAATATGAATAAATTTTTGTTTTCAAAATCAGTATGAAATTAATTGGTGTAACATAGAGCTCAATCATTTAGTGAAAAGTCATCTAAAAGGTTTCAACATCCTAATCTGTAACAGCTCGTCATACAATATAATTAAAACCCAAAAATTCCTGATATAAAAGTCGTGCTTAAAATGGTCAAACACAAAGACACAACGCTTATCTATCCTTATTATAAGTTGAAAGTTGTTTAAAAACTGTATACAGTTTATAAGAATTGATGAAATTTTTTAACATCTTGATTTTTCCATGGTCTAGATGTTAAATAAAAGCTTGTCTATGTTTATTTATAGATGATATGTAAGTATTTGTAGCAGATAAGTTTTACAGATAAGAAAAGTATTAATCATGAAACAAAAGTATAATTTGTCAAAAGTAATTCGGCTTATTTGATGATCAATCAACTGAAATCCAAAATGTCTATTGTTGCGCAATCAAAGCTTTTAAATTCAAAGTCATTCAGTAAACATTAACTTTATACAATAGTGCGTTAATCATAAAACAAATAAATGTGAGAACGTCTGCAAATAGTCAAAGTATTGAAAGTAGTAAGCTATATATCCAGTTAATAAAACTAAATAAGTTGCAAGTAATAGTTAGAGCTGTTTTAAAATTATCAATTTTTCAGAGTAGCTTTAAAGATTATTAAAGATAGATTAAAGATGCTAGCATTTTAAGAGTTCATGTATGACTAAAATTTAGACTTAACTTAATAAATTAATTAATAAACAGTCATTCATTCTAACGTAAGATCACTGAAGCTGTGTCAGTTAGTAAAGATTTAAATAATCTCTACGAGTTTGTAGTAATTAAACTTTTGGATATTATTAGATCATCAGAATAAATAGTTCCATTGCAAATTGAAATAATAATAGAAGTTAGAATAAACAGTGATACCAAAAACAAAAAAGTTAAAACTGAATGAAATCTTACTTTAATATTAAACAATTTAACGACATTTTTTCAGTATTTTTCAGTCAAAATTTTTGATGAATATGATTTTTCTTACAATAGTGCTTGCTTGCATTCTCACAATTTTCTTTATCTACTTTAAAAGCATTTTGAAGTTTTGGAGAAACATCAATGCATTTTCTTACTTACCAAAATTTCCAGTACCTTCTTATCCAATCATTGGACAAGTTTTAAGTCTCCCGGCAGACAGTACAGGATTTTTTAGGACTTTAGAAGAGTTATGCCTTAAGTTAGTGGAGGGGAAGAATAAGATGGGAGTGTTTTGGTTTGGCGTGACTCCAAACTTATTTCTCGTGCATCCAAGCACAACTGAAATCTTTTTTAAAGGCAATAAAAATTTGGAAAAGTCATACAACTATAAAGTTTTAATTCCATGGATCAAATATGGATTAGTGTCGTCTAAAGGAAAAAAATGGCAGCAAAGAAGGAAGTTGATTACTCCAAGTTTCCATTATGACATACTCAAAGATTTTCTGCAAGTTATGAACGAACAAGCTAAAATTATGATTGATAAAATTGACAATATGATATCTAGCAACGAAAATGTAAACGTTTCTAAGCATTTAAAGCTTTGTGCTTTGGATATAATTTGTGAGACTGCAATGGGAGTTCAAGTTAATGCTCAAAACGATGAAGAAAATGAATATGTGAAGGCTGTTAACAGGTAAACTTCTCATTAAAAATATTTAAGAATAATCTATTCTCGTTTTAACACATACAGATAAATTTCTATGATGATTTTGGTAGTATAAGGCTGAATACTAGACAAGATTTAGGATTATTTAGAATTTAAGAATTTGTCAATGAAATAGAATCTAACTGATTAAAGCTATAATGAATTAGTTAATATATAACAGTATAATTGATATAAATAATACTTTTATAATAATCTCTTTTTCTTCAGAATGAGCGACATTTTACAAGCGCGCATTTCAAGTGCGTTTTTAATCAATGATTTTATTTTTAACTTATCGTCAACTGGTAAACTACAAGCTGAAACTTTAAAAACATTGCATGGGTTCACTGCTAATGTGATCAAAGACAAACTTGTGAATGAAAAAGTTATAACTACAGATACCAAACAGAAAACTAAAAAAGCTCTTTTGGATATGTTACTTGGTGCTGAAACTGAAGATGGCAAAAAGCTTTCAGCAGAGGATATCCAGGAAGAGGTGGACACTTTTATGTTTGCAGGACATGACACAAGCTCGACAGCTTTGACTTGGGCTATTTACTTACTTGGAAGATATCCTGATAAACAACGAAAACTTCACGATGAGCTAGATGCTATTTTTGATGGGGATAAAAGCTGTGATATTACAAATGATCATTTGAAAGAGTTAGTTTATCTTGATTTGGTGATTAAAGAAGTCTTAAGATTATATCCACCTGTTGCTTTTATCGGTCGACAAACTGATGAAGAAGTTATTATAGATGGAAAAGTAATACCAAAAGGTAGTGATGTTACAATATTTGTTTATTTTACTCATAGACACCCAGATCTATGGGATGAACCAAACAAGTTTATACCTGAAAGATTTGATGTTGAAAACCGTTTGAAGAGAAACCTTTCTCCATTTTCTTATATACCTTTTTCAGCGGGCCCACGTAACTGTATTGGACAACGTTTTGCTTTACAAGAACAAAAAGTTATTTTGGCCAAATTTTTCCGTCAATTTTCAGTTGTTTCTTTTGACGAAGAAAAAGATTTACAAATTAAATCCGGCACAGTTTTAGAACTTGCAAGTCAATTGAAATTATCGATAAAAAAAAGAATTTAAACATTTTTTTCAAAGATGTACATAATACGATATAAGCGGATGCTTTGCAGAATGCCACGTAGCCCTAATGCTCCTAGTTATCAAAGTTCAATTTATATTTATAACTATAATATAAAACAGAGCTGAAATCTACTTGTACAATGCTTTTTATAGATTTAAGCAAATGCAAGCAAACATAACGAATAAACAAGTTTTTTTACTTTCTCTAATTTATTGAAAGATGCCTAAGCAAGGTTAACATCATGACAATCTAGCTTAGATAAACAGCAGAATTTATTTCTTCTTGCTGGTTACAAACTAAACAATATATCATCTATTATATTTATTTCGATTATTTGCTGTTAAACTGTTCTGTGTAGTTTAAGGATTATCACATTAGCGTACCAGGTGACAATGAAAAGTCCATAAAAAGTAAATAATCTAGCGTTTAAGTGATTAGTAACATCTATAAGTAATTAACAAATTGTTAAACTATCATCTTTTTTATTGATTTCTCTGCATCTGAATTCCCTCAGTCTAAAGTTAATTTTTGTTTTTTTGATAAAAAATAAAAATTATTAACATAAATTTAGGGTCGACAGAAAGTTCATTTAAGCTTTTATTGGTTTCAATAATTTTTAGAAATAGTTTTTGCTTAGTTTGAAAATGTCCACTGAAATTTTCTCTCTAAATACCAGCGACAATTTATCTTTTATTAACACATCGCACTGAAAATTAGTAAAATTCCTATGAATAAATTCTATTTGAATAAGTTCATTCAATTTCACTAAGTGACAGTAAAAAGACAACATTGCATAATGTAAACAATTGATTGAATTGACAATATTGTAATATCTATGGTGGACCCAAATAAGACTGACAAGACCTTACTTTCAAATGTAAAGAAAATCCTGATAAACTAACTTCTTCAAAACAAGCTTGCAATGGCAATTGCCAATCCTGCAACAAATTTGCTGTGATGAAGATCTGGCATTAGAATACTTTAATTGGCTCTCCTGCTTTCATCTCACCTGTAGTGATGTAAGCAAAAAAAATTTATGATAAATTTGATAACAACCAGATGAAGCAAATGTGATTTAATGGTTTTGCATTAAATGTAGAACCATGGACGGAAAAACTCCCTCATCTAATTCTAACCAAAACCTGTTATTCGACATCAGCAAATCTATATCCGCTGAATTAGCCAAATTTAAATCGGAAATTGGCAAAGATGTTGCCAAGATCAACGAGAAAATTTCTAGTTTGTCTAAATCAATGGACCAGTCTGTACAAAGAAACCAGTCTCATGGGCCTCGGTGGTCGGTGATTCCGGTTCCGACAAAAATGCTAGTATGGTGCAGCTTCTTGCCAAGAAGGTCATCGACACACACACAAAACTTACTTTAAACCGTGAAGACAGAGAAAACAATGTCATCATCTTTAATGTCTCTGAGACTGATAAAGATGATGACAGTAAGTGTTGTAATCAAATGTGCTCTCAAAGACTTGACTTTGTGGACGTTCCAAAGACATCAATGACCAGACTTGGAGCAAAAAGCTCAGCTCATGAAAGACTGTTGAAAGTTTACTTTAAAGAATGTTGGAACAAACGCAAGCTGTATAAGCTAAGGCTTGACAAAAAGTTCGAGCGCATTATAGTAGCATATGATGACTGCGAAGATGACGACTTAAAAGATGTGAGATTTTGGTATGAAATTATTGAATTAAATCTGACCAAATAATTTGTGTGGTAAGTTTATTTTAAGTGTTGAGGAATTTATTGAAAGTTCTGTAGCAACTGAACAAATAATCTTAGATCTTAATATTTTAAAATTTGTAAGCATTATCATGGTAACTAAATTTTTACTTTAAGGAACAAAAGAAAAAAACGCTCATTATGAGATTTAAACATTATTTGCATGACCAAATCTTGTCATAAAGCGATGGACTCAATTTTAGACTAATTAATGAATTATAACTACTATCATCTGCTAGAATAAAGTCACTCAATCTATGTTTAAGACCCTCAAACTTTCATTAAAACCGACATAGAAAAACAACTTTTTAATATACAACAAAACCAAGAATACCTCATGATGAAACATTAAAATTTACACAAGAAAAGGTAGGCATTTTTAACTCAGAAAATCAAGTTGAAATGGAAAGATTACAAACATGGAATTATTACTTCATGATTCTTCTTCTCTAGTGTTTTGAGAGTTTTTATTATCTGGCTTGAATTCATTTATCAAATCCAATTACCAACCGATTTAAAAAATATTTAGAAGTTTGAATTTTCCCAGAAAAGTTCTCATCTTTATCAGAGTCATCATTCTGATTTGTTTTATAAACTTCAACCAAATTTTTTTCAAAAGATATTTTTGGGTTAATTTTTTTCTTGAAACTATCTTCATTGTCATCAGAGTCACTTTTAACTTCTTCATAAAATTCAATGACAATTTTATTTAGATCATTTATACATATTTTTTTGGCAGGGGTATACTTTTTATCTGATTGATTTTCTAAATTTCTAACGACTCGTTGCATATTTGCACTTGGCATCTTAGCAAGACGTGGCTTTTTTTTTGGAAGCTTTTTATTTTCTCTAGAATTACTTTGGGATTTATCTTTATCAGATTCACTTGAAGAATTCTCTTCATCTTTATTTGGAATCCTTAAAGAGCGAAGTTTTCTTTTAATGATGACACCTTTATCTCTTCTTTTGAGGACCTTACTTTTCTTAGCTGGTGCTTCATTATCTTTATCAGATTCCCTTGGAAAATTCTCTTCATCTTTATTTGGAATCCTTAAAGAGCGAGGTCTTCCTCTAATAATGACACCTTTATTTCCTCTTCCTCTTTTTAGGACCTTACTTTTCTTAGCTGGTGCTTCATCTTCTTTAACAGATTCACTTGAAGAATTTTGGGTGACTTTAATTATTTTAGGATTTTTCTTAGCAGACTTATCATCTGCTTCAAAGTCTTCTTCTATATTTTCACCACAATTAACTTTATTTTCATTTGGAGATCTTGAAGACCGTCTCATTATTTTGCTGTTGTTAAAAGCTTCATCAGATTCACTTGGAAAATTCTCTTCATCTTTATTTGGAATCCTTAAAGAGCGAAGTCTTCTTTTAATGATGACACCTTTATTTCTTCTTCCTCTTTTAGGGAGGTTACTTTTCTTAGCTGGTGCTTCATCTTTATTAGATTCACTTGAAGAATTTTGGGTGACTTTAATTATTTTAGGATTTTTCTTAGCAGACTTATCATCTGCTTCAAAGTCTTCTTCTATATTTTCAACATAATTAACTTTATTTTCATTTGGAGATCTTGAAGACCGTCTCATTATTTTGCTCTTGTTAAAAGCTTCATCAGATTCACTTGGAGAATTCTCTTGATCTTTATTTGGAATCCTTAAAGAGCGAAGTCTTCTTTTAATGATGACACCTTTATTTCCTCTTCCTCTTTTAGGGAGGTTACTTTTCTTAGCTGGTACTTCATCTTTATTAGATTCATATGAAGAATTTTGGGTGACTTTAATTATTTTAGGATTTTTCTTAGCAGACTTATCATCTGCTTCGAAGTCTTCTTCTATATTTTCAACATAATTAACTTTATTTTCATTTGGAGATCTTAAAGACCGTCTCATTATTTTGCTGTTGTTAAAAGCTTCATCAGATTCACTTGGAAAATTCTCTTCATCTTTATTTGGAATCCTTAAAGAGCGAAGTCTTCTTTTAATGATGACACCTTTATTTCCTCTTCCTCTTTTAGGGAGGTTACTTTTCTTAGCTGGTGCTTCATCTTTATCAGATTCACTTGAAGAATTTTGGGTGGCTTTAATTATTTTAGGATTTTTCTTAGCAGACTTATCATCTGCTTCAAAGTCTTCTTCTATATTTTCAACATAATTAACTTTATTTTCATTTGGAGATCTTGAAGACCGTCTCATTATTTTGCTGTTGTTAAAAGCTTCATCAGATTCACTTGGAAAATTCTCTTCATCTTTATTTGGAATCCTTAAAGAGCAAGGTCTTCCTCTAATAATGACACCTTTATTTCCTCTTCCTCTTTTAGGGAGGTTACTTTTCTTAGCTGGTGCTTCTTCTTTATCAGATTCATATGAAGAATTTTGGGTGACTTTAATTATTTTAGGATTTTTCTTAGCAGACTTATCATCTGCTTCAAAGTCTTCTTCTATATTTTCAACATAATTAACTTTATTTTCATTTAGAGATCTTGAAGACCGTCTCATTATTTTGCTGTTGTTAAAAGCTTCATCAGATTCACTTGGAGAATTCTCTTCATCTTTATTTGGAATCCTTAAAGAGCGAAGTCTTCTTTTAATGATGACACCTTTATTTCCTCTTCCTCTTTTAGGGAGGTTACTTTTCTTAGCTGGTACTTCATCTTTATCAGATTCATATGAAGAATTTTGGGTGACTTTAATTATTTTAGGATTTTTCTTAGCAGACTTATCATCTGCTTCAAAGTCTTCTTCTATATTTTCAACATAATTAACTTTATTTTCATTTAGAGATCTTGAAGACCGTCTCATTATTTTGCTGTTGTTAAAAGCTTCATCAGATTCACTTGGAGAATTCTCTTCATCTTTATTTGGAATCCTTAAAGAGCGAAGTCTTCTTTTAATGATGACACCTTTATTTCCTCTTCCTCTTTTAGGGAGGTTACTTTTCTTAGCTGGTGCTTCTTCTTTATCAGATTCATATGAAGAATTTTGGGTGACTTTAATCATTTTAGGATTTTTCTTAGCAGACTTATCATCTGCTTCGAAGTCTTCTTCTATATTTTCAACATAATTAACTTTATTTTCATTTGGAGATCTTAAAGACCGTCTCATTATTTTGCTGTTGTTAAAAGCTTTATCAGATTCACTTGGAGAATTTTGAGAGTCATTTTTGTCAGAGTTACTTTCTTCATCACTTCCACTTTTATCTAGATTTATTTCCAAAGAATCACTATTATCAGTACCCATTAAAATTTCTTCATCATTATTAATCATATCTATAAATGGAATCTATAGAAATACATAAAACTCAGTTTTAAATTAATACTTTATAGCTTAAAAAGTCATTGCTTTATATAATTATTATCGGATTATTACTTTAAATTACAAAATACATATTTTAATATTTATTTGTAAATTATAATTTTTTCAAATTTTATTTTTAATTTTCAATAGAGTAATTAAATACTTCCTAACTTATATTAAGTTTTAATTTTGTAATATTTATAAATAATCATGCAACATAATATTATATAGTTAAAAAAAAGTTACAATCTTTTAATATTAACAAATTAAAGCCAAAGAATTGACAAAAATGGTTAATACTAAAAAAACATTAAACTTGCAAAGAAACTTTTACCGCTGAAAAATATTGCTATTTCGGATAAAATATTATATTTAGCAATTCGGCTATTTACTTTAGTGTTGCTTAAATATATAAATAAATTTTGTAAAACTAATATTTTTTTATTATTATAATATTTGATTTTCTTTTAATTTATTTTATATTTTTCAGTAGAGTTCAAAACATTTAAATATCATATCATTTTTTAAAGTTTGGAAAAGTTCATTGGTTGTTAATTATTTTACTTATCTATATTAATAAGTTAGCGAGAGATGCTCTCTTCAGGCACCCTCCTTCTCATTTATTTGAATAAATAAATACTATTACGCCCAAAAAAATACTTTGGACCGTCAAGACAGAAAAAACAAAGTCTAAGGTGAATAATGCTTTAATCAAATGTTCTCTCAAAGCCTTAAAAAACTAAAGTATGAAAAAAATCGAGCGCATTAGAGTAGAGCATGATATGTGTGAAGATGATCGCTTAGAACATAAATGTCTTCTAAAAGAGGCGTATAACCGAAATCAGAAGGAGCAACCAACTGATTTCAAATACAAAGTTCGAGGTTCACCATGGGTTTTGAGAACTGTCAAGGTTTTTTTCAAAAATTGGAAATAGCAAATAACTACCGGTTTCACATCTTCTTTTTTCACATCATCTGAATTCAGATCGTCTGAAGGAGTCTTATTTCTACTTCATTGACCTTGTTGTTGTTGTTCTTTCAAAAAAATCATTTCTTTTAACACAATCGTAAATGAAATGTCGCTGAATCGAGTTGCATCTGCGACTTTTTGTAACCTTCAGGTCGAGTTATCAAATGTTAAGTCGTAAAGCTCGTTTTTAAGCAAATTTCATAGCAGTCGTAAAAAGCTGTTATATGGCGCGACGTTATCTTCTTGGCGGTCTACCGCGTTTACTTTTTTGCAAACATCTGATTGGCTCTTCATCTTTCTGATTCGACTTGATAATATTTCTTCAATTCAACCTCACTCTTATTTTGCTGATGTTCATCTTCTGGGTCTAATTTTCCCATCTACTGCGGAGGCTTTATATTTTGGTGCAGCTACATAACTACCATCTTGAGTATCAAAATCTATAAATGTATATAAACAAAACTTGTTTCTACGTTTTCAAGCATTTTTGTAATTTGAATTTGCCTCATTTGAATAAAAATCAGAAAACTTCTTTCTAACTGACATCTTTACTGTTACTCGGTTAAAGAGTTTGTAATTTGTTTGTTACATCAATGATACTTTCTTACTGTTGGTATTAAAACCTTTTAAATCAACGTTCTTTCTATGAGCTTTTATCAAAGTTTTATGTAAATAATACTTCGGCTGACACACAATATAAACTACAACTCTTTCTAATTAGATAATGAATTATAGTAAGCTTTCGATGCTTGTAACTCTGACCCTGAGCGACAAAAAGTTTAAAGAAGTATTTTCCTATTGAAAGCCTTCGTTGGACACCATTTTTATCTCGTGGTAAAAATGATTTTATCTCTACTTTGAAGTATACGAAGAAGATGTCTGTTCCACTCTTTGTTATCCAGCCCACAATCAACTACAATTACTCTTGAATTAATTACTTTTCGGAGTCTGACTTCATAAGATCATCAGATCCACAGGGGTTTTACATCAAAGACTGTCACAAGATTTTTTAGATGTGATTTAGATGTAGATTTTACAGATGCGACTATAAATCAATTTAACGGGGCTTATGGCCGTCAAGCTAAACTAGGAAGCTAAATAAAAAGAAACTAAAGAATTAAATTGCTAAAATAGTATAAGTAGATTTTATAAAGGGGTTCTACCTCAGATTTAAATAATTTTTTTTACAAATCATTCTACCAAACGAGCATTCTAAAGTATTTAAATGATCAACTATTATTCTTTTTTATTCTTAACCAGTGGGCAAGAGTTGTAAAAATATTTGGTTAGGTTTTTATTGTTAATGTTGCAAGCAACTAAGATACAAATCTCAAAAAAAAGATAATCGTTGAGAACTTAAAAATACTGTATTAAGGATTACTATCTGATGGTGTATTGTACTTTTGCTGATTAGTTACATTTCTAAACAGGATTTCTTTTCTACTTTTCATATATTTAACATTTTTATTAAATCTTTTCTCTTATATTATCAACAGTCATTTTTTACAGTTACTTTTTTTTTATTTGTATCCTAATTTTGTAACAAATATGTAGCACTATATATAATATTGTTTGTGCGTATGTGTATTAGTTAGAGGTGCTCTTGTTGGGCGTCGAATACTAATTCTTAAATATTTCAATTAACAAAATTTGACTGTCTTTATCCATCTTTTATTTTGTTCTTTTTTTTAAACAGAATTTTGCTTTCAAATAAAACATCTTTATAAGTAAACTAATATTCTTCAATAAAAATTTAAATTTCATGCTTTAATTATAACTCGAAATTAACTTTTAACAAAAGCGGTTTCTATATCCAAACCTTTTTTTGTTTTTTATTTTTTTCTTACCTGTTACTTAAACAGAGAGGTTTTTGATTAAAAAAAAAGTTGGGTATTTTTCGCCCTTACAGATTTTACCTCAAAATTCGGCTCCATTTTTGAACAATGTTATGGTCGACTAATTTTTGTTGTGTTATCTTGTTATCAGTTTAAACTTTAAATTTTTGGATAAGTTTATTTTATATTTAAATTTATAAGCTGCAGCAAGAAAATTAAAATAATCGTTTCGAAGTATTACTTTAAAGTATTTTTAATTTTACTAGTTTTTTTAGTGACTTTATATATTTAAACGTAATAATTAATCACAATCTACAATATCTTGTAAAAAAATCTTTTTTTTGCTTTTGTGATTTACTTTTTTGAATCATTCAATTTTATAAATTCATCTCTTTTATTCTTTTAATATATTTTTTGGCTCTTTAAGATGTTTTATATCATTTTTTAGTGTTTTCTTTTTTATTATAATTGTCTTTTACATTTTTAACTATTTTATAAACTGTTTAGATCTAATTTTGCGGGTGCCTAATTATAACAACATTTCTTATAGAATTTTAATTATTGAATAAAAATCGGTTTAAGATATTTAATGGATTCAAGAGAAAGAATTCGTTTATTAAAAGAAATAAAGGTTAGTAGTTAAGGATTTTATTTGATAATATCATTATAAAGTTATTAGAAGAATAATTAACTTTTATTTTGCAGGAGGAAGCTTTAAAACTCCAAGAAAAATCTGTTAGTCAGAATGAATTATCATTAGAGCTGACTGCCATTCAAAAAAGCTCTTTTTCTACTTTAGTTGATCTTCATTTACTTTTTCAAAAAGATCTTAAAGAAAATTATGGTATTGATTTATCAAGATGTATAGAAGCAGAATTGAAAAAAGAGTTTAAAGGTTTAATAAATAAAAGTTTATTTTAAAAAAAACTGAAAATTAATTTTATGTTTGCAATGTTTCATATTTTTTAACTTTATTGATAACTTCTGTAATATAAAAAATATATTATCTAAGTAATTGGTAAAAATATATCTTTAAATTTGTACTTTTCAAACAAATTTTAGTTTTTCTTTTCGATATCTTAAACTTGTAGAAAATGAGCAAGTCGAAGATAAAAAAGTCGAAGATAAAAAAGTTGAAAATGAAAAAAAAGATATAGAAAAAACTTGTTCTGGTAAAAAACTGTTGAAGATTAAAGAAGACAGGTTAACTCCTCAATTGGCTTTAGGTGAGAATTCTTGGTTTCTTTGTAAATTAATAATGATCTTATAGCTAATAATCTTTTACTTTTATATGTTATGCTTAATCTTTTTGGATGGTTTAGAAGATAATTTGAAGCTTAAACCTTTTATGAAATATATAAAGAAATATAATTGTGCTGAATACCTACTTGTTATAAAAACTAAAATATTAAAAATGTTGAACTGTTTTTTTATTATTTTAATATTTATATATTTCTTTATTATATTAAATTATTCTTTTCATTTATTTAGACAGATTAATAGAAGCTAAAAACTTGAAAATGATGACTCCAGACTTTCCATTAGGTTTGTTGCAAACATTACTTCTTGACAACAAATTTGAAATTAATTTCTTCTTTTTATAACAGTTCAGCCACTCAAAGGCACCAGCAACAACCGTTTTACGCCTAAACTAAATTTGAAGTATAGTATGTATCTGTATACAAGGAATAGTTTTGAAGTTAAATAGATTTTTTCTTACAGACAATCAAGTCTTGTTTAAAGAGTTAACTCCCTGTAAAACGCCTGCTCTCAGCAAACTGCTTAATCAAAGTGAATTTAAAAAATCAGTTTAATATAAGTTTTTATATTTAAAAACAGTTTGAAAAATGACTTAGATTAAAAGTTTTGGTGTTTTTAGGGCATTTTATATATATGTTAATTAGTGAAAATAATAATAAGTAGTACAATTGTTAGAAATCTAAAAACTAAAGGTAGCAAAATTGATTATTTAAAAACTTGATTTGATCTTTATAATACTTCTTAGCAATACTGAAGCAAAAAGATAAATATTGTGCTTGGTAATCAATGATGCTTTTTTTTATACTCTTTTTTTAAACAAAGATCTATATACGGAAAAAATTGATGAAGAAGATGATGAAGATGAAGGGTTTGAAGTCTTTTCCAGAGGATTAAACGAAAATTTCATAAATGTTTTTTTTTTTTATAAATTTATTCATAAATTTATAACTTTAAAAAGTCCAAACTGATTTTATAATTTTTGACAAAAATTTGTTTCTTGATCTTAACCTTCACTCTCTTTGTGAGTGATTTGATGATAAACTTAGAAAAAAATTTATTCAAAATTCTCTACCAATTTTTATAAGTTTTTTGTAATAATTATCAAATCAATTACTTTTATCATTAAATCATATTTTGTAGGAAAATGATGATGAAGATCGAGATATCACTGTGACATTGTTTGATAGAAAGGTGATTTATCATCTTATATTTTTACAAAAAAACAAATTTAAAAGTTGAATCTTTATAACATTTTTTATAGAATCGACGCAGAAGTATTGAGCTAGATTCAGACTTATCTACTTCAATAGTAGTTGAAGGTATTCAAATTTTTTTAGATTTTTTATGAAATAAGGATTCAATATTTTAAATTCTTTTTTATTTAGATGACCACGAGAGAGCTTACTTATGCGACCCATCTACACCTAAAAGAAGGTTTGATAAATCATTTGCATCTTGTTGATACTGATTTTAGATTTATTATCTATTTTTATGAAGATATTACTTAAAAACCTCCTAAAAACTCTGATGTTGCAGATTCTATGAAGAGTTGGAAGCATGTCCGTCTCCTTATGGAGTGTAAACAAGTTTTATTGGTTTTAAACTGTATAAATTAAACGTAGCTTATTGATTCTGATCTTTTTTGCTTATTCGACTGTTTAAAAAGTCTTTACATTATTCTTCTGAAATAATTTTTTACAAATAATGTTTTCTTGAGCAACCCATATGAGTTGATGAACAAATATAAAAATATTCTGTTTGACTTGTTTGTTTTTTATGACCAGCTTCACCTTATTTACCATTTAATAGTAGCTAAAAGAAGATTTTGAAAATATTATTGGTTTTACCTTAAAATAACTCCATTCGAACCTGATTTAGACTAATATCATATTTATAGAGTAGTCAAAATTAACAGAACAAAATATAAAACTAATTTGACAATTAAGAGGTAGTAAACTTTCGAGGTGGCAAAGATTGCGGGAGAAGTTATTATAAGATTGGACGGCAAGTTTTTTTACAAAGATGTTAGTCACTTAAGTCTCCATTCGAAAATTAATTTTAACTACAGTACTTCATTGTATATACAGTACTTTTTCTATTTATCATCACTACTTTTGAAAATACTCGGAACAAATTAGTTATGTGAAAAACTTCTCGCTTTTTCTTAAGCTTTCAGCTTTGTTAATGACAATCTTTATTCCTGGTATCATCGAACTGAAGAAAGTTTTGTATGATAACAGTTTTCAACTTCTTAAGATAAATATAAAGAGACATAAAAGTGATTTAGATAATAAAAGATTATATGATCACAGATTTGTTCATAGATGAGCTATGTTCCGCAGAAATGTGGCTACAGTTGCTGGAGCTTAAAACTATAAAAGAAGTCTTTAATCTAGTGGTACAGGCAAAACAACCGAATCGTTGGTAGAAGTATCCAATGGGTGTAAGTAAGAGATACATTAAAAGATTGAACTTGAAACCAAACAAATCTATCTACAGTGGAAATGAAGAACGTTTATACAAAGTGGAGGTAACAAACCTCATGGTTTTGAAAATTGTCATTCCACATTAAGTACAAAGTTTAAATGTCACATTTTAGTGTAATTTTCAAAAGAATTCTACTAAAAAGCAATCTGAGCGATAAAGAAATGGGAAACGAAGGTGGCTGCCTAAGTTTGTGAATATCTACTGCAAATTTCTTGAGAAATTGAGTTGTGGACGTTTAGATTGAAAAGTTGCAAGAATTGATGCTAAGTCGTCGAAAAGCTTTATTATTCAAATAATATATTCCTTTTCAAAGAATAAATGATCAAATAATTAATAGAAAGGGTTAAATATATATATTAATATGCTATCCACTATATATACATCTAATCGGGAATCAAATGACTTCAGAGAATTAGTTTTAACTTTCCCTTAATTAGTAATTACATCATATAGTTTAAATAATCTTTAAAGTTGTTGATAGCCGATTGATCGAGATCTTAAGGAAAAAATATTTTATTTTTATCTTATACCTATATCAAACAGTATAATTTATTTTTTACCTACCTTTTTATGACACTAATATTTCCACAACCTTGTATCACAACAATAAAATCAAAATAATTACTTAAGGAAATGTTTTTGTGATTAAATTTTGTTATTTCTAATTCTCGTTTAATCAAGATTAATCTTGCAGCTTTATATCGATTGATCACTATTATAAATGACACTTTCAATTTCTATGTATCATTTAAATTGTGAGAATTAAAAAGTAAAAATGATTTTCAAAGCTATATATGTAGTTTTATTTTGGTTGTCCTTTGTAAAATTTCTTTTTAAACAATAGCATTTTTACTGTATATTGTATAATTTAAAAATTCATTGCTTATATTCAGCATGTTATAAAAAAACTATTTTAAAATCTGATTTTTACAAAGAATTTAGACATTAAATACAATATTTTTATCAGTGTTAACATACTAAACTGAAAAATGTTTTTAGTTTTTAAATAATTGTTTGGAAACACTATCAAAGTGACCTCTTAATTTTGACGTTTGCTAGTAAATATATATAACAATTATATTAAGTATAAAAATTTTATTTTTTCTTTTAATTTATCATTGACTCAATAATTATATTCTCGAATAAAGTTTCAATTATTAAAATGTTTTCTACTGGCTAAATTGTACAATTTTTATATTGATATTTATTTTTGAATATTTCGTTTTGAAAATTATTTGTCTTTCAATTATTTATTCTAAAAAAATATTTAAATTCATTTTTAGTTTTAGTCTAAGGAACAAAACTGGAATTTTCTTTTATTTTTGTTTTTCGATTTAATATAATTCACAAGACTTTGTCAATAATAGCATAATATATTATTCCATTTTTAATACCAATATTTTTATTAGTTATTTAAGTATTATGATAATTTAAATTTAATGAACTTTATTATATTATATACTTAATTAATATTATTATTGAAGACTATTTATTTATGATAAACTGTAATTAAAAAGTTATTTGTTGGTTAAGTTGTTTGATTATAAAATAAAAAAGAAAGTCAAGTTCATAATTTGTGATAATTTAGAATTTTAAAACTTTTTTTTGAAATTTTATTTGGTATAATTTATGGATTATAAAAATGTTGAACTTAGAAACATTTAGAATATATAAGTATTAATTTAATCAATCTTTTTATGATAGGATCAGTCAAAAGCTTTTTAATATGGCAGATATCAGCAATTGTAAAACTGTTGAGGTGGGAACATCTCTACACCCAAAGTATTATGCCAAGAAAAGTTTGTTTTTTAATTTATTATTTAAAAAAATATTTTTTTTAATGAAGATTACTATTTAGAAAATAGTTTTATTAAAACTTTTCTTATATTTGAAAATTATAGCTTTCTTATGGTTATACTTGAATCATTATATAAATGCTAGGTTTATAATATAAATATTTAATATATATATGCTAATTTTTTTTTGTATAATTTAGTTTCATTGTAATTTATTTTATTAACAAATTTTTATTAAACTAATTTTATTTTGATGGTAACAGTCGAACCTGGCATGAAAATGCCTGGAGATATGAGGTTGTTCAGAAACATTAAACTCTCTGAGATCCCTTCTTGGCTAGCTAAACGGGATTTCTCCCCATTGGGTATTTTCTTTTCTGCCAAAAGAGGTAACTTCATTTGAAGAGTTAGAAACTTTCTTTAAAAGTAAACCTAAATCATTTTTTTATATTTTAGTTGAAAGTAAGTTATGAGTTATTAATAAACTC
The DNA here is from genome assembly GCA_034620365.1 of Pegea sp. RAD2-039. NCBI lineage: Eukaryota > Metazoa > Chordata > Thaliacea > Salpida > Salpidae > Pegea > Pegea sp. RAD2-039. The sequence goes on from JAQGEQ010000090.1 coordinate 75,352, forward strand.
AGTATTCTTATAATAGTTGTCAATACTATGTAAGGTTTTGATTCTTAACTTGAAACTTATAATAATCCTACATTCTTTAATGTTATCTATGGTCAATGCTAACCCCACAGCCTAAAGCACTTTCTATTTCATTAACCCTATTTTTGTAAACTTGTTAGCATAAGTTACTTAAAGTAAAGTTGAATAAAAATAAATAATCTATCATTTGGTTCCTTTAAATGTTTTATATTCCATGGTAGCAGAATTTGTGATTATTTCAAGTTATAATCTAACCACAATTCTTTGTTTTATATGTCATTAAATAAATATATGAAATATTATGTGTATTATTAAGTTATTTATAACTAAAAATTGGTTTATTTTTGTGTAGTTAAAATGTATTTTTATTAAAATGAAGACAAATTATCTCGTTTTGCAGCTAAGTATGCTTATTGGACGAAATATTCAGGTCGCCGTATTGGTGGTGCCCCTGTAGTTCAAATTGCTTCCGTGGTTTTTGCAGTTGCTTATATCCAGCAATACTCATGGCTACGTAAGTTTTTTTAAATTTATTTTGAACCACTTTTTAATTTCTTTCATTTTTCAGGTAAAAATGAGATGATTAAAAAGTATCATTAATTTTCACCATCATCTTCGACGAAGATACTTTTGTTACAATGTCAACAATTGTTGCTTATAGAGTCTAATAAAATGTGGAATCAACACAAATGTATTCTCATTTAAAAAAAAGAAGCTTTTAGAGCAATGAAGCTGTCAGCACCTTCGACTACTTACATTTGTATTGAGATTAATTTTAAGGACTTAATATATCAGACTAAATACAAATCTTGTAAGAAGATTAAAACTAGAAATTGCAGCACTTGTTGCAGAATTGCATCAAAACTTGAATCTATTCTTCAGTTTATTCAATCTTTAACTAATGGGACACGTGTGTGGTTATCTAAAAACAATAAAGTCATTAATCAAAGCTTTCAGTCTAACGATATGCAATAGGTCGTGAATGGTTGAGAAATAACCAACTTCTATAAACTAAATATTTCAGCTTGCTCAAAACTAAACTTCAAAATTCTATTCTCTGACATTTTTTTTGGTTGACATTACTTCTGGGTGAACATGGGCTTTGACTCAAGTTAAAAGCAGCGTGAAGAAATCTGTCCCAACTTTTTAGTGGTGCAGCCCAGTGACTTGGGACAGTAACATCGAAGTCAACGGGTTACAGTTTCTGTCTGAGTTTATCTTTTTGCTTCTCTCTAATCATCATATATTCCCATATATCAATATAACATCATATAAGCACCTAATAATAACCTTGAAAATAGTTGGGAAAAATACCAAATTATTCCCAAAAATAAGAAAAGATTTCTCAAAAATCCCGGCTCATTAGCTGACAGTATATTCAAGAATTGGATGTACCTAAAATTTGAGGAGATTGATAAAGAATTCTGGATCCTTAGAATTAAAGGTCTTTATAAGAAGGTAGGCAAAGTTGATTGATTTTACAAAGATTTTGGAAACATAATTTCGCCATTTAAAGTCAGTCGATAGAGTAATGCCAAGTTCTAGGACCGAAGATATTCGTTGAATAATAAATCCATTGGAGTATTGGTTCACGGAATTTGCAGCTGGTTTACGGAAGAAAGTTATAAGTTCAGACTTTGTGGGCTGGATTCTGAGCTGTCATTTCATAGACCAGTTTTCAACAGTGTGTAGTGCTGTTTGAAGTTTTGAAAGATTGCAAGATGTTAATAGCTTGATGTCATCTGCATACACAAACACTCTGACATCATCTACTGCTACTAATCCTCTGATGAGGTCTTCGATGAAAATTAAAAAGTGGCCCAGAACAGGGGGAGAAAAAATAATAATAAATTGCAGACAATCAATTTATGGAAAATGTATAAAAAAGCTATTTATAATAATAACTTGCTTCGGTCGAGAACAACCATGCTAAATGAGCGATGATATTAAAAACAAATCAAAGCACAGTGAGATGCAAAAAAAAATAAAAAAAGCAAAACACAGTGAAATTTAAAAAGCTAAAACTGTTTACGGTTTCTACCTTTTCTTTGATGCTCGTTTTCTTCTCTATCCTTCAGTTATTTGCGGAATAAACTTCATTCAGAGTGATCCGCTTCGATATCTTCCTTATGGCTGATATATACTAGTGCAAGCTGTAATTTCTCCAATCATTTGAGTTAAGTTTTTGAGCAAATAAACCAGCATCAAATTGACAAGCAAAAAATAAAAGATAAATTAAAGTTCAAATGTACGCTAAAACCTTAGGTACAGCACAAAAATAAGATCGATACGAGATACGAAATTGTCAATTTGTCTAAAATTTGCTCAGCAAAACAGCTATCTTAATAGATATGCCACTAGAAAAATTATAAGTGTTTACTATATGACTTTTTAAACAATATTATTTCTTTTCTGGAATCTATAAAAACAGCAATAATTTAAGAAAGTTTAGACGATTTCTATTAACTAATGTTTAGCGCTTGAGTCAAAGTCTACATTAATTAATTCTATAATTCCATGATTCATTAGGTCTTTTTGATTTTAAGTAGTTTTCATTTGCATAGTTGCCTGTATTACTTTCTTTTTGTATCTAAATAAATTGGTTTAAATAATCCGATGGTTATGTACTTACTAGTTTTTATCATTCATTATTTGTTGTATGCATTTAGCTAATTTTTATACTCATAAATATAATCTTGTTATTTATTTGAACTAAATTATATTACAAGAACTGCTAAATTTTAAACTAGGCCGTGACATTCTTAATATGCGCTTTCATCAAAAGTGAAGTTATTAAATCGATATCTGAAGACTATCTTTAAACGAAAATTTAATTAAATTAATTTAATATCTGTGGTTCATAATTTTCATTTTTACTTTGTGTTTGAATCTACGAATTTTTTTTATTACTATGTCATAGAAAAATTACTGCATAATTAGTCTTTTTTTTGTCACCCAATACATATTTAAATAAATTATGGAGAACAATTAAAATAATTATTATTTAATTTTAATCATTATCTAAAAATATTTTATTTTTTTATTATTACAATTTTAATTATATATCTTATATAAATCATATAGCATTATAGTAGTAAACCCAAAAGGGTACATTGAATTCATTGTGCCTACAACCTATTGGCTATGCAGCATGCCTCCAAGATATTATTGGATTTACTCTGTTTATTAACTACTAATTAAATATTTCAAAAAAAATTACTAATTATTAATTAATTAACTATCTCCTTAAACTTGCTACTGATTTTTATAACAGCTTTTAATTTTCTTTTGACTGAATTAATAGTTTTCTAGTTTAATATCTAAAAATAGATTTTTTGACATGACACAAGTTATATATTAAAAAAAAAATTTCTTCAAATTCTATCTGTTTCAATTAGCTTTTTAACTAAAAAAGCAATTATTACTTTAAAAAATTAACTTTTCGAGTATTTTACTGTAACCAGATTTTATTAATTTGTTCTTATAACTATTTTGATAAATAAATATTAAATTTTATTGTAGATTTATTTATTGAATACTATGGAACCTATAATAGTTTCACATAATTCGTGGGAAATGATGTCGTATTGTTCACGGAAATTTATGCCGATTCCGATCCCAAATAAAAGCCACAAGATAGTGAACAGATTATGTGTGAAAAAACTGCCTATAGGAACAAGAGTGCTTGATTTGAAAAATGAATTTTCACGGTATGGTGAAGTAATTGATTGTAATCTGATTACAGCTTATAGAAAGTATTGGTATGGATTTGTAACCTTCTGCCCAATAAGTAGCCGTGGCGTCGCTACTGAGCTGGTCGAGGAGTTTAATTCTGGTAAAAAATTTTACATTGGAAACAGAAAGGTAACTATTTCAAAAGCTTGGTTTAAGCCTAGAGTTCGTGGTGGTGGTGGTGATGATGATGGTGGTGAATGTGAGCCTGTGCAAAGCTCACGTAGAAGAATGAGCACACAGAGTATTCAGAGTACCAGCTCTTGTGGATCATTTGGTTCTGCCCAAATGACCAGTTTAACTCCTGAGTACGTTTCTACCCAGTCATACCTTGTGTATAGCCCCTTTAATCTGGTGTATTTTATTTGAGGTTTTAAATTTCCAACTTAACCTACTTACAATTATGATATATAGTGATAAAGTATAGATTTTTTTTAAATTTGAAGTTTAAAGACCTTGTATTATCTTGTCAAAAAAAGGTTTGGTTTTTAACTTGTGGATTTTTAATAATTGCGATTCATTTTCAAACAGTTATATTTAAATGTTAGTTCTTTAATTTCATAATTAAGATTTAGTTTCAAACAGTTATATTTAAATGTTAGTTCTTTAGTTACATAATTAAGATTTAGTTTCAAACAGTTATATTTAAATGTTAGTTCTTTAGTTATAAAACCGTGCTTTTTATTGGAAAAATAAAGTATCTTTGTCATTAATACGCACGAGATTTTATTTGTATTATGTGTGCTTTCATAGCTTTAGCCAAACTGTAGATCAACTCTATAATTGCTCCCGCTAATTGCTCATTTATTCATCCAAATGATAATAATTTTTGAACCAAGTATGTTTTTAGAAAAGTTGTTATTAATATTTATTAAGAATATACCAAAAATTGTTGAGTAATAACTTCAAATGAGCAAAATATTTCTATGGTTAGAAATGAAATTGATACTATGGCTATTGATTCTACCTCAAACAACAAGCTCGTTACTGTTTTAGAAAAATTAAAAATCATCAGCTTTGTCATCTTAAAGTGGATTGAAGATTACTTATAAGGTAGAACCCTACAAACTCGTGTAGAAAGATCTTTATCTACTCCTAGTCAAGTCACCAGTGGTGTTTCTCAGAGTTCTGGGTTCTTTTAATTTTCATCGAAGACCTCATCAGAAGACTGGTAGCAGTAGATGATGTCAGAGTGTTTGTGTATGCAGATGATATCAAGCTATTATCTTGCAATCCTTCAAACTGCACTACACACAGTAGAAAACTGGTCTGCGAGCTGGCAGCTCAGAATCCAGCCCACAAAGTCTGAGCTTATAACTTTCTTCCGTAAACCAGCTGCAAATTTCGTGAACCAATACTCTAATGGATTTATTATTCAACGAGTATCTTCGGTCCTACACCTTGGCATTACTCTATCATTTGACTTTAATCGGCACAATTATGTTTCCAAAATCTTTGCGAAATCAATAATCTTGTCTACCTTATTATAAAGACCTGTAATTCTAAGGACCCATGCTTTTTTTATCAATCTTTTCAAATTGTGCATACGTCCAATTCTTGAATACAATATCAGTGCATGGATGCCATATCAAGTTAGTGATATCAAAAAAATCGAGCCTGTTCAGGCGACATTTACGAGATTAGTATGTAGGAAACTTAATATTAAATATGATAGTTATAAACATCGTCTCAGCTTCTTCAATTTAGATATTTTGAAAGTTTGATAGATTAAATACGACTTAATTCTTATTTTTTAAATTATCCACAATTTAATTGACCTTCAGTTTGATGATTTCTTTTCAATAAGTCCTTCCCTCAAGTTATATCAGCTCAGACGACACCCATTACACCTTAATAAGCCTATATCACCTAGTACATTAATCAGAGCAATCTTTTTTTCTCATACCGCACAATTAGTACTTGGGACCAGCTGCCACCAGACATTGCCATGTCGGACTCGCTCGCGTTGTTTAAAAAGAAGTTGAACCGTTATAACATTGTCATTTCTAAACTGTGATTTTTTCCTTTTTTTAACATTATTATAGTTATATGTACTTGCCCATTGTTATGTGCTTCGAGGACTACTGAAATGCCATGTGTTACATCCTCTGCTTTCTATATTTTTGACTAAATAGATGTTATTCGTGAGAATGTGTGTTAGCGAGAGGTGCTCTCTTCAGGCACCCTCCTTCGCATTTATTGTAATAAATAAAGTGATTTAGTTCACAATTAAAGATTTGTTAGTCATAAATCTGTTTTCTACTTTTACTTTTTCAGTTCAAGTTTAAAAAAGAAAATAATTATTTTTTAATTCAAATATATCTCTAGAAAATCTAATCTTATACATATTTTGATCTTAAGCACCCCCTTTAGTATTTCAAAGTATTTTATATCAATAAACTTACAATTAAATGTCAATTTTTTGATGAACAGCTGCTTATGTGACGAGTAAATAATTGCACATAGCAAACAAATTCGAAAACTTTTCAATTATAACAAAATAGTTGAGAAGCAAAGAGAGTTTTAAGAGGAATGACGTTCGGTGAAAGACGCAAGCACGCGATACAAAAAGAACCACCCGAAATAGAACCAAATGATGACAGATTACTTGTTTCAAGCAAAGAAAAATCGATGAAAGAAATGTATTGTTCGTTTGAATTAAAATATTGATATTTGTAGTAAAATTAATAACTAGTCTATAAAAATAAGACTTTCTTGCGCAAAGAAGACAATAGTGGTTAGATGAATTAAAAATATTTCATTGAAAAAGTAGAAATATATTTTCAAGTTACACAAAAAATGCACTTTAAAGACATCAAAAATATTCAATCATCAAATTTAATTTTGTTGATCTGTGCCAATTTTAAACATAAAATATTTTGACACATGACTGGTTAACTAGTAGATCATGATCGTAAAAGCTGGTTTCAATCACCACGTTTCCACTGAAAAAGAAATCTTTATTAAAATAAATTCGAAATAATTATATACAAGTTGCTAAAAACTTTACTAAAAGACTTTAAACCTTCTAGATTTCCTAAAACTCAAATGGAGAAGATAACACAAAACAGCAAACAAATTAATGTTCAAATAAAAGTAATTTGTTTTAAATGTACAAATATAACAGGAAATAAAAACAACCAGTAACTAAGTTCAAAAACCCTTTAAATGAATCAAGTGAGTCTTGATGTAATCTTTAGAACTTTACCTTAACACTTTTGCAGGGATCATTTGACTAGCAGGTGCTGCTTCAATGACAGATTGCCAAGTATTTGTTGAATCAGGTATAACAAACCCAAATTCGAAATACCATTCTACAAAAAATCTTATATTAACTTTCTCTATACTTCACTTTGTATCTTTACAATTGTAAGACAAATATTTACAAATCTTTTCATCAAAGAAATAAAAGTGTTTCTATAAAGTCATAAATTGAATTATGACTTAAACTGAAATCTTAAAAAATAATCTTTTTACAATTTGTAGCAAATATTCTAAATAATCTTCTTACTCAAGTCATCTTATAAACAAATTTTAAATATAAACTTAGAATTAAATTAGAGAAAGTTTCCAATTTAAATATTTTATTTATTGTAGTAAGACTTAACTATTTATTCTACTTTAAGCTTAAGTTTTATATTTATTTGAATTTATAAAAAACTTAAAAGCAGTTAAAAACTTTCTCAAGAAATGATAGTTACATAATACCAACTTTACTGAAACAATAAAATTTCCAAAAAACTTAAAAAATAGTTCAAACCTTCCAAGCATTTTCCTTTGAAAAGAATTTTTTGTTCAAGCCTAAATTTTTCCATATGTTCTATAGAAGAGAAATTTATTTCCCGAGATATAGCTTTACATTTGAGAATTTTTCTGGGTACTTTGGCTTTGAAAATAATAAAACTTAAATTGGTTGATAGTAATATAAGCTACACAAAACTTTTATACTAAAAATGATATCATTATGAAAAAAACTACAAATTTTTAGCTTAATTATTATTAGTTTTAAAAAATCTTTTTCTTGTTTAGAAAAGTCAATTTATTTTCGCCTATGATTGCAATCAACATCAACAAATTGTAAATTGTTTTAAGAATTATGAAATAGGGTAATATTAGAAACTTTCAACAATTGCAGAATAACTTTATTATTTTATAATTAACATTAAATTAAGAAATTAAAAAAAGATTTTTAACTGGTGTTTTTCATAAACAATCTTATACCAAGCTATCAGAATTAATCAAAGAAAATGTTAGATGATTACCTTGATGAACAGTTCCAGAGATTGAAAGATCCTTATCACTTTCCCATAAGATCTTCCCTGAAGAAGCATCTCTTAAGCTCATCCAGTTCCTATTTAAAAATAGAATTAAAGATCTAAATGTGAAACTTAGAAACTACTTTTACAACTAAAAATTACTAAGGTAACATTAAAATAAAATTAGATCTTATAGATTAAAGAATTTATTCAGATAAAAAATTTAATTTATGAGATATTTTGAGAAGATCTATAATTATTATTTTACAATATCAAAATCTAACTATTAAAAAGTTGTTACTTAAGATATGATTAACGATTTTTTTTAATTTATAACAGCTCAATTTTGTAACATACAATTTAAATCCATTTAGAATTTTCTTAACATGACTGTCATCTGTAGAATTTGACATTTTCTCACTTTTATAAGATAAATCCACTAACTAAAACATAAGATACTGATGACAAAACACAAACAACGTTAGTTACAAATGCTTTATTCAACTATCTAGGTATAAAAAGCAAAAGAATAAAAAAATTAAATTTCAAATAACTTGAGACTTGAAATTTTGATAGGCTTAAACAAGTATAAATTCATAAATAATTTGATTGATAACAAATCGATTTATTTAAAAGACTTAAATCAAATATTATAAGTTAAAATAAAGTGAAACACTTAATGTGATTTATAACTACTACATTAAAAAATAAGTTTTTTTTTCAAAAAAAGTGAAAAAATTATATCAAAATATATTCACAGCATTAGACGTTTTTTAACAAAAATTAAATTTTCTACAAAACAATTTTAATCTAATATACTATAATACTTAGTAACGTTATTTGATAAGTTTTTTAGAACTATTTCTAAAAAATAAACTTGAAAAACTAAATGTTCTATTTGCTATGATAAATAATAAGTATAAAAAAACGTTTATAAATTGGTTGTTTGTAAAAATGCTTAAAAAAGTTGGAAAAATAAAGTAAAAAAATAAAACTTAAAACAATTTACATGAAATTCATACTTGACAAAAGTCTATTGAAAAATAATTTACTAGTGACTTAAATATCCACAAAATTTGGCTGAGTCTACAAAATACATTTTTAGATTATTTATAAACATCTAATTTATAATTTTAAATAAAATTATTTGTTGAATATTTTGAGAACGTATCTAAAACTTATTCAAAATATTTATGCAAAAAAACCGCTTGAATTATTCATGCTACTGAGGCAAAGCTTGCACAACGAAAAAAATTAACAACATAAAAACAATTGGTGACAACGGCAAAAACGTATCGGAAAAAAATGAGGTTGGTTTTAAACTTTTTTTACTAACAATTTGATGTAAAAAATAAGATTTTAAAAAATATATTGAAAATTCAAAGTAAAAACTTAAACTTCATAAAACAAAACTCGTTTTTTTAAACTAAATTAATTTAAAAAACTTAATTAACAGTGCAAATAAAACTGACATAACAAGCTAGCAACATTCACAATACCTAAAAATTAATAATGAAAGACGATAATCATGCATAACAAAAGTATTTTTATTGTAATACGCGTAATTATATGTACATCTACATACTTTTTTGAGCTTGCGTAACATTTTTGATATAAAAAAGCAAACTGTTTGTTTTTGGCTGAACTTTACGAGCCGAAACAGTATGTGGAAGCTATTTTCTATCTATTTATTACAATAGATGCGAAGGAGAGTCCCCGAGAAAATTATCTCTCACTAACACATATTCTCATAATTAATATTCTTTATTTCTATCTAAAAATTAAAAATAGATTTCTTGTAAACTATACAAAGGCTCTTAGTCAAGTCACCAGTGGTGCTTCTCAGGGTTCCGATCTGGATTGCCTTCTCTTTTTACTTTTTATTGAAGACATTATCAGAAGACTGGTAGTAGTAAATGATGTCAGTGTGTTTGGGTATGCAGATGACATTAAGCTATTGTCTTGCAATCCTTCAAAACTTCAAACTGCTCAACACATTGTAGAAAACTGGTCTATGAGCTGGTAGCTCAGAATCCAGTCCACAAAGTCTGAGCTTATAACTTTCTTCCGTAAACCAGTTATAAATTCCTTAAACTAATATTCCATCAATGAATTTATTATTCAACAAATATCTTCGGTCCTAGACCTTAGCATTACCCGACCATATGACTTTAAATGGCACAATTATATTTCCAAAATCTTTGTAAAATCTATCAACCTTGTCTATCTTATCATAAAGACCTTTAATTCTAAGAATCCAAACTTCTTTACCAATCTCTTCAAATTGTAGGTACGTTCAATTCTTGGATACAATGTTAGTGCGTGGATGCCATATCAAGTTGGTGATATCAAAAAATTGAATCTGTCACTCTTATCATAATAATTAAAAATTATGCACATTTTAGTAGACCATAAATTAAGTACTTGGAATCAGCTGCCACCAGACATTGCCATGTCGAAGTCGCTAGCGTTGTTCCAGCAGAAGTTGAACCGTTATAATATTGCTAACATTGTCATTTCTAAACTATGATTTTTTTCTCTTTTTTATATTATTAAAATTTTGTATAATTGTTCACTGTTGCATGTTCTGAGGACTTCTGAAATACCTTGTACTAAATATTTTGCTTTTTACACTTCTACATTAATTATTTATAATAGGTATTATTTGTAAGAATGTGTGTTGGCGGGAGTTGCTCTCTTTTGACATTCTTCTTTGCGTTTACTATAATAAATAAATAATAAATTACAAATTTGCTCAACTGTACTAAATTGCTTTATTAAAAGTATTTAAAAATGATTTTTAATTTGTGCATAAAAACATCTATTGATAATAATAATTACAAAAGTTTCATAACTAAAATCTATAATTTTACATCAATCTATATTTATAATAAAACTCTTCTTTTTAAACTAAAAAATTAAGGATAATAATTTTGTTGATGTACGACAAATAAAGTTGAAGATCAAATTACTAAATTCAAGCAATATTAACTGTTATGAAACGAAAATTATTTAATTTTATTTAACTATTTTGTTTAATTGAAGCAGGGTAGGAAATATTGAAGAAAGCTATTTAGTTAAAAACGAATTATTCTTGAGTTCTACCTGATAGCTAATATGTTAACTTATACAAAAGATTTCTTAATAATGGTCTTAAGAAATAATTTGAGCATTAAATTCTATTGCATGAGACGATTTAAAGCTCGTTATTAAAAATGTCAAAATAAAAGTGCAACAAATTATTTTGAAGTCAGTCTAATAAAACTTTGAGGGTTATTCGACTTCAGCTTTATTTTGTGCCAGTTCACAGGCAATAAAATATCTGACTATCCTTACTTAATCATTAAAAACTCTGATCACAATTAAGAAAGCTTTTTTAAACTCATTAAAAACAATGATACCGTTGACAAACTTAATAGATCAAATATTGAATTTAACGAGGTTTTTAGTTGGAAGGGCCATTTTCACATAAGTCTAAATAACGTTTTCCACTTGACTGTATTGTGAGCACGTGGTTAAGGTTTTTTTTTCATGGTCACGTGTTTCACAAACTGATAATCAGGTTGTGAAAAGGTTACTCTTAAGCTGTAGTTAAAAAAAATCAATACACGTTCTAAGCTAAGGAGTTGAAGAAGTTGAGCAATCTCCTTGAATTCGTGGAGTCAGTTAGAATCCAAAAATACTATGAGAGCTTATAAAAGATTAAGTCGATTCGCTACAGCTATCGCTGTTTTTAAAAGCAATTCTTAAAAGTTTTCAATTTTGAAGCAAAGAAGCAAAGATTTAGTCACAAGTTTATCAATCACATTGAAAAGAAGTATGTTCACGTGCTAACAAGCGCTGAAAGTAGATTTCCCACTACGGATAAATAGTATTACTGCCTTGTAGTTATTAAGGCTAATTAAATAAACCAAGAAAGCAAATTTTATCTCTGTTCACCTCGATGTCACGTTGCCAGGTCACTGAACAGCAAATCTGAGTAGTTAGGGTACTTAGCATATCCTGTACTACGCCATAATCAAAGCCCATTTGCAAGCAGAAAAGAGTTGGATTGTCAACTTCCTTCCATCTTCAACCAACGAACTACACCCATAAATGTTACGAGGGTACTACCGAATTCAACAAGGATGTCTAGTGTAACAAAACCAAAAAGTTTGTATCTATTTCTTACGCATTATAATATACAAATATAAATAATATACAAACTAGAAATAATTTTATCACAACTTATTAGCCTTTATTAAAATTGAATTTGATAACAATACCTCGTTCCTACCTATGTAAAGGATTTATTATTGTGGAAAGCAGCTCCCGTCTTTAAATCTGCTGCTAGGTGACATGGATGATATATCTGGGACAGTTATATAGAGGTCAATGAAGTATGATTTTCTACTTGATTTTACTTGACGCTGAAATAGTTTTTTTTAGAGAATTAGACTTACTTAGAAAGTTACAACTTTAATTAAAAAAATATTTTTAGCTTTCTGACTTCTGATAATTGTAAAAAGGATTTATTGCTTTTTGATAAAACTTCAAAAAAAAGCTTTAATTAATGCTTACATAATTTTTTATTTATGTTTTTAATTTTTTTTAAAGGTTATTTTTTTATTGCTTGTATAGTTTTTTAAAATTTGGTTTATAATAATTATTATTTTTTAATATTCTACATTGTTTTTAGCCATATTTGTAACTCTATGTTCAGGCCATTCTAGGTCAAATTCGTGTAATTAATAAAACTAGCGTGCGTCTTATTATTTAAATTTGAAATTTCATCTTTTCATATTATAATATTTAAATTCTAATTTTGATGTTTGATTATTTCTTTTCCTGTAAGAACATTTTAAAACGTGATAAATATTTGATTTAAAAATCAGACTGAATTCTAGAACTGAATAGTATCTTATGATTTAAAACTAAAAAGAAATTGATATTATTATTATCTATTTGATCTTATATCATCATATGATTTGTTTTTTTATTTTACATTTGGTTCATATAAGTTATGAGCAAAAGTTTCTAAGGTTTTATAATAATGACTGTTGAATTGATATACAATTAATCATAATTTGATTCTAAAACTTCAGAATTTTTCACAAATATTTTTTTATGTTCATTATCAAAAAATAAACTGAAAAACTGATCTTTCAAGTTTTTAATTGTTCTCAAATATCTTTGGATTTATTTCAAAGTGTTTGTTTTACTTTTCCTAACAAGATAAACTCATAATATAAGCTTGTATTCATGTTATTTATTTTGAAAATATTTTTTCAGCCTTACCATGTCCTCATATAAAATGAAAACTGTTGCCATGTTGACATTTAGAAGTCAACAGAGATTACTCTCAACCAGAAGGTTTTCTTCATTTTGTGATTTTTATATGAAGTCTCATTCACATGGTTTGTAAAAAAACTATTTTTTTTTGTTAAAATATTAATTTTTTTAGCTATTATTTTGTATAATCTTAAAATTTAATTTTTAATCATCACTTTGTTTTTAAGATATTTATTTTATTATCAATATACTGATTTATATCTTCATATAGAGTATGAATCTTCACAAATGAAAGTCGGAGGCATAAATAAGTGTTTTATTCAAAACTATTCAACAAATCCAGTTGTTGAAGATGCTTCAGTGAAATATGAATTCCAAACAGAAACCGCTGAGTTATTAAACATTGTCGCCAAATCACTTTATTCTGAAAATGAGGTGAAACTACTTCAAAATCATTTAATACTTTTGATTACTACTTCTAAATTTGTTTTTTAAATAGGTTTTCATCAGAGAACTTGTTTCTAATGCCAGTGATGCCTTAGAAAAGTTACGTTATGCTCGATTGACTAGTAGTGATGAAGATTGTAACTCACAAGCATTAGAAGTGAATGTATCAACTGATAAGTTCGAAAACTCGATTACAATTCAAGATAATGGGGTAGGAATGACAAAAGAAGAACTGATTAAAAACTTGGGGACTATAGCAAGATCAGGGTCCAAAGAATTTTTGAAAAATGTGTCCGAAAAAGGTGATGATGATTTTGAAGAGATGGTTGTACATTTTATCTGTTTATTGTTTCTTTTGTCATCTAAGTTTTTAAATTAAAATCTTTATTTGATAACTTTAAGTACTTTGATGATGTCTTAAATTGTGATAAAGAAAACAAGTTTATATTCTAATTATATAAATCATTTGATAGGAGAAGCAAATTCATCTATTATTGGACAATTTGGTGTTGGATTTTACTCATCATTTATGGTTGCAAATAAAGTAACAGTTTACACAAAAAGCCATTTACCAAACAGCCAAGGTTATGTGTGGCAGTCCGAAGGGTTAGTTTCTTTTAAATGATTCCAACCTAAATTTGACAGCTTCAATTACTTTTAGTGGAGTTTCATATAAAGTGTCTGAAAGTGAAGAAGTTGAAGTTGGAACTAAAGTTGTTATTCATCTAAAATCTGATTGTCGGAAGTTTTCTGAAGAAGATGTTATCAAAGATATTTGTGCAAAACACAGTTCATTCGTTGGTTTTCCACTTGCTGTAAATAAGACAGTAGTAAATGATGTAAAGGTAAAATTTTCATTTTAAATTAACATATTATTGATGTAAAGTGATTTTATTAGCCTCTGTGGACATTGGAAGCAAAAGACATTGATGAAGATCAACATCTGAATTTTTTTCGTCATCTTTCTAATAATGATCAGGAACACTATATGTACAAATTATTTTACAAAACTGATGCTCCATTAAACATCAGAAGGTCTTTTACTCATCCGTCGAAAACTTTTATTAATTTTAATTAACTTTTATTCCAGTATCTTCTATGTGTCCGAGCAGAGACCCTCATTGTTGGAAATGACCAAGGATCAAAGTGGAAACTCTGGAGTTTCATTGTACAGCAGAAAAGTCCTCATCCAGCATAAGACAGCGGATGTAGTTCCTAAATGGATGCGGTTTTTGCGAGGTGTAATCGATAGTGAAGATATTCCTCTGAATATTAGTCGGGAGTTGCTACAGAATAACTCCCTGATCAGGTTCTTCTAACATCTCATCATCAATTCGCTTTTTTTATCTTTCTTCTTTTTAGTAAGCTACGAGAAACCGTCACTTCTCGTGTTGTTCGTTTCTTCTTGGAACAAAGTCGTAAAGACCCGGAGAAATATATGAAGTTTCATGATGGTTACAAAATGTTCATCACTGAAGGAGTATTGTCGGAAGAGACAGCTGAAAAAAAAGTAACTGTGACTCTATTTTGTGTCTTCATTTCGATATCTTCTTCCTCACAGGAAGAAGTTGCCCAACTTCTTCGATATGAGTCTTCAGCTTTACCAAAAGGTCAGAGTACTGGTCTCAAGGAGTATATTTCACGAATGAAGGAAGGTCAACGTCACATTTACTATCTATGTGCCCCAAAGTAATTTCCAACTGATTTACTTCACCTGAATACAAGTTAATTACAAACTGACTTTTGTAGTCGTGAGCTCGCTGAGTCTTCTCCTTACTTCGAAGCTCTCAAAGGAAAAAACGTGGAAGTAGTTTTTTGCTACGATGCCTATGATGAAGTCCTGATGATGCAGATGCAACGGTTCCAGGAGTAAGTCGACATCTCCTCTGCTTCCTTCATGATATTAACAAATTAATTTTTCAGAAAACAACTATTTTCAGTTGAGAATGAAGTAGTGGCGGATATGTTTATGCCAACTGATGAAGCAAAAGCAACAGAAGGACAAACTACTGATGATGACAAACCTGAATCTAACATCAGCTTACAATTATCAGGAAGTCAATGTCAAGAGTTGATAGATTGGGCTAAAAAATCGCTTGATATCAAAGTTAACGATGTCAAAGTAATTTGTTGAGTTGATCTCCTTTTAAACTAACTTCATAGATTGTTTTTAGACTACAGATAAACTAGACAAGCACCCTGCTATGGTTACTGTCTGGGAGATGGGTTCTATCCGTCATTTTCTTAGAAGCCAGTATTTGACTGATTCAAAAGGACTTAGTGAAGATGAAAAGATTGCTCTTTTTAAACCAACTCTGCAACTAAATTCGAGGTTTGCTACTTAACTGCTCATCATCAACTTTATAAATTATTTTGTATCAAATTAGTCATCCGGTTGTGATAAAGATGAACAAGTTGAAAGATGATAATGATGAGCTTGCTGGATTGATTCTTAGACAAGTAAGCTCTTTTTTTAAGCTTTTTAAGATCTGATCTTGTTCTTTTGACAGTTATATGATAATGCAATGGTGTCAGCTGGACTTACTGAAGATGCAAGACCTATGGTTTCTAGAATAAACGAGTTACTTGATAAAATGCTAGAACTTAAATAATTTAAGAAATATATTTAAAATGTTGTTGTATTTGACTAGAAAATTTGTGAATAAAACTAATCTGAACTTCTTCTTCTATTGAAACAAATCATTTCATTCAAATTCTCTTGAGGAAATATCAATTGATTTGCTTGATCAACAGATTCTTCTTCTTTCAGAAAACTTCTAGCTTAGAAACTAAAATATTTAAACTTAGACAAGAGCTAGAGATTTATCCAATTCACAAATTCTGTTTTAGTTTCTCATCTAGACTGTAAAGATGCTTTATCATAAGTCAGAAAGAGTTGTAGTTGCGTCATTGATCAATTTCGTAAGTGTAAAATGACCCACACAGAAAAATCAGTTTTAAGTTATCTAAATATTTCAAGTTCAGAAAAATCCTTTTAATGAAATCGTTTCAGATATTTGAAAACAAATATTGAAGTTTTTAAGCTCTTCTATTATAGCTCTACACTCGTTGAGATATTTCAAACATTCTATTTTAGGATTTTTCCAATTGCATTCTAGTAGGTTAATATTGAACATCTTTTAATTAATGGAATCATCTTCAGCCAGTTTATTAGCAAGATTAGTTTTGTGCTGGTGGTAGATGGGGCTCGTATCTGTTTTCTTATTTTATGTCTCAGATTCTTTGGATTGCTAGCTTTTAACAACTTGAAAATTATCTTGGGACCTTTCTAAAGAGCAGCAGATTTTATCAGTGATAAGCGTTATCACAAAGTTTTCAAACAATAAAACTTTTTATTTAATTTGAATTTTAAAATGGATTGGAAATTGTGCTAACACCCACCAGTGGTTGGTATCAAACAACGACCTCTGATGACCTCTCTACGAGCAAATACCAATCAAGGAATATCACCGAATTCCACCTGTAGCTATTCTAAGTATCAATTCCACTGAAATCCAACAAATCCTGTGTTCCTTATTATTACTCACGAATTTGTTTCTGCTTTTTAATATGAGCGATCTTGCTTAGCAATTAAGACACCCAAAAATTGAAGTCGCAGATTGATTAATCTAAAGCTAGTCTCACTTTTTCCATAGAAACAAGTTTATTTCAACCTCTTTTCGAGTATATGAATATTTTGAAACAGAATAATGATAGGCTGAATCAATGAACTAATGGTTCTGGAGAGTTTATAGATTTTTGAGCTTTTAGTTCGAGCAAGCAGTCAGTATTTTTATGATGCCGCCTGAGAAACCTTGTCTGGATTCAGTTTTACCACAAATAAAAGTCCCGACCAACAGTAGACTTCCTACAGTCATTTATCTTAAACTGCAAATGACTTTTGAATATAAAATTTTTTAGTTAATATTATGTAAATATTACTATAATTCTATATAATTGCTAACTGTTATATACTTTGAGGACTACTGAAATGCCATGTGTTATATCTTTTGCTTTCTATATTTCTAACTTAATAGATATTATTTGTGAGAATGTGTGTTAGCGGGAGGTGATCTCTGCAGGCACCCTCCTTCGCATTTATTGTAATAAATAAATTAATATCATTTTTTATTGGATAGTAGATGTCGGCTACTTATAAAGGTTTCTTATCATAATTTCTTTGATGGTCTATCATCACTTTTTCTTGTTTCTTAATCATTTTAGACTTCAACAGTTTATTAGAAAAGTAAAAGTCTCAAACAACAACTTAGTATACACCAAAGATTATCTAATAAACATAATAACAAAATATAATAAGTTTAGATCAACACAATAATTAAGTCATAAAAAATACCAGCTGCGACAAAATCATATCAATAATTTATATATTTTGGGTTTTCATTTAATCTTGTACTGGTTGAGAAGACAATATTTGATTTCTGGAAAATATAGACTTCAATCAACTAATATAGAGTCTTCAAACTAATTTGGACAACTTGTAAAATTCTTCTTAAAAACAAATATTTAAGAAATCTTATTTTAGATTATCTTTCAAATATTATTTATTTATTTTGTAAAGTCGACTAACAAGTATTTATTAAAAGCTGATAGATGCTTACTTCTGGTTTCTAAATAAAAATAGATTTGCTGATTAAAGATGAAAATGTGAATATTTGACAAAACTTTCTAGAAGCTGATAATAAACAATTAATTTGTTATTAGTTTATTGCAACTTATGTTCAGTCCTACAACGAAAAAATATCCAATTTTTACTACTTAGACAAACAGTAGATATACTTATAAATGTCCTTGTGACCATATCAGTATTACCAGGACAGTACCATCGGGTACTGATGATATGTTTTGAATTTGAGTTAATCATCAAACTTGACTTCTTTCAAATAAACAAGTTTTACTTAAGTGAGTTCAAAAAAGTGAAAACTGTCGTGAATCAGAAAACAGTTAAAAAAAAAAACGAAATTGATATTCAATTTGATGAGGACACAAAAAGTGATGAGTATTTTGTGTTATGAGGAATTCTATGATAAAAAAGATTTACAAAAAAATCAGATTAAATGAAAGACAATCAACCAATCAGAAGATGTTTGAAAGGATTCATTTGCTCGAGAAACTTGGCGGACTTTAACAATGTTTGCTCTTCCATCTCCCAAGAGATCAGTTGTAGACCAACCGGCATTAAGTGTCCATGTTTATTTGGGGTTAGACCAACTGGGACCGAGATTGCGGGCAAACTGGCAATGTTGACGCTCGTCACGTGATAGTCCATTTCAGGTACGCCAGCTAGGTCATGGTGGTCGTTGTCATGACCACAACCCAAATCAGATACGGTCATGAAACGCGAATACAGTGGTGACGTTACACTCGTGGTAGGGGTCAGCAACACGTCACATGCCCGCGAGTCATCTTGTACCTTGTTGTCATGGTAATGACCGAAAACGCGAGCGAAATCCTGACGAATGAGACGACGAAGACGCAGTGCTTTGCCGAAGAAGCGATCATAGTTTTCTTCAAGCAGAAAGAAGTTTCCGGCGCCAATTCGTCTTTTCACTTTCTCACTGAAAGCCTCATCACGTGACAGCGTATACAGCTGCTCAGCGGTGCTGCCCTCTCGTGATCGGTACCCGTACTCAACACCATCAAATCTCGCCATATTAGAAGCCACATCAGCACAACACAACACCCGATAAGTCGGTTGAGCGTACTCAGTGTGGGGGAGACTGACCTGAAAAGATAAAAAGGTCAGTTTATTCATAGCGCCCTCGACCACAAAACGCGGGACTTGTCTATATCTGGGCTTGATTTTATTGGCCGAGGAGTTTTTATATTTCAAGGTGCTTTTACCTCAACTATATTAGCACCAGCATTTGCGAATTGATCAATTGATCTTAACCAGTACTCCTTTATCCCTTCATCTGTGGAGTCGAGTTTGTGTTCCTGTTGATGTAATTTTTGTGTCTTTGATTTGAAAGAAGTTTGAAGAAGATCAAACCTTTGGAATTCCAACTGTCAATCCTTCTACTTTTTCTTCTTCTTCACATCTTACATCAAGGATGTGTTTTTGGATCGTTGTTGGATCATTTTCATCTTTACCTTTTAATAAATCTACAAAAGAAGAAGATCAATTCAAATGATCTGGTAGATAAATGATTACTGACTGAAAACAAATGCTGCATCTTCTACAGATCTTGTGAAGATCCCAGGAACATCCAGTGAGTTACAAAGTGGAATTAAACCATGTCTTGAAAGAGCTCCATAAGTTGGTTTTAAACCAACAACCCCACAAAAAGAAGCAGGAACCCGGACAGAGCCACCAGTATCTGATCCTATAGAGCTGAATAAAGATGAAGATTTTAGAAATATGAAGAATGAAAATAGAAACTGACAAGAAAGTAGATCCACTAGCAACTGCTGCAGCACTTCCTCCGGAGCTTCCTCCAGGGACATAAAAATCATCACTTCCTTCATCCATCAAGAAATCGATGTTCCAAGGATTTTTAGCTGGTCCAAATGCGGATTCACAGCCACCAGATCTTTATCAAAACATTTTCAAAATGAGATTTTTGAAGTGAAAATGGAAACAAACCCCATTGCAAATTCGTCCATATTATCCTTGCCCACAAGTGAACCTCCATTTGCTAATAACTTCTCTACAATTGTTGCATTATAATTTGGAATATAATTTTCAAGCATAATTGATGAACATGTAGTTGGTATATCTTCAGTATTAAAATTATCTTTTACAGAGAAAGGAATGCCTTTCAAAGGTGAGCTATAAAAGAATAGATTCATTAAACTTTATATATTTAGTTGGTAACAACAAATTGATTTTGTAACTTACAGTTTTTGTGAGCTAGGAATGTGACTTTTTGGTTTGACTACAGAATTAAAGACATTGAGGTAACTTGTATCATTGATGCGCTTATGACACAGATCCAATAGCTCTTCAGCAGATATCTTATTATTCTTTAAGAGATGACGAATCTACATATATGCAGCATCAATTTTTAAATCAATCTCAAATATATGAATTGTTTAATAGATACTTGATAAGAAAAATTTTTTAAATGATTTTTAATTTAACCAAAAAATATTATATCACAGAAAACTAAAAAAATCTTAATTAAATTCATAAAATATGACTAACTATGTTCATAAAAATAAGCTAATTTAACTTTTTTGATAAATAATCTAGAATAAATGTGATATCTTAAAATTGTTTAGACAAAAAATACTTTTGTTTTATAAAACCAATATAGTGACAATAATAAATATAAAATAATAATAACAAAGTGTATAACAGTTTATGTTTTACAAATTGATTAAAAAAGTATCAAGTTTTAATTAATAGTTATTAATTAAAAATATGAAATTTATTAACTAACTTGAACCAGGCTAGAACGAAGAATTTCATTTGACATCTTATACAAACAAACTTGAATAAAAAACAGTTACAAAATTTTCTGCAACAAAATCTCATAAGAACTTATATAAAAATAAAGTTAGATTAAAAGTTAATCTGCATAATAGGCAAAAAGCTAATTAAATTTATTTTACAACAATAACTTTTGTTGATTTTGAAAATAAAAACTTTATTATTAAAAACATTTTAAAAGAAAAGTAATTTTTGTCAATCAATTTTATTATTTAATAAATTATAATTTATGAGTCATTAGTCATTTTTATTACTCTTCAATTTTAAAAGAAATTATTTCAATTACAATGTAAGCATTTGATTTATAAGAATAATTAAGTTCGTACATTTTGTTAAGTTTTATATATTTTGTATTTTGTTTAATTTTAATAATCTATTTAATTAAAAATTGAAATGTGTGAAAAGAATTATCAAAGTAATATTTCAAAACGATAATTTTAATTCTTTTAATATAAAAATAACATTTTATTATAAGTAATACTTTATGAATGAACCTATAAATAATTATAATTATTATCACATGAAACACGAGGAGATGTTTATCTTTCTGTTGTTCACTATAAGTAAAAGTTTCTGAATGACATCACGACTATTTGTTCTTTTCTGTAGAAGTGAGGAGAAAAGCGTTTGATTACAAGTATCAATGCCAAAATTATTATCCATCAAAAAGGAACAATTCTTTATTAAAATTAGTCTTGCTAAACTAAAATGGTGCATGATCAAAATGCAACCAATTAATTTCGAAATATATCGTACAAGAAAGTTTGAACAAATTTATTTAATTAGCGTTTTTTTGTCTGTTATCACTATACCAAATTTTTACTTGCAAATTGATAAATAAAAAGCATATAACTGTAAACAACAGTAATTTTTTCAATATGATTGCAAGCAAAGAATATTCTTTTTATTTACATCTGTAATTTTGTACTTATTTTGTGAAATACAGTTTTAACAAACCAAATTGAGATAGAAATATTTAAAAGCTTAGAATATTTTACCTAATATGTAATATGTAGTAAATAGCTCAAAGAATGTTTTTCAAGTTTGTCTGTAAAAAGATTTGTTAAAAACATATTTTTACGTGAACCTTAGTAACCTTAAGTTAACATGAGTTTATAAAAATAAGTATTGTAATGAATAACTAATAAATCACATTTATTGTAATAAATAAATAAATAAAAGTAATTTTAATGCGTTATAATAAAACTGTTTAAGTTTCCCGAAGAATCACCCTCATGACAATTTTAAACAATTAGTTATTTTTTGCTTTAAAGTATTTTTTCATTTTGATTCGAAAAATAAATTTCTAAAATACTCAAAAGTTTACTACAAAAACGGTAGTCTTAAAAATTAAGTTCACAACCAAATTTTACTATATTTTAAATAAATAGATTTGAAAATGAAACAAAATAAACTGAGCATTTTATATTCTATTTTAGCTCAACAAAAAAGTAGCTGAGATAGAATTGAAATATTTAAAATCAAAATAACAATTCAATTAGATATTAGAAGTAAAAAAAGTTCATTATATTCATGTATAAAAAATAAAATGATTGAAATAAATACTGCTGAGTGTCAAAACACTGTCAACGAATGTATGAATTCAGCAAACATTTAAAACAAAACTTGAAGTGATATTTTGTGATTGGTTTAAATTTGAAGTGGGCGTCAACTACAAAATAGTTGCATAACAAGTTTTAGGTTGAATTTGAAAGAGACTATCTTAACATTTAGCAAATCAATCGAAAAGTTTAAAGTAAAATTACTAAACAAGAAGTTCCATTTCAATTTAGCTATGGCTTTAAAACCTCAAAATGACAACTGAAACATGTAATCATAGTTTAATATACTAAAAAATAAAAACTGACTATCTTGTATGGTTATATGCAGTCATCTCACATGTAATAAGCTACTGTAATTCTTTATACTGAACGCAGACAAATTATTATCAACCTTTTAAGCACCTTCGCATTTTTTAAAACGTTCATGAAAAAAGAAAAGCAAGTTGTGTTGGCGTTTGTTGGGAAATGATGTAATGTGAAGTATTTAATCAAATTTATAAATGCTTTCTATCTAGGGTATTTATATTTTTTGAATTATTGTTTTTTCTTAAACCTTTGCTAAATTTTTAACGTTTTGTTGTTCATGAAAATATGATGCAAAATTAATAAACTAGTTTATTGATTAAATTATTAACAAATAATAATAAATTATAATTTTCTATTAAAATTTAATTTATTCAAGTAAAATTAAGTAATCATAAATTAACTTCAACAAGTAGAGTATTAATTTAAATCAACTAAAAAGTTGTTATATCAATTCTTATTTAGTAAAATTGAAATTTAGCGCATCGTCATTTTCTAGTTTTGCATTTAACGTTTTAAATTAAAAAGGTTAAAATTCCACCCATTATTTTCATAATATCTGGCTTAAAGTCTAAAACAATAATTCTAAACCTAATTTTGGAGAATATTATGAAAATATAGAATTGTTTATTTCTACTTTATATTACAAAACAGTTTTTAAACACTTTAAGAAACTTATAAAATAGACTAAAATATTGTTTACTTCTATTGTATAGAAACATTTACATGAAGATTGTTTTTCCTTACAAGAAAATAACAGTTTTGGTCAAGTTTGAATAAAAAAGCTTTCAAATGCAGCTGATATTTATTTTATATATTTTGAATGACTTTCAATGAAATAATTTCAAAAGCGAAGTTAAAAAAACATTAGGGCATTTTCTCAAAAACGCATAAAAAAACATTTTACTAAATAACAGGATTTATTTTCTGATTTTGAATAAATGTTCAACTAAGGTAAGTAGTTCTCTAAAAATTATTAGTTGATTAATATTTTATGAACTTTATCGATTATAATGAAAAATAAAATATCAATTGAAAGCAATAAAGCTGTAAGTCATTTGTCAGAATAAATTTTTAATATTGTATTAGTAATCGATTACTAATAATTGTTTAAACCAAATCTATAAATATAAAACTTTTTAAATAGATTTTAGATCTAAACTTTTTTGAAAACTACAAAACATCAGCAAAGAAAGTTGTTAATCATAAAAAATACCTATTTAGTCTTTTTACTGTATCAGACAGTCCTTAAACAAAAATAAATTCCAAGAAACGATTGATTTTACTAGAATAAAATATGAAAATTTATAGTAACTATTAATATGACAATTTAACTTAAAAACTTATTGTATCAGCAAGCATATGAAATGGTTAAATATGTTGAAACCAAATTTAAAGTGGTATTTTGTGATAAGTGATTGTAGAACAAGTAACCTCAAAGTAGTTATGTCATCTTATGTAACAATATAATCTCGATTATATAAAATTACTTTTATTTAACAATCTAACAGTCCGTTTTTTGCTATATTTAAAAAAATATTTTTGCTAGGTAAGAAAAAAAGCTATTTACATCTGTGTAAACAACTGTAGTGATAAACAATTTAGAAAGATACATATGAAATAAGCCCTAGTTAGAAGAATTAAGCATTACAAAAACAGTTATGGGTGTTTCTGGTTAGAAGAATGTGATTGGCTAACGAGAATTTGAAATACTTTTAGAATTTAATTGTGGCTATTTTTGACAACAATTTTAACAGATTTATTTGTACAAACAAAGTAAAAAGTATTATCTTAAAGTCCTACTGATGCCAAAGTTCTTCTTACTGTTAATAAAAAAATTTAATCTGCTACAAAAAAACTGTTTCCGTAAAATTGAATGTCAATGACTTTCAAAACTATTTAAAAGTAAAAATACTTAATTTGTAAGCATTTTATTGGTTGATCTATTGAACAGTTGTTACGTAAGTAAATTATAATCAAATCACTGTTAGAACAGCTGTTGCTTTTCTTTTATAGTAGCTGAAACTTTCGATTATGAAAGCTTTTTTCTAAATTTAAATATAAGTTGAAGCAGTGTAATTATGTTGCTATTATCATGAAATATTTATTGACAAAGATATGCAAATAAAAGTACTCTAACTAAAATATTATACTCTAAAGTCATAAACTTAATTAATTTAATGTTTTTATTCAATGAAGATTACTGTTATAAATGGTTACTAGTATCAGGTTTTTTCAATTTCTTAAACTGATGTATTTTTAGTTTGTGAAAAAATTTACTAAATCAGCTTAATAAAATAATAAGTTTTTTAATTTGAAATATTTTTTCAAAACGTTTTTTTATGATGATAAATTAGAAGTGTATTTTAATCTAATGGTAAGAGTTGAATTTCACGTTTATATAGTAGTTGACCTAAATATAAAACATTAAATGAAGATAGACCAAAGTAGTTAAGCTGTTTTTAAGTCACCAGTAAGATAGTATAAACCCAATAAGATAAGAATACAAAAAAGAAGATAACACATGTATAGAACATACAAATATCACTACATTTTGATAAAGTGCGCCACCTAGCAACCATTTTAAAATTGAGTAAGTCAACCTAAACTTAGCAAGATATTTCTAAATAACTTTAATTAAACTATTTGATTGAATTCTCACAGAGTACAATAATAATAAGCGAGTTAATTAGTTCAATGTAGCACCTTACTAATATCTTACAGATTTTTGAAACATTTTATTATTATACAAACAATTTCTAACTTGGTATTATCGCTAAATGATTTGTATCTTTTAGTTTGACAATTTAATCTAAATTTTTATTTCAATTTAGCAACTAAAATGTTTTTAATATTTTTAGAACGTTTTATCTAATAAAATTAAATTTATAAATATTGCTTTAAATTAATTCAAGATGCTTTTAAAATGTTTTTTTAATGTTCTAATCAAATTTCAGTTTTTATTTTCTGTACTTGCAGCACAACTCTGAAAGAAGTTGTTTGTATATAACTATTGATAAAATATATGATAGCTTAAAAAAGAGGTCTTTATCACAGATAGATCTGGTAAGATTTTTTATATAGACGAATTTCAAACAAATGAAGTACTATGTCTTCTTTGGCTAATGTAAATGAATATACTTTGATATGTGGTTGCTGTTTTTCGGGTATTTAATTTTGGTCTGTCTAGAATAAAATGTTTGTTGATATGTCAACTATTAATGTAAGAAGTGTACAGAATGAAAGCTTTTGTTTTAAAAGAAAAAGCAATTTGATAATTTTCAATACCGTAAAACTTTTTTAACAGTTTTGTTATTTAGAACTTGTTGTTTTATATTTCTTATAAACTTTCATAGATTCAAAAAATTAAAAAAGGATTTTACAAACGAACGCTAATTATTAAATCTATTTTTGATTGATGAAAACATATATATAAACTTATATATAGCGTAAATAATGAGGAAAATAATGAATAAGAAGCTTACAGAAATCTTTCTAAATAATATTAAGGTGAAAACTTTTATACAAGTTTGCAAAAAAAAAATTTATGCATTTTGTGTAAAAATCTATTAAGTTGGAGTTATTATAAATTTACTTTTAACAAAACATTTGAAAAGTTCTTTAGTTTTTTACTTAAATCCAAAGATATTTACAAAACAAAAATCTTTCTAAATTTTACAATTTTTCTTTATTTTTGTCGTATAAAAAATCCTGATCTTTTTCAAACTGAAATTCATGATAAGACTTTCGGGGTTATATAACTTTCTTTTTTTAATAACTTAAAATTTTCAAATTTAATTTTTATTTGGTTTGGTTATTTCAAATTTTTTTTTAAAGTATTTACCAAATAACTTACAGATTGTAATCAAACTTTTTAATTACAAATTTATCTTAACAATTTTTAAATTTTATTTTGGCTATATTGTTGATTTTATGCATAAAATTGTTAATAATAATGATAAGTTAATTCTAGATGTGAGCTGAGGTTTTTTTGGTCTTTGTTTTAGTTTTGTACCACTATGTAAGCAATACAGCAAACATAAAACAGTTAAATTTGCTTAAGTTTTGATTTAAATCAATTACAACTAAATATTATTTGCAAATGAGTAACGTTGGTTTATTTCACTCTAAAAATAGTTAATTTTGAAGCTTTTATTTCTAATCTAAAATCAGTAAATGTATTTTTGTTAAGGCTATCTCTGTTTGCAGCTTTTTTTGAGTATTTTTCTAGGTCAGATGCAATGATTTAAAGTATCAATAAAGATATAGTTTAGATCTTAATTGTCTGATTAAATTCCTTTAAAATTGTTATCGCTTTTGAGGTTGATTTTAAAATTCAATTTAATTCAGATACTAAACTGTTGTAAATAGAAAGTGGAAGTTCATTTGTGGTAACAAAGCTAATTAAATGAGTTTTTGTTTTTGCAAACTAAACCTTGATACAACTGTAAGCTTAATTC
Organism: Pegea sp. RAD2-039; assembly: GCA_034620365.1. Taxonomy (NCBI): domain Eukaryota; kingdom Metazoa; phylum Chordata; class Thaliacea; order Salpida; family Salpidae; genus Pegea; species Pegea sp. RAD2-039. The sequence continues at coordinate 102,854 of JAQGEQ010000090.1, forward strand.
TAGTTTATTAATAATTCAGTTCAGGCCTGTGTTTAGCGTATGTAATAAGTATCGCGGTTACTTCTTGGCTTTGTTGATTTGCCTCATAAAAATAATCTAATTAACAAAAGCTAATTGATTTGAATAAAAGTAGCCAGTAAAAACTTTGTGATAAACTAAAAGTGAATAAACAAATCTTTGAGATTACTTAAGGGTCTTTAAAGCTCGCCTAAAAAAAAAGTGTATTAAAAGTTACTGTGAGTCTTTGAAAAACAATACCGCTAGAAATACTCAGTTAAATCAAACTGAACATTAAATTGTTTGTATTCAAATTTTATAATTACTTTATATATATGTTTTTTACTTTTACTTGTATTCTCATGATATCATAACGTAGTTAAATCTCAAACGTTTTGTATGAAATATTCTTGTGTTTTATGTTCCCTTTAACATAATTTTACAAATGTAGTTTTTCGTGAACTTTTGTCAGGATATTTTTCTTTTAATTACATACCACTAAATTTATTTTCAAAAATAAAAGTTGCAAGGTTTTTACAAACGATAAAAATTGGTAAATTTTCAAACATAAAGAACAATCTAGGCATTAGCACATTTTCAAAAATACTTTTTACACATTCTAATTATTAAAAAATAGCAAGAAATATTAAAATGATTAGAACTGATTGACAAAAACACCCAAAAAAAAACAATTTTAACTTTAAAGTAAAATCAAATTATATTCATAAACCAAAGATTAGAAAAGCCTTTACTTTAAGGTTTACAAAAATCTTTATACATTTTTGCTTATAATTGTGACTCTACAATCAAATCATCATGACTTTGAACTACATTGTTTTCATTATGAGAATTTATTGGAGGATCAGCAGATTCAGAGCTGTTAGTTGAGTCAATATGGATCTGTTCTGTAACATATCTAGTTGTCATTGTAGCAGTAAGGTGTGTTGGTGTTGATGAGGATGATTCAGTTCCATTTTGATGAACAAGTAAATGTCTTTGATTGACGATTTCTTCATTTATATTTGCAGTAACTTCTTTTCCTCGACAGAAAGGATTACAAATGTTCTTTGATCTACTCTGGATTCGATTTTCCATTTTTGATTCCTTTTTTATTTTCTTTCTTCTGAGACAAAATAATTAAATTAATTTGTGGCAGACGTTGTAAGAAGCAGAACATATAAATTGTATAAACGACCTCAACAGTTACTTAAATAAATTAAAATAAGTTTACTACTTTCAGTAAATATAAACAAATTTATTTACTTAATGTATAATCTACTTGATTACTTAAAAACATAAAATAATTCCATTTACTTAATAGACTTTTTATAAATCTAAAAAAATTGAATTTAAGTTTTATTAATAGATAAAATTCTGCATTGAGACTTAAACAGTTTATAGGTGCAACAAGAAGTTAAATTTATCACAGAGCAAAACTGATAAAAATATTACAGATGTCACAAAGTGAAACTGCATCATTAACTTTGACAAAACAAAGGATTTCTCCTTGATCAAGAAACTTAACAATTGATAAATGTAGTTTCAAATTGTAAAAAGAAAGTTTATTTTTAATCATTTGTCATATAACACTATTAATAACAAGAAGTTGTTATGATCGTTATAGATGTAATTTGAAACTTAATATAAGTTGTTTTATTCCAAAAGTTATCTTACAAGTAATAATAGAGTTTAATTTTTGCTATAATTTAATAATAAATAATTAGAATATATATAATTGTAATGTAAAAATAATTATTAAAAGAAATAAATTAAAGGGCTGATTATTAAATATGATGATTATCGATGAAAAATAAGTTTTGTTTTGACAAAATTGATGAAATTGAAAATGTCTTAAAAATTGACTCACAGCTAAAAATAGAAAACTATTTATCAAAGAAAAAAGTTATTTATTACAGCTAACAAGCATTTTATAAAAGTTATTTCTGAACTATTTACTAAAAAGCAAATAAATTTGATTCGAAAATTATTTATAGCAAAATGATTATTTACTGATAATAGAATTATAAGACTGAAAAATACTATTTACACAAAGTAAACGAAGAAAATATTCTGATTTATTAGTGTGGAAACTAATAATAGCCAACAAAATGAAATAATTTATTAAGATAGAAAACTTCTAACTTGAATCTTACTTTAAACTCTTGCAGCATTTATATAAACAAAAAATTTTGCGAATTGAATAGAAGAAACGATGTCTAACATCTCTCATAAATGCTCCATAGATAAACGGATGAACTGCAGGATTTGCATACAAAAGTATAAGAAGCCAATTACTGACCTGTGAAAAATGTTGCTTTACACATAATTAAACTAGAAAAAAATTATTTTAGCTTTTTAGCAACTTTTGTTAAATTAAGAAAGTTTTGTTTCTTAAGTACATCATGTAATTGTAATTTACTAATTAACACTAATTAAGTAACTTTTTTGTTTTTGGTTTGCCTAACTCAAAAATTAGCAGCTCAAAAAACTTATTTCTTTGACAGCCTTAATTTCATTGCTGTTTTAACCAAAGTTTTTTATGAAATACGACTTAAATAGATCTCAGTTTTTTCTAAGACTGTAAATAACTGATATAACTTTTCAATTTAAGTACCAAAAACTGAACCTGAAGTTTTTAAACTGTTAAATTTGCTGGTTATTAATTTTCACTTATGGTGTTGAATAACTTTGAGCTTATTGAAATGAATCAGATAAAGAAAACAATTCGAATTTTGATTTTATAATAAGCATTGAAAAATGTAAATCTTTCAAATTTACTCAAATATTTTGATCAATAGCTAAAAATTGTAAAAATGTTATTTAATGAGATTATAAATTATACTCCAAGTTTTAGTTTATACTAAAGTTCTTTTACATCAAAAGTCTGTTTTCAATTTCAAAAAAATGTCTAATATTCAGACTGTTTACAAGATTAAAATAAAAAACAAACGATTGTTTGATAAGAACCTCTCTTGGTATATCGTATTTTTCTTCACGTCCTTTAAACCAATTTATTATTGCTATTGCATAGTATGGTCCCCAAAACAATATAAAAGCCAAAGACACAGCTGACATCAAGATAAATGTCTTCTTTCGAGCTCTTGCAATATTAGAAGACCTAGAAGCCCTTCGACCGACTATTCCTGCAAGTAAATGTTGAATGAAATGATCAGTCTATAGCAATCAAATACTAACGTATATCTCTCAATTGCATTGAGTTTATTTCCCAAAGAACAAGTGAATAGGAGAATACAGTTGTTATAAAAGGGATAATAAAGCTGAAGCACATGGTATGGAAGTAATAAGGATTCAACTTCTCTTGATCCATCCATGCGAAATCAACACATTGAGTAAACAACCCTTTCTCAGGACAGATTATAGCTGATTTAACATCGAAAAAGACTGCCTATAAAAAGCTGTAATCAAACATTTTTTGCAGAACAACGAAATAAAGTAGCTTACTGCTGGTATAGCAAATAGAAATGAGTTTATCCAGGTACAAATAAGAAAAATTTTAACAAGTTTCCGTTGATTGTTGATGTTTGCCATAGGTGCTAGTATACTAACAGCCCTATCTGCAGCTATCATCTGTTGACATTGCTTCAAGTTATTTTATTTTAAAGGTTGAACATTTTTATAAAACTGTAGGGAGTAAAGATCTTTGGAAGAAACAAGACTTTAATTAAATATTAAATAACTTTGGTTTGATTTATAGAAACGATAAAATTGATTGGTGACGAAATAATTAATCATTCTTTATTTTTGACATAATCTAATCTATTTTCAATAGATTTAAAGTTTTCAAGAGAATAATTACTTTTTAAAACGATTTCAATTAAATTTTTGTTATAAAAATTCCTTTACTTTTGAAAATTTAACAAACAATTGTTTTGTTTCAAAATAGAATTTTATGATATGATAAATAAAACAATGTGAGCAATCTTAAATATTAATCTTCATAATAAACTGTTGCTCTTATTTTTTAATTTCATTTAAACTTCGAAATAAAATAAGTGTATTAGCTATAAATGATTGAATATTTGTTTTAAAGTGCTGTTGGAAAAAAACACTTTGTATCTAATTAAATATCTTAAATGTTTCAACCAAGTAAAAGTTTATTCTGAGAACTTATTTATAACTTATTTGAAAAATAGAAGTGATAAAAGAAATGAACTTTAAATACTTAATTAGTTTTTAAAGAGCTAATACATCAACACTAAAAGTAAGAATTCATGATATTCAGTTCATATCAACTTTAATCATAAATTTGTCTACAACTTTAAATATATTTATTTGCTTTCTTATTTTCACTGCAATAGAAATAAACTTCTTTAAAGGTAAATATTCCCAGACTTACCACAACCATTAGAGAGCTTACATACATTCCAAACTGTTTAAGCAATTGACAAATCTTACAAGCAAAACTACCGGCTTTCCATGACATGGTGGTGTTCCAAACAGCATCTACACAATTAAATGATTTAAATCACTTTGATATAAAGAGTTTTTATAAAAGTTTATTTTCTTTTTTGTAAATCAATTTATAAACACTTTTCAAATGCAAGAAGCTCTACAATATAAAATAATTTGTTAACAGAGTAGAAAGTATTTCTTAAAATGAATAAATTTTGACAAATTTTTAAGGTAATTAAGTTTTCACTTTCTACAGAATTTTGCAAGTTACCTTTAAACTGAAAAATCAAAAATCAAAACAACTTATTATCATTTTAAGACTTTAGAAATTTAGTTATTTGATATTCTGATAAAATTATCCATATTTATTTCTTGGTTATGATTGTAAAAAATCAAGAATAATAAATATATTTATGCAAATAACATAATAATAACTATATTTATATTTTTTGTTATTCAAAAATAAATTTTGATAAGTTTTTCATATCAAGATATTTTTTGTTCTTATAGCTTAGAATATAATTAATGGTTTCAGTCTATTAGGCTCTAGCATCTAAAAGAAAGTTGAAATTATAAAAAAGCGTTAGTACAATTATTTTAGATCAAATCTATAGTTCATTAACACTTAGAAAGTAAATATAGGTTTCATCATATTACATGAACATATTTTAAACAATGCTTTTCATTTAGATAGCTTCAAATAGTTACAGACACGAGCTTAATTTGATGTTGAACTTTAAATCCTAAGAAAGATTAAAGTATTACGGCCATTAATACTTTTACTTTTGACTAATTGAGTTTTAGCTGGATACATTTGTATAAACTTATGCATAAGTTTTGTAATTCACATTTATTCAAGTATATTACAATTGTACGTATAGTTCACACTAACAATCTATAAATATAATTAATTACACTGGCAATACTTTTTCAATAATCTTGTACTTATATACAATAAGATAAAATATTTATTCGATTCGTTTTAATGGTGATAAGATTTGTTTATTGTTATCAAATAATATCCAAATGCAAACTTTCATACACATCGAAACCTGTTTTATACATTACAAAATGCTTTTATAATAAAATTTTTATGGCTAAGCTTACCAAAAAATATAGTCAAAAAATTTCTATAATAAAGCTAAAATGTTTTGCTTAATAAATTAAATCATTAATTTATCTATAATTAAATTTCATCCAATTAAATTAGAGACGTTATTTTATCAATTTTTTGGTGATTTTTTAAAATGATTTAATTATGATTTATTTAAGTTAGTCATACTAAGCCTATCAAAAAATAATTTGACGAGAAGTAACAACATATGATTATCTACAGCTATGTTTATTTTTTACTAAATTATTATTGAAATGGTGAATATTTTACGATTAATTTTATGTCTAAATATTTAAAGCAGTTATAACAAAATCTTGGCTGACAAACGCTTTTGAAAATGGTTTGAATTTCTTTAAGTTGAAATTATAATTTGGATTTTATTTCGTTTACAAAATTAATTTTCTAAATTTAATTTTGATTTCTTAGTTAGATTTATCTAAGGAACGAATGAATAATTTTTATCTAAAAATAGTTGTAAAGAAAAAAGTAATTAATAAGAATCTAATTAAAGTTTAGTGTCAGTTTTCATTTAAAATGAGATGTAACTGGCGTTAGGGAGTGTAATTAAGTTTTAAAACTAAAAATTACTGCTTTCACCCATTAAATTTAAATAATAATTGACTTTTATAGCTTGACAAATATTTCTCTAAGAGGTTATTTAGTAGCATTCAAAGTGACATTTAATTAGCTGCAAGTTAAGTACCTAAGGACTGAAAACTTTACTTATGTAACAAGTCCTTTTTAGTCTGGTGTTAATGATGGAATTTTACAAACCAACTAAATTGTGTTAATTAATATATTTGCGTTCTATGAAAGGCTCGAAGCCTTTTAGCATAGCTTATTACAAAGATTACCATTAGATATATATGCTTTCAAGATTTCTGAAATGTGTTACATCTTTTGCTTTCTATATTTCTAACTTAATAGATATTATGAATGGTTCAAATTATTATTCTATAAATTATTACAGATCTTATCATTAAATTCTTATCATTCTACGAAATCAAAAAGATTTGACTTTAACAAATTGACTTAGTTTAGAAATATTAAATGGTTGATAAAAATATTGATATGAAATTTATAAAAGGATTTTAAGTGATGCTTGCTGGATAATTTATCTTTTTTTTGAAAGTATCTTCACATAAACACCGCATGTATACACCTCATAAACCTATCTTGTAATTGATAAAGATTTAAAGATATCAGAATAAACAAAACAAAAATAAACTACATACATCAAGCATACGCACATATTTAAACAGTTTTTAATCCTGTTTTTTTAAAGTATATTTATGGAAATAGTTTCAAAGACTTACCTAAAGGCATACTAATGAAAGTGAACACCAAGTTGGCTATGACTAGATGGGTGGTGATTACATGAACATGTGACTTTCTATTCCTAGTCAGCACACAATAGAGAATAAAAAGATTCCCGCTTGCACTCACAAGGAATAGAAACCATGTAAGACACACTCGAATAAGCTGACTCGTATCGAACGTCAGCATCTTCTAAAATTGAGATTGAATTTTATTAGATTTATTAGATTAATCTTTTATTTTATTTGCTAAATATATGCCACATCAATATATTGTTTCGAAATGTTCAGATTAAACGTTATCAATTGAATAATTGTAGAATTTGAAGCTGACGACTATCTGCTTGAGGAAGCAAGTGGTATTTAGAAAATTTATTCTTCTAATTATAAGATTAATTTAGAAATCAGTAGATCAGCGAAAATCAAAACTGAAACAAAGAAACAGTTGTTTGATGAAAGAAATGACTTTCAAAAATTTTAGTTTTAGATCAAACAACGACTGAACAATGAATTTATAATGAATATATAAAATTAATATTTCAATCCTTTGAAAAATTCTTGGAGAACACATGAAGAGATTGAAAGATTAATTTGAAGATTTGAACTAACTTTGTGATAGTCGCAATTAATACTGAGGTTTGCGGTTGTCGAAAAAACATCATTCTCCAGACTAATTGCTGTGGAAACGTCGGTCGTGTTCATTGTCTCTTCTGTCAGCAGATTTTGTTATTTTCAAAATTAATCAAAATCTCTAAAAATAAATTTGATTAAACTGAAGTTTAAAGTATTTTTACTCTTAGTACCAAACAAGTAGAGCAAATAGTTTTGTGAATTTAGTTTAATTAGTTTTCAATTAACCCTGATTATTTTCACTAATAAAGATGTTACTAGATATCTCCTAAAACTAACATTGCATCATTAAACTTTAAAAGTATTGCGAGCAAGCTATCTTCAAATATTTTTAGCTATTTCAGATCAAAGACTGAAGATTTAACTTTATTGGATTAACTTTTTTCTGTTTTGTGCTAATTTATTTTAAAATTATAACTTGGTAGAAACCTTCGATAGAAAAACAGATTTAAAGAATCTTTAGCTTAAAACAAATTTGAAAAATGTTTAAAGATTTTTCTCTGTTATCAGTTTTGAATAAAGATCATAAAATAAATTTTATCTAAATTCAAACTATTTTCTTTGAGATTTTCAATTTGAAGTTTTTATAATGAGCCATACAAAATGAAAATATATTAACTTGCATTTATTAGATGCAAATTAAAAAAAAAACTTGAACGTAATATAGAAAAGCTAAACTATAATTTCAAATTAACAATTTTTATTGATGAAATAAAATAAATTTGATTATAAAACCTATAACTCAACACTAAGAATATAAACTATCTGCAATAATAATTGAAAAAGCATTTTTCTTCAATTTAATAATTATCCTAAAAGTTATTTGATAAAAAAATTCTATAAACAAAAGTTAACTGAATCTACTCCAGAGTATTTTAATAGCTGAGTAATAATAATTAAGTATAGATGCATAAAATCAAGTAAAGCAAGCTAAACGATGCCTTGATATCCGAAAGATAAAAAAAGACATGCTAAACTGAACGCTCGATTTGATAAGCAGACGTTTGTCTCAAGGGCAACATCATATCTTTCTTTACTGTCTGTCAATTTTATTTTCGGTGGTAGAATAGAATAAAAAAAATTATCTGATCACAAAAAAGAGTTATAGAGTTAGGTACTTTCTGTCAAATCTGTATTTTTAGTTTTTAAATTATTTTTATTTTCTTTAATTAAGAACATTTTGATTCTAATAATTCAAAAAGTTTATTTAAAGTGATTTTTAGGAACTTAAGATTTGTTAAATCAGAAAAGGTTTTTGGAAAACTTTATAAAAACCTTTAAAATATTTTATTTAATTTACACGTTTAAAAACATTTTTATAACAGATAATTAAGAATATAATTAACAAAAGTGTGATATTGTAGTAGTTACTGATGTTTCAAAAATAAATGATTAAATTACTAATGAGAAAGTGATACAACACAAATTAATTAAACAGTTGTAATATCAGCTGTAGTATCATTCCATATCAGCTGGCAGAAAATCATGTAGTTATAAATTGTTTGATAGGGATGTAATTTAATTACAAGTATAATGACCTTAATGACAAATAATTACTGTTAGATTATCTATATAATCTAAATTAAAGTCTAAACGTACTTTTAAAAGTACTTAAAAGAAATATTGACATGAAAAACAGAATTATTTAATATCCTAAGGCTATTAAATCGTAGTGAATTAATTTTAAAGCTGTAAATAATTGTTTATGTACAAAACTAAAGGCTGAAAATATTTATTGGTTCTAAATAAAAATATTAAAGCTGTTAAAAGTTAAATAAAAGCAAACTCAACATTCTAAACTATATGTTATGAAATATATATTTGTCCACATAATTTTATTGGGATTTTCTATATTTTAAAACCTAAGTTTCCAGGTTTTGATATCAAATAACTAATCAACTAAAAAAATAAAGGCGCTGATATAAAGATAATTTTTGAAATTTCTGTTAAACGTCATTTGGTAATAATTATTTATTTGTATAAATTTTGTTAACAATAATAACTACATATCAGTTATAATTTAAACTTTAGTTGTCATGTCAAAATCACTCGTGTTGTTCAAGCAGAAGTTGAACCGTTATAACATTGCCAACATTGTCATTTCTAAACTGCGATTTTCCCCCTTTTTATATTATTAACATTCTATGTATTTGTTCACTGTTATATGTTTTAAAGACTACTGAAAGAAACTAGTATTTGATTATTTCAACAAACTAAAGTCGGTTTATGGTAATGTGTTGTAACTAATAAACAAATCTATTTCTAATGTTTTTAGTGTACAATTATCATGCCAGAAATACATTTCGAAAATAATTTGCAAGAAGTCCACGTCTTATACCTATTAACTAAAATTTAATTAAATTACACAATTAGATAACAGATCATTTATTATAATGTTGTTTCCAAAAGTTACATGCCTTAATTAAATCTTAATAGTACATTTTATGAGCTGTAAGTTTAGATGGTAACTTTATGAAATTTGTCAATAGCTGTTAATTATTTAAATAAAATGTCATTTTTGAAAAACTTAATTTATTTATTTAATTGTTGGAAAAAGAAAATAATTAAAATATGATTGGTTTAACGAAATGATGCGATCTTACAAGATGAGTTTTAAGATGCTAGATGAAGAATTATCGATAAAAAAGCTTTTGAAAGTTTTAAAAGAATTTCTGTGGACAAATATTTTCTAAACATAATTTAAAGCAAAACTATTTGAAAAATACAATACTAATATGATGCAGATAAATAAACTAAACAATTAAATATTTTGTGAGCATATAATCAACATATAACTAATCTAAAGTTAACATATAAAGTAATTTGAAACGTTCAAAAAGTATTTGAATTAATATAAAAATTTATTGATTATCTAACAACAACAACAAATATGGCTTTTAACTAAAACGGCTTTATATAAAACCTATTGTATCAGCTTAATTAATAATTCATAGCCAAAACATCAAAGACGTGATTAAAATATCATCAAATGATTTTTACAATTGTTTTTTATAATTTAATTTGTTACAGAGTTCTGTGAAATTGTCATTATTTATAAAAGTATCAACAATTTGTTAAATGATTGCTAGATATGATGGTACGCAAAATTACTTTAAAAGCTTCTGTTAGGCTATAAAAATCGCTTACAAAGTTGAAATTGAAAATACAGTATATGCAACAGGTTCAACTAGGAGTAGAGTAAAAATTAAAAGCAAATATTTAAAAGTTTATCCAGAATATTCTCAAGTTAAAACTAATTTTTCTTGTTTATATTCACTGATTTTCTTATAACTATTTTTTGATAAGCTATAACTGTAATTTGAATACGTGTTATCATAACAAAGTTTGTTGCTTAGCAAAGTTTCGCGTCTTTTAAACACTCTCACGACTTTCTAGCACAATAAACGTCTGTGAAACAAGTTTTCTTGGCTTGGCTTGTTGGCAGAAGAGTTTTTACAGGTCAAGGCTATGAATCGACTCAACTGACTGTTGCGTTCTATATAAACCCAAATCACAACAAGTTAAGTTATACTCAGAATCCAAACTTATTATTTGCAATTTTTACATAAAACTGCAGATTCAAAACTATTTGAAGTTTTTCTGTGAATTACGACTTTTTCAAAATATACTTAAGAATAAATAGATATAAATTATAGAAGTATATAAACCTAGTACTAAGATAGGTCTAAAAATCAATGTATAAAACCGGTAAGATTAAATCACAAACAAGAACACATTTTAAGAATGACTTTTTAACAAAATATAGATATAAATAAATTTCTATTAACATGTTATTCATACTTTCTACTCAAAAAATTTAATTGACATTTAAAATAATTATACTTTAAATAGTTTGTTTTTGAATTGTTGTCTGATAAGCTTACAGGGCAGCTCAAACAAAATCTTTAAATCTTTAGGGTGGAAATACCTAACCGTAAGTCCAATCAAAATATATTAAAAAACTACCTTCACTAAAAAAATCAGCAGCTTGAGTAGCAATAAAGTTTTTGGATAGCTCATAAATTTATTATCTAATACCATTAGTGTCATTGGCTTTAAAGATAATTCGATAGATGTAAAAAGGCACGCCTGTCAATAACGTTATCTTAATACGTTTTCACGTAAGTAAAGATAGTTAATAGCAAGTTATTTTTTTTATGAAAAGTTTTATCTGACGAAAATAAAAAAAGTCACATCATAAAGTCAAACTTTTTGCTTTTATATTTTTAGTATTATTATGTTCAAACTTTCCAGTTTTCTTTTTAAAGTAATTAGGAGAAATCTTTTATAAGATGTTTTATAAGAAATTTTTTTTAAGTTGTTACTAATTTTGCAAACTATTAATAAATGTTAGCTGTTTAATTACGATTATTGATAAAATTTATGATTTTTAAATTTATAAAATCTTATTATAAAGAATTTTTGTTGGTGTTATTTACGGTTTACTAGTTTAAAAATTAGAATGAATATTTCAATTTTGTATGATTTAGTTCATTAAAAAAAAATTGTTCAAATTTAAGTAAAGGTTATAAAATAGAGAATATTTAGTTTGGAGATACTCGATCAAGAATTTCAGAATTGTAAGAAACAATGAATCCTTTTATAATTATTAGCTGATATTTGCTGCCAAACATAAACAGATATAATTAGTATCTGCAAATAATCGATTTGATTTTTTATGGCTTCTAGGAATTCGAATACTTTTCTTTAAATATAGAGAAATAATATGAAATAAACTAAAATGAACTGAAATAAATGAATAAAAAAGTTAAAACTAAAAAATAAGACAATATATAACTAAACCAATCAAATTGATTTAAAAATAATTTCTGGATTAATTAGATATTGCTAAGTTACTTTTGGAGTTTTTTTAACCCTGGTGTTTTTTCTGAAGCTTGAAATTCGTGTTTCGAAATATGTACATGTGCCCTTGTCTGAATAAAACAATTATTTCAAACTCTACCTGTTCAAACATGACTTTTCTCGGTTACTTTTCAAATCATTAATAAGTTCAAAACAGATGTCAACAAGATTAAATTACACAGGTTAGGATATAAACTCTAATGAGCTTTTTCAAAACAAATCTTTGAATTTAAATGCTAAATTTAGAATTTAAACAAGTTTGCTTGAATATTCTGAAGCTTTTCTAAGACTTTTCAAAAGCTCAATTTTCAGCTAATTGCAATTTCAGTTTCTTTGAGATTTTTTAGTTTCGTATTCAAGAAAATTGTTTTGATCTTTAATTAAGTACAACTATATTTAAATTCACTAAACCATACCAACAAGATTTATTTTTTAAATGTGTTAGAAGCACAATAGTTTCTCTTATTTCTAAAAAGTTTTACAACAAAATCTTGGCAATTAAAAATATTTGGGTTTTAAATTTCAATAAACTGCATTTACTTGATTATGTTATATTGCCTGTTAAACGGTTAATATCACAAAACCAGTTGGTATATGTCTGTTACAATCATTTTTGAATTTGGTTTTATAGTCCGGTTTTGTCTTTGATAGGAATTAGCAAATAATATTATTGATTGGACCAGTTCCGTGTTTAGACTAGTGAAGTCATGTATAATTACAAACAGACATTGTGCTTGCTGATTGGAGCTTAAATCTTTATAAAACTGAGTTTTGAAAAATTCATTCTAAAAGATGAAATAAAACTCCTCTAAAGTATTCGTAAACTCTAATAAAATTTACATTTAGCGCAACGAAATTTTATGATTTACTAGAAAAAGCTAGATGTCAAAGTAATTTGGTTTGATTCGATTTACAATTGCTTAGAAGAATGACTTTTTCTTTTTTTCTTATTGTACTTTTTAACTATCTTTCAAATCATAAATATCAATGAACGAAAAACATTTAATTAGATTTTCATGAGATCAATTTGTTTGTAGAAGATAATCAATAATTTGGGATTCAGTTTCGACTTGGCACCAGTTATACAAAGTATTGCTTAGTGGCTTAATTCCAGCAACTAAATTTAGAGCATTTTCCAGCAAGTGTAGTTTACCATTTCAAAACTTTTATTTAGAAAAATCAAATAGCAGAAGAATAAAATTCAATTTAAACTAAATAGTCATACTTTTATCTTCACTTTCAAACTGTATCATAAACATAGCAATGCTTAATTTCTTACTTAGTCAAATTTTGTCTGATTAAATACCAATCAAGCCTCTTACAGCATAAAGTTATATTTATTCCGTTAAATATATATATAACTTTACGTGAACTTTGAATTATTAAGTTTCATAAATTCTTTTTTACAAACGTTTTACTTTTTAACTTCAACCAAATCTTGTTTAAAATAGCATCATATAAGTCTGAACAAAAAATTAAGATTCTTATTGTTACTCTCTTGCTAACAAAAATAAATAAACTTTAATCACTCGAAGCTAGAGACTCTAAAACTTAAATCCACTTCTTAATGCCACCAATTTTTCGTTCTTTCTCTCAACAGTTGTATAAATGTAGCAGAGAAAAAAGATTTACATTTTTTCTTCATGTATTAAAGAAAGAAGAAATGTTCTTCTTGAATAAAGAGTCATCTCAAATCATTTATAAACTTTACGAATATTGACATGATGTGGTTCTAGCTTTATTCAATGCAACAATGAAAGTTTTGAACAAAGTTTTAGCTGAAAAAACTAAAGCTTAAAAAAGTTAAGTTTGTAAATTGTCTGAAACCTGTCAACTTTCGGGTGAACTACTACCAACAAGTGAAGTGAAAACCAACCACAAAAACATTTTACGAAAATACAGAAAATAATATTTGTTTTATGAGCTTCATTTGATTTTGATAGAATCAAATTAACTCCAAATTTATTTTAAAATAATATATGAAAATTGTATTAGCAGTGTTTATAACTTTAAAAATCAAATTCTGACAAATTCTATCAATGTTTTGATGACTAAATCTCTTTAACTTCAGAATTGATGAAGTCGTGACCCTAAATTTATTCTAGTTTTTTTCACAAGGTACAAATGATTTTAAAGCTCAAGTTACTCACAATTTTTAACTTGACATATTTAACTGTAAAAGTTGAACAGTTTACCTTATGTTACTTTGAACCGATATCAGGCTTTATTTTAGATGGATAGAAAAATTTGACTTTTGTCTTGATAAAAATGTTTACCTTCCATATGCTAGCTTTATAAAACTTAACATTTTATGAAAAGTATCTAACTTTACGCGAAAAGTACAGCTTTAATAGTGTTACATTTGTAGCTACAATCAAACAATAGTTTTTAAACAAATAGTACCATCAAATAAATAAAAATATCAATATGGTTAAATTATTAATTAAATGATTAAGCATATCAAAACGAGTATATTTGCTTGTTTGTAAATACAGATTGGTACAATGTTTATTGTACTATACTTACAAAATTGCAGGATTTTACTTTCCTGAAGATAATCTGCTTACTAAATATTACGTTTGTATAAGATCAGAAATAAATAAACTCCATTAGATTTTTAAAAGTAGCTTCAGATAAAGTGTTTATTTTGACAATTGCTTTGTTTGTTTCAAAAACAGTTTCAATTTGCTATCAATGTTCAAAAATTGGTTGGGTAATAATGTAGTTTAGGTTCAGAAATTTTAGCTAAACTTAAATAAACTTGGACATTTGTTTAGCTTTCTAATTGTACCAAAAAAATATGTGGTTTATTGAAATGTTGCTTAAATGCGTAAACATTTACATGACTAGATATACAAACAACTTTTGTCTTTCAGAAAAATTCAATTGCATCATTTCTTATAATGTTTATGATGTATTATATAATATAACATTTGAAATATTATTTTACTGAATAGGGTCCACTAAATTTTATTTTATTTGATAAATCTATTTTGTTCATTTCAAATGAAGAAAAATATTCATTAGCTTTAAAACAAAATACATTAAAGATTTATAATATTATTGATGCCAAAAGTAAACAGAATAACAATTTATTCTGTAATTTTGTCATTGTAGCTTGAGTAGAAAATATTTTTACTAGTTTTATCAACAAACTTGTTTGCTTCAGTCTATTTTATTCAAACATACATAATTTATATAAATACTTTTTATTTAGTTTTATTAGCAAACAGAAATTCATTTACCAATTTGTTGATTCTAATTTAATTTCTATTACTAGCTGTTTGTTTTTAATTTTTAGTAATTAATCACAACTTTAATAATTCTAAATTCAGAAAAGTATAATATATTTGTCTTTTGTTCAACGTAAAAAGCCCATAAAATGATTCAGATTGATTAAGAAGGGAGATAACAAAAGTTCTGACTTAGGTCTTTAATACTTTGATGATAATTAGCAAATTCAGTTTATAAACTTTCTAAACTTTTGAAGTTTGTGGTTAGAAACTGTAACATACTTTCGTATATAAATTTATAATCTCTAAAAAGTAAATCTTAGAAATTACAAATGCTTTTAATAATATTTCTATTTAATAAAATTTCGTTTTAGTTAATAGAAAAGGAAAATAAATTAATGAATTTTAGATTTTTTTAAAGCTTTTAAAATATATATCTGAAATAAAGTGATTAATCTCATATGTATACTATTCTTCTCATTCGAGTTTTAAAGTATTCACTTTTTCTGCGATTGTAATTTTGAAGTTTTACAACTTTTGACAACATAAACAAACAACAACTATTTCTAAAAATGTTGGGGTCTGGTAGGCATCAAATAAAAAGTTTGAGTTGATGACTGTGAAAAACTTAAATAATTTATTTTTGTTTACCTTATAAAAATCTGTGTTCATAAATGTTATTCAACTACTACTTTATATGCTTAAAAGGTAATTGTAAAATTGAATTGTCTGGAAAAAGTAAACAACAGAATTAAGTTTTAGAAAAAGCTGTTAAGGTTCTGATAATTAACTTTTTAGCAGAAGAAGCTTACACAAAAATAGTCACAACAAGAATTGGATCTACAAAGAAGTAAAAAATATTACTACGCCAAAGTTTGTCATTGCAAAAAGACCACAACACTTTAAAGTTGTCAAACTTAGCTTTCTAATTTGCCAGAAAAAGTGAAACTGAAGTTAAAGTCTCTCTTATTGAATTAAGCTTTTCAAATTTTGAGCAGCAAAAAATAATTGATAAATTAACTTTTAAAAGTGATTCTATCTATTTTCTAAAATTAAGTGATATAAATAAAAGTTTGAATAAAATCTAACGAAATAAAAATGTTGGAAAATTTAGATTTAATGAAAACTTGAAACAAATATTTAGTGCTTCTTATGTATAAAAGTAGAAGAAATTGTATCTATAGTGAAGATAGATTAAAATATTTTTCACATAACTTTTAGAGCTCATATATTTGTTTCAAGATCTATCTATTAGCATATTAACTCCATTATTGATCAAACTCAAAGCTCTAATAACAACTTTGACTTGCTTTAAAAGAAAGATGAATAAGAAACTATATTCTCAGAAAACACATATGTCAAATTGGTGACATCATAACTTCTCGGAAACCTAATTAAACAAAAATATAAGAATTTCACTTTTCGTTTGCAGTATTTTATGTGATAGTTACATTTTATATTA
Source organism: Pegea sp. RAD2-039 (assembly GCA_034620365.1). NCBI lineage: Eukaryota > Metazoa > Chordata > Thaliacea > Salpida > Salpidae > Pegea > Pegea sp. RAD2-039. Next base: position 119,882 of record JAQGEQ010000090.1, read on the forward strand.
AAGTTTTTAAACTACTTTCTACTATTTACCAAAAAGCGTTACAACAGTTACTTCTATAGTTATAAACTTTTTAAACCAACTAATTATTTTCAATTTGTTAAATAAGTTTGATTGATGATAAAATTAGTTATTTTATGTTAGCAAACACTAATCAATAATTTGAAAATACATAATACTGTTAGCATTTAGGATAAAATATATATACTAGAGGTAATTTCTTAAAAAGTTAAAATTGTAATTAAATAACATTAGATCTGTTGAAATCTGAAAAAATACTTATCTGTAGTTAGCAAGATTAAATAAGTTGTTTTTTAATAATATAACTTGTATGAGAGAGGCAACATTAGGTTAGATAATAAATAAAAAAATTTTTTAAAGATAACTTGACAGTAAAGTATTTCTTAATTGATTATTTTGAGTATAATCTGTGAAACTTATCATTAAATTAATAGTTTGTTTACATCATTTTTGAAATATTGTCAATCAATTCTAGTTATTATGACTTAGCAATTCAGTAATTTGGTTTAAAACGCAATACAAGATCCAGTTAATGTCTAATAATCTGTAATTTCATGTTTATTGTTCTACTTTCTCACGCTAGCTACACATATTTTTTCGTTGTTATTGCAAAACTAAACTGCTTCACTGCATGCATGTTCAATTTGATTTAATTTAAACTTTAATTAATAAAATAAAAAAGCTTTTTTTTGTAAAATTTCGCTAAAATTTGGTTGATTTATAAAGTAAATTTCATATTTCAAAATTAACAGATTCTTTTTCAATTTCGTTTAGCCGCAGATGAATTTACTTTTATAACTTATTTAAATATTGCAAAAAGTATTTTGATTTATTTAGAAGCAAAGCAAATTATACGCATGAATTGTGTGAATATTTGATAAGGAATATCTAATAATGAGATAATATTAAACTAAAATGCAAGCAATGTAATTTGATTGAAAAAACTAAAAAATCTACTTAAATGGTTTTATTTTTGAAATGTAATAAGAGTTTTCTAGAATGTCCTTTAAGATAAAAAAAGTTTGATTAAAATTAAATTTACAGGAATGCTTAAAATTAAAAATTTACTACAATAATTGTGTTTATCACGTGAGCAATTACACCGTGGTTATTAAACGAAATTAATGTTTTTTTTAGCTTTTATGACGCTTGCTCACTTAGAAAATATTGATTAAATTTCAGCAATTTAAAAAAACAACCAATTAAAAGATAAAAATCAGTTTTTCACTCACAAATTTTGGTTCATTTTATTTTTTAGAAAGCTTTGTGAAAATATTTTACACAAGGCTTGAACTCGTTGTAAATCGATAAACATACGAAATTTTCTGAAAACAATTTTTACTTTGATACTAAAGCTTTTTTTACGTTATTTTTAGTGTCATATTGATTCATACATAAATCCATCTAAAACTTCAATTTCTAATCAGTATTTCAACTACTTATAAAATCTCTAAAATAACTAAATTTTAAAGTATTAATTTATTAATATTATTAGTTAACAAAAATAATATATTTATATGGATATTAAATTAGGATAAGTTATTCAAGTCGAATATTTATATAATAGTTTAATTTTTTGCCTAATCATTTAAAGGTGTTTGACTAACTGATGTAATTGTCTCACCTCAATATAATTTATTATAATAAACTGAATTTTAAACTTTTAGTTTAAACTTTTTAATTATAACTTGTATTTCAAAATTACATAAAAGGAAAGTATAGTTTTTAATAAAAGTTTTTATTTGTATCTAGATTAATTAAATAACTTATCAAATGGATTTTTTTTTCAAATGTTAAAATTTTAGTTGATAATTTTAATGAAATATTAAAACTAAGAAAAATTAGTTTGAAGAAAATAAGAAAAAAATATTAACTCAAATACTTTTATTAAGAAAAACTTTAACTCAATATATAAAGATTAAAGGCAACTTAATATTTAAACAATATTAATATAGAATAAAAATTATAAAATGTAATTCATCTTATGGTTATATCATATAGAATATAGGAACTATTTATTAAACTTTGTTTTATTAGTATACAGTTGCTTATAAGAATTAGCAAATGATTTTTTCTTGTAAACTCAATTTAATATAAACTGATGTGAAATAAGCTTCATATAAGTCTTAGTACAGATATTGCTAAAAGTAAAAAACCATGAATAATAGATTTAAAAGAAAAAAAATTTATTTCCTTGGCAAAATATTTTCTTTTTTTTGGACAGCTCAAATACAGGTAAAAATAAAAGTCTTTATGGAAAAAGCCATTTTATTATAGAAAAATTTCCTACCGATCATAAACTTAACAAACATATAATGAAATATATTTAAAGATTGTTATAAAAGATGAATAAATATGATGATATATGAGTAGGCTGATAAATAGATTAAAAAATCAACTGTCAATACTAATATAATAATTCAAATCTATTTTGTTAACTTGTGTATTGACACATATCATTTACAAATACAGAATATTAAGTATCTTATGAAAGCAAAAAAGAAGCCTTAAGTAACTAGAAAAATTAAAAAACTAGAAATACAATTTGAAATATTCTATTTTTTACGTAATATTACTGAATGAGTTTTTACTTGAAAAAAATTATTGGTTTAAAAGCATTATTTTTGGTTCGATAATTTGATAGCTTTAAAGAGTAATTTGAAAATTACTGTGAAGTTATTCATGTATAAACAAGCAAGAAATTAGAAATAAATCTTTATTACCTTAAGATTTGTCACAACCATAAAAACAAGGTTACATAATGACAATCAAAAACAGGTGCTTCAAATCATTTTCAAGAATTTTATCCTATAAATTCAATTTACAATTTTTTTGAAATCGAATCAAAAAGTAACCAAATTTGTCATTTACGAACTCTTACAAAAGATATAAATATTAAAAATTTCAAAAAAATTGTTACGAATTTGAATAGATTAATAACCTCTGAAAGCTTATAATCAGTTTAATCAATAAGTTTTACATACTGCTAATAGGTTTAAGATGATGTTTATTCGAGCTTATGCTTGGTCAGAAAAAAAGAAATCTGTTGTTAGTTACATATTGAGTCTGGCCAAAGTTCTACTTTCAATTCAAGATGATAACTAAAAGTTACTTAAAAGTAGTAGCTTTGAATTTGATAACAACTGTAATAACTCAAATTTATACTAGTTTCTTTCATGATTTTTATAGTATTCTGTAAATTTCTAGCATCAATATTTGTGAATTGAAAACTTAAATTGACCTTATACCATGAGGTATTCAAAATCTTTATTAAAAATCCTTAACAGTTTGTAAGATTAATGATACCTTATCTTTTTTAATAAACTTAGCAAACTCGTTTTCTCATTAACTCATAGCCTGCTTTCATAACTTGCCAGACTTTATAAAATCTACAAGTTTATTTTCATTTCATGCTTTTTTAAAACCAAAAACTTAGAAGCAAAATCACTCCTGAAAGCTTTTTATCAGTTTAAATTGAAAATTGATATCGCTATTTAATGTATTCAATAGCAGAAAACTTCATTTACTTTTGAAAGGTCAAAAATTCTTCTTATTGAAGATGTTTTGGGTGAGTTATTGATTTTTCCACTTAAGTTCTAAATCCATAAAATCACAAATGAAAGAAACTCTGACATAAAATCATTTTTATCTGTGTAAACCATATATTACCGAACTGACCAGAGAAAGTATCTAGTATTTTTTTAATTCATAAAATATATACTGTGAAATGAGACTATTGCTAAGTTCTTAGAGTAAACAGTTTCAATTACTCTGATAAAACAATTGACCTCTTTAGTAAACTCTAAACTCATGCTGTAATTAAAAAGTGGTTTTTGAAAGAAATTTGATCCTCAATGAGAGGAAGTGGTGAGATTTGAAGCCAAACTATTAGTGAACTAGATCCGTATAGAAATGAGTTCAGACTAAATGTGATTAAAAATGTCAGAAGTCAAAAAACTTAGCAAATAATTCACTTAATTAGAAAATAGATTTTATTTTAAGTTAGTCTGTATCAATTGTTTCTTCAATAAATCAACTAGGTTTTTGTTGAGTTGTCTCAATATTTTTATAAATTTAATAAAAATTTATTTAAAATTAAAACTTGGTGAAAAGAAGCCACAAATTTTATTTCTTACTTTTCTGAAAACTTCTAAAATGCAGAGTTTTTAAAGCAAGCTGATATTTGAGTTTTTAAATCAAATAAAACAAAATAAAAAATTTATCAGATTTCTTTGATTCAACCCTAAAAGTAACGACAATTTGGAATTTTTTCAAAATAGTTTTTCACATTATTCATATTTTATTACATAAATGCATCAGGAACAGGTGCCAAATTTTTTTAAACAATTTAAATTGTGTTGACGTAAATTTCGTGTTTTCAATAAGATGTTATAAATTTTCTTATCTTATTTTTTATCGATTATATTTAAATATAAAGTTTCTAGAACTTGATAAAAGCTAGAATGTTTAATAATTAATGGAATCATTCTTGTAAAGTGTTCAATAACAATCATTGTAAACAAAAAATAACTTTTAGAATAATAAAGTAAAATTTATGCTACAAATTTCAACGCGTAAAACCTCATTAAAACTCACATTAAAATCTAATTTTCTTCATTTGAATAAATTTTCTTAAATATAAAACACTCAACTTTTGAATTTAATACTAAAAACTAATAATTCTGTAAAACTTTTTTAAAAAAAGTAAACTTTCAACCAATAAAACTTAGACAGTTAAAAAAGATGAAATCTGTTTTGTATAAACTTAAAACAATAGTAAAAGAAAAAAGATTTTGATAAAACTTACATTATATAAGATTATATAAGCAATATCAAAACATTTAAAGTCAGTTTTTGTGTGATAGATTTTTATTAAAGAAATATAATTTCTTTTAAAGTAAACATAAAATAAGGGTATCTCTTTATTTAAATCTGGATTTTTTAATCTAGCAAAAACGTCAAAAGCTGCATAAGAAGTCGGTTTTATATTTAGATAACATTTTAAAAAGTTGTTTTTATACATCTGAGTAACAATTTGACTGATTAAAGATTTATTGAAACTTGCTAAAGATGTAAATTTAACTTTTCATTGTTTTTAATTACAATATTTTCCAAATATTTTTTAAAGCGTATTACTTCTGATTATTTTTCTTTTCAGTAAACAATTTTTAAGGATTTTTTTATCAGATTTCTACGATATATATTTTTTTCTTTATCTATGTTACATTTACATTATTTTTAGGCTGGATAAAACTGTTTAATCTTAAAACAAACTTTTTAATACCTTTGATGTTTTTCTAAAGTTTTAATAAATCTTTAAAAGTTAATATTCTAATAAATGATATTTTTCAAACTAACATTGTACTTGTTCACGATAATTAAAAAAAATCAATTTAAAGCTTTTATTAGTGAATTAATCAATTACTTTCATAAGTATAAGCTGAGAGTTAAAAGTTTTTTAATTAGCATAATCATTTTAAAACTTTTAAAATTCTAATAAAGTAAACAAGAATTAAATTATTTTTTAAATGTTGGTAAATAACAACGCTGGTTTAACCATTATACATTTGATAACCTTATTAACGTTTTGTGTATCACTTTTTTCTCATAGTTATAAAATGCTTGCTTTCAAGCTAACAAAAACAACCATATAATCATTACATGCTTTTTATGTTTTTAGGTGAAATTGAATATACGGTTAATTATGAAGCTTTGCAAAAAACGTAGATGAAGTTTCCAGATAAAAGTTAACATTTAATGGCTTATATAGACGGCTAAATATTTTCTACGACAATAAAACACAGATTACAATGATGACTTATTTTGTTGACATCTAACAAAGTAAAGCTTACACAAAATCATGGTAGAAGCAAAGAAATATACAATTATTTGCGTTTAATTAAACGTTTAATTAATATCAAAATCATGTTAATAAACAAATACTTTTAAACACATAAATATAAAAACCACAATTTTTTTCAACTCCTTATAAAAGTTTGTTTAGATAAAAGTATAATAGAATCAATTTTTTATAATCGATTTTATGCAAAGCTTTTATATTCATTAAAGGCAGCAATTAGGTTTTTAAACTACAGTAATCTCTAAAGTCAATCTGCGAGTAATATATTTTATTAATGACTTGTAAATTGGTAAAATTAAAAGAAATGAAAATACTTATTATTTGTTAAAAACACATACGAAACATAACATCACAAAAACAGCTACTTTTTGAGCTATAATAATTTATTTTCAAGATGCACAATTTTTGATTCATCAGAATTTATCAAACTTAGTCAAAGCAAAATGTAAGCAAATTAGCCGCTAAAGTTTGTTTAATAGACTAAAATATATGGCTGCTTTTCGTGTAGTCTACAAGATCACTAGTTTGGCTTGTGTATTGGCACTAATATTACAAACAAGAAGCAAATTTGGACAATTATTCATATTATGATCCAATTAAAGTTTATGCAAATTTACAGAATACTATTTTAACAACAACTTTTTCTTAAAACTACAAATTATTAAAACAACAAAACTACCAAATCGTGTTCAGAAAACGTTTTTAAGCTCATTTGAAAATGAGAAAAAGTTGTGTAAAAGTTTTACTATGATACTTAACAGTATCCAACTAATCTAGGTGTGCTTGGAAAGGTTTTTCTCATACCCATACACTTCTCTTGATCAATGAAAAGACTATTAGACTTAGTTGAAAGATCGTGTTCTAGGGTTGCACGAGTGTTTACAAGCCCTTGTAGTGTTTGTTGAGCTTCATTAAGACGAGATTGAAGTATTTGTATGGTCTTGTCAATTATTGTAACTTCATCAACCAATCTATTCATATATTTTGTAATCAGTAATCTTAAATAACTCTATTTTTTATACCTCAAAAGTGGAGTACTTTCAAGCATAAATATAAAATCATCTTTATATTAAGATTAATTGAAACTTTTTTAGGAATACTAATCGAAATTTTGTTATTTTTGGAATCAGTTATCTCTATAAAGACAAATATTTGAAAAATCTAACCGATATTGCGATGGGTCTCGACAAAGCTCTATATTTGGCCTTCGAGTTCTTTCATCTAATCTCGTTTGAGCAACTCTCATTGGAGAGTCTTTCTCAGCAATTGCTCTTCTAATTTGAGCAATAGTTTGTTCTGTAGCAAAAATTTCTTGTAGAGTCTGAAAATGCAAATAAAAATATTAACAGCAAATAGTATATTTTGATGATAGAATCTAACTATACAGAAATACTCCTTTTAAAGCTAAATAAGCAATTAATTTTGTTACAGAAATCTACTTCACCTTTTGTAAGTGCATTTGAAGTTTGTTTTTAGCCTCAGCAGTTTCTGAAATTCGGTTAGTGAAGGAAACATTACAGTTGTTGAACTGAGCCCACATTTCGTTACTGTAGTGTAAACAGACAATTAGCTGGTAGTTAGTTTTTCAAGCTAAACTTAAATTACATTAGAGTTACAAATGTATAAAAAGTCACATCTTAGTTCAGTATCTATCGACTTTTTAGCATTTATTTTTGTAAACTTTTCTGTATCTTACCTGGTTGTGTTCAGTAGCTGCTCGATATCATTTCTGAGTTTTGAAGATTGAGCTCTTTCACTTTGTGAACGCAGAAGGTTATTGTCAGTAAACTTTGCCCAAGTCTCAGGGGTCGAAACCCTTCAATAAAAGTTATGTAATTTAGTGTTTATATGAATCAATTTTCAACGTAATATTTTCATGAAACTAACGAGAAACTAATAACTTGTTTCAAAAAGCTAATACACCAGAAAAGAGTTTCTCAGAAAAGCAGAAATGTAAACGAAATTATTATTGTGTATAAACATAGCCTGAAATCAGGGTATTAAAGTGAATCTATCTTGTTTAGTAGAATATTTTCTTAGAAAGTAAACCGTTTTTATGTAACATTAATCGACTGAAATACTTTTGGTTAAGTGTTGATGGTAACAACAATTTGATTAAATCTTTTTTACTTGGCGAACATAACTAATAAGGCAAATGAGAAAACTTGTTTAGCTAAGTTTACAAATAAGTCTTAACATTCTTCATCTATATTTGTTATGAAAAGAAACATTAAAGAAAAATTGCTTTATAAATTCAGATTTTCTATAATCCTTGATAACATCGATATTTCGTTTTACATCTTTTGTTTTCATCATAAATATTTTTCTTACGTGGCATCAATTTTTTCAATCCCACTGTGATGAGCGATACCATCAGAGGTATTCCTCAACTCATGACACGAATTGTCGATCCTTAGAGCAGAGAATTTGTCACCACAATCTCTTTCTAACTCATGTTGAGCTGCTCTGTTGTTTCTGTAGAGTAATAACAACCTTTAATCCGTCAGTAAGTTTGAGTTTTTGAGGTACATTGTAAGTTTTCATTTACATAAGGTGTTATTATAATGATGTTTCAATTGTATTAAATGAATTAATATTTGAACGATTTTGCTACAAACAATTTGAATAATATTTATACATTATAAGTTTTATCAAGTATAATTGAATTTTCAAATATTTCTTTTCGAAAATATAGTCAAAATCGTATCATTAAAGCATACCAGACTCAACAAAAAAACAAAAATAAGAAACAAAATATCAGATTGAAAGAGTTTTAATCATAAATAACCTCAATTTCAACCGTAAACAACATCGTGAACTTACATCTGTTAAAACAAATGTCTAAGAATGAATGAATTGTTACAAACCAATTGACATAAAACTTATGTTAAAAGCATGCTGATATTTTCATCAATTTTGTAATTAATCTTAAGCTAACTAGTCAAGAACAACAAAAACTTTTACTCTTTAATATGATTAGAGTTTAATTTAATCATCTGTTTTGGAGAACAAACACAAGAGTTTGGAGTACCATAAATTATGTTGTTTTGAAAAAGTTTGAATACTAATAAATTTCCATTTAATTCGTGAAGCAATCAAATAAAATGTTCTTCTGTTGGTATTAAATTAAACTCTTTCAATGACAATAGTAACCAAAGAACCATAAAAGTAGCAAACAAAAGTTTTAATATAAAAGTCTTAGTGTTTTTACGACCTTCTATGCGAGAATGACAAAGACAAATAGAAGTTAAGGTTATTCAGACAAATTTGAAGGTGAAGTTCTACTAAATAAGTTATCATCACTCACGACAATTGTAGTTTTGCTTTTTCGATATGACGTTTCATGCGCTCTTGGCATGATTTGATAACATCAACTTCCTGAATAAAAATTGATAAAGCTTTAAGTTGGTATCAATTAAAATACAAATAATACAAACTTTCAAAAGATTAGTTTCTACGTCATCATGAACAAGATCAATTCCGCTTCTGCGTTCTCGATGATACAGACACTCCTGGCTTGTCTGTAACCAATCAAAAACGCTGAAACTTGTTTTCTACTTTTAAATTTTGACTAAATTGCAAATGAAAATTAATAAATGAATAATTTTGATAGTAGTCAAAATAGTTTCAACTTTATTTAGTTTTAAGTTAAAATCTAATTCTGAAATCTTTTCATCAAAAACTTTTCAATTTACCTCACACCATAAATATCATTTCAAAATTTCTTCTCAAAAATAAACAAGTTTATAGATAAGATCAGTTATTATAAGTCGAAAAATTCAGTGAGATTACATAAACGCGAGACAGAATAAACATTGACAAGAACTCAGTGAACAAACAAATAAATCACCTGAAAGGGGCCTTCAGTTTCACTTAAAGCACGTTCAAGTCGCTTCTTGACTTCCATTAAAGCGTTAGTTTCACTAACTTGATTCTCAATCTCATGTTGAAGTTCAGATTTCCAAAAAGTGATGTCACTGACTCGCTCACCAAGATTTTTGCTTGTTTCTCGCTGAGTTCGGAAAGTTAACTGATCTTTTTCTTGAACCAGACGACTAGTATCTTGTCGCAAACGCTCTGCACTCTTACGCCATGATTCCGAAGTCTTGTAGTTGCTTACATTTGATTTAAACCAATCCCCTGGGGTATAACGAGTAAACAGGGCAGTTCTATTACTAGCTGTTAGAGGAGGAATATTTTTTAGCGAAATACTTCCTTGAAAAGTATTCAATCCGGGTTTCATTTGAGCAACTCGATAATAAGTTGCCGGTCTCCAGGGTAAATTCAATGAAGTTTGAGTCAGTGAATACGGAGGAATATGACTTTTGTAGCTAGCTGACATTGTGCTAATTGAAGGAAGGAATCCTGTTGTTTTGGGCCTAGCATACGTGGCAGTGAGAGTTGAGCCGTTTAACTCCATAATAAACTTTTTTATTTAGTAAAAATAACTTTAAGATTTTCTCTAAAACGAGGAAATGATTATGAGAAGTTGTCGACCATAATGGCTTTTTTAAATAATTATTTATAACTAAAGAATTAATCTTTCTTTAATTTTCTCTTTTTGTGCGATGACTTCAACTACAAATCATATTTTAAGACATTTTAACTCATGATATATAACAGTATAATGAAGCGATCATAGAAAGAAATTAACTCAAACTTTTTCGAAAAAACTTCATGTAAAATAGTTCTAATGAAGATACTCTTTAAAAGTGTAGTCTTACCATAACAAAAAAGTCTTTCTTACTAGTTCAGTAATTACTAAAAAAAATAGAAAAAGTCACTTAGCTCAATACTTCAACAGAAACTAGTTTCCTTTTCAGTGAATAACTTTTTTCTTAAATCATCTCAACAATTATATGATAGTTAAATTAGATATCATTGACGTATTATTATTACCAATAGACTTTCATCTCTTATTTAACAAGGTTTTGTATGATCGAAGTGAAAACTAGGACAAGCCTTTGTAAACTGTGACTGAATAGAGTTTTATCAACATTATATTGATATCTTTGAAAGAAAGCTCGTTGCTATGGACGCTATGGTAGCAAAGCCAGCTATTGCGCCTCTAGCGAAAGCTCTTTTTGCTTTGTTTCGCAAAAGTAAAGAAAGAAGAAATGGTAAAGTATTTATAGCTTAGAATAAGATGTGTTTTAAGTCAATAAGTTTCAATAAGGAATTTTAAAAACTGTTTACTCATTTAATATTGAATAATCATTCTTAAGAACAAACATATTGTTGATTCTGCTCCTTATGGTGACATATCTAGGCTAATGTAAATAATTTTGTAATATTATAGGGTTTACAGTTAAGGTAGATTTAATCTTACTACTTAAACAAAAGAAAGTTTTTTTAACTCAATTTTCACAAACTATTTTTTCATTAGTAATTTAAATTTAGCTTTCAATGATAACGTTTTTGCAAATCGTTATTGAAATATTAAATTTAAAAAGAAAAGTATTAAAAATAATAAATATTTTTTGTTGTAAGAATTGCTAGTTTTGCTATAATTTTAAATGCTATGTATAAAACTAACACTAAATTTATTGATTTAATTTCATTGTAAATCAATCAAAAAATAACCCTGTACAATTTATAAGAATACAAAATTTATGTCTTATTACAGTTAGTATTTTATAATATTTAATTTCTTAATTATCAGTATAAATCAATTTTTTTAAACGTGTCATGAAAATTACTTCAAGAATTAATATTTCAGACTTATTAAATCTTGTTTTAGACATAAGTGTGTTTCCTTTATCAGATAGAATAGATAAAATTATATAACAAATGTGTAATGATAGTGTTTGAATATTTTTTTCTTCAAAATTAGATACGCTACTATGAAAAATATGCCACTAAACAAAGTAAAAACTAAAATCTTTATGTAATAGGAAAGAGTTTACAAAATGAAACCTGTTTACGCTGGGAAAGTTGTCAAGTCTGAATCAGTTTAAATGATTTTCATTTCAAATATTACACGTTTAATAAATGTAATAAGTGATAAACTAATTAGATAAAAAGCAAATAGCTTCAATGCATTTAGTATTTAATGATATAAAGAACTTAATAGTTAAAAATTATTAATGCAGCTAATTTATAATTAGCTTTTCAAGTGTTGTTTTGTTGATGTAATTGTATGTTGTTACTCAACTGTATTATAAGTAAATCAATTTATTAGAAAAAAGTAGTCAGATATCTACAACAAATTTTAATACAGAAAAAATCGCTTTTACTATTTGTGATCTTGTTGTATTAGCTTTTGATACTATAAACTTTTAGAAACTGTAGTTTGTTTTTTGTTTGAAATAAAATGATGAATTCAAAACTAAAAATTAGCATTTCAAAGTTGATAGTAATACAATAAACAGCGCAAATAAAACAATAATGATATAAACCCATAATGATGAAGTAAAAAACACAAAGAACTTTTTGATAAATTCTTACTTTTAATTCTGCATACGATTTAACTTTTCATTTTTTAATTATAATCAAGTTAAATATCATCAACATTTCTCTTCACTAATTTGTAACTTCATTTTTATATTATAAAAAGTAGTTGACAGAATAAATTTTTAAGTTTTTTTAAATACTAAAGATAGGTTTCTATTTTAAAACACAGCTGAGCATTTTTCTTTACTTTTTTTTCGAATTATTTAAAACTTTAGGAGTCTGTAAAGTTGTCTAAAACCTCTGAACATTCATAAGTGGAATCAATAGGTATTTATTGTAGACGGAATAAATGCAAATAGCAATTTAAAATTGTGATGAAAGTGGACTTAAAACATATCAAGACGAAAACAAACGTCCCCTAAAAGAGAACAAAAGTACCTACAAAGACAGTTCTTATTTCAGTTATAAAGAAAAATACTTTAATCTATCATTGAGCTGATTTTATAAAAGTTCACCGAACAGAAGATTTGAAATAAGGTTGCAGAAAACGCCCACAAAGACAATTTTCTAATAAAACCAGTTTTACAAATAGTTCAATTATTTTCTACTATTGTCACCGAATTCAGCTACATTTAGCAAACTGATTGACAATCACATGGATAGGAAAGCTAGACGATCATTTTTACTCATAAAGAGACTGATATGGATTTACAGCAAAAATTTACAGCAAGGCGATTCCTTCCTTGAAACAAGAACTGATTACTTAACCGAACACTTGTCAGACTTACACCAAAAGTTAAACTGAAATATTTCTAATCTTCTCCTAGTGGATATTGTATTTATCAGGGGGCAATTTCAGGCGTTAGTGCAAACCGTCGAAAAAACTTTCAATCTAATTTTAAAACATAAATTTAATCTGTAGTCTTAAAATGGAAATGAAGACATCGGTTAAAGAGTTGGATATAAACACTCCCGAAATTAATGATTCTAAAACTGAAAGGTTTCTTCGGCCATTGCAATCGCCCAAGCAAATTTATCACGTTGAGTTTTGTTGTAACATTTCTCGAGAGGAACTTCAAACTTTTTGCACCTAAAAAAGATTGATGTTGAAGGAGTAGAGAGTTGGTAGTTAGTAGTTACCAAGCAACAGTGATACGAGGGTCTAGATAGTTGAGTTTTGATGTCCCTAAAGCAATTTCTTTATTCTCTTCCTATAAAAACAAGACATTCAATGAGAAGGAAGAGAAATATGGGAAGGAATCACTTTATCTGTTGCTTGGATCTCTAATTTGAGCAACTGATCTTGTAGACGCTGTAACTTCTTTTTCCGAGCCTCATATATTTTTCTTTTTGCTTCACTTTTTGTATGTTTGTAATCAGCTTTTGCACTTTTTATCTCATGCTTTGCATCAGCGATGTCTCGTTGCTTCTTCTCTATCTTCTCAGTCATCCTCCCCATCTGTTGCTGGAAGTTTTTAGGTGGAGCACGCTGATGGTTGCACAGAACAGCGACGGCGCGATTTGCGCGATTATAGCAAAGAACTTTGGAGTTGACGTTCTCGTTATCAACTGCAACAAGTTGATGAGAATTGAGATGAAGATGAATAGATGAGACTTACATGATGCTGAAAGCTCGTTGAGTTGGTTTTGAAGAGTAATTGAAGCATTATAGGTTCGGAAAACTTTTGCTGTAAGTCCATCCATCAAAGAATTGAGATACTTGTTAAGTAGTGAAGTCTGAATATTGAGGTAAGGGTTAGGACATCAAATTGACAGATATTACGAGCTAGTAGTTACGCTTTTCAAACAGACTTACATTTAAACGATCAAATAAATCATCTCCAGGTTCTTTATTCTCCATGAACAAAGTAAGATTCTTAAAGACCTAAACACAAAGTTGAATTGTAACCATCAACATTTGTACTTCGATTAAATACCTGTTTAGTAACAGCCACTTTATTATAATATCGAATAGAATCTTTACCAAGGAAATCGAACTCTACAACATAATCTTTATCTTCAAGATGCTTATGAAGATTAATATGTTCACAACGAAGCGAACAACAACCAACAGTGTCAGCTGATTCGCCATCATCTTTTTCGTTTCCTGCTCTTAACGCCAACTAAAGTGGGTTGTGGTGAGCAACTTCAACTGAACAAATCGTTTAATAAAAACCTTATCGATGAAATATAACGCGACAGCGCGCTGTCTAATCATCATTTGCGTGTTCTTTAAATCTCGCAGATAATCTGCTCTTATTGTATCGACATGAGCTTTCAATTTACGAGCAGTCTCGTACTTTTGCCAGTCTTTTTCACCCTGTAATCATTCGGTTAAGTTTCAGTGATGTTAACTTTGATTGAGGACCTTGATTCGTGAATTTGGGTTGAGCATGATATACTTATTCTGGTTCTGAATGTTCTCTGTCCATGTAACCAACCACGTGACCGCGTTATCGTGTCGGATTTCTTTCCAGCGATGTCCTGGAGGTGGTTTAGGAATCTTTGAGTCTCTGTAAACATCATCTATCTATCCACATCGACTACTCGCTGCTTTTAACTCACTTGCTACAATTGATGGTGACATCTTCTGGTCTAATTCGTTTTTTCAATTTCCCCATTTTAGGGTGCTGTCCTCGACCACGAAACAAACCCGGCGGCTCTAATCTAAAGTTGCCAATTTTCTCTTTGTGCCCGTCCCAATTACAAAATCCATATTCCTCAACCAATTCTTCTGCCTTCTTTTTCTCTTCCTGTTCGTAAGAAACAAATTAAATTTGTTGTTTAATTCAGTGAAGAAACCGAAATCCTACCAGCTTCTCCTCTTTCGTTCTACTTTTTCTTTCTTCACTTTTAGCTTGAAAGTGATTAAAGACATCAGTGAAGTCACATTTACCTAAATCTTTGATCACTTTAGCTTCCTTTGCAGTCATTTCCTAATCAAATGAAGAAATTGTAAACCAGAACAGATAAAAGAAAACTTTTGAACAATTCAGGTTTTTATGATCATTAAAATCTTACCTTTCTCCAGTCGGTGAAAAAATTCTTATTAAAATCTTCCTTTGATGTGTAATCATGATTAATCATTCTAGCATAAAAAGTCATCACTTCCTCTGCACCAAGACTTAGTTCAAATGGGCTACCTATTTCAAAAAGTGAAGAAGTTTAAGTTTCTTGCAGCATTTGACTAAACCTAAATTATTTTTTAATTTGATTATGAGATATAGTCACCATCATATTTCATCTTGATGTGTGATGGTAGAGGGTCATATGGAGGTGCAAATACAGGTCCTTTGTGTTCTAAAAACAGCCATTTTACACCATCTGGTCGATTTTTGTCAGATTCTTCCCACCATTTCCATTTCTCTTCAGTTTCCTCCTTTTTAATTTTTGACTACGAAGAAAAACAAATTAAAAAATTAGTTTCAAAACAAGCAAAATATAATAAAAAAAGAGCAAGGCATACTTTGGGAGCTTCTTTATTTTCTAGGTTGCTTTTTCTTTTCTCAGCTCCAGTATTGTCATGTTTCCCACTTCGTTTTTGCCTATAAGGTTGTCAAGTTAGCAGCAAAATTGATGATATTATAGTCTTGCTTTATATAGTTAGAAATATTTGTCAATAAACTAATAAAGATTAAATAATTCAAAATTATATTTGTAAGTTAAATATAACAGCAGAAAAATTAAAAATAAACTATCAAGTAAACAATCAACAATTTTGAATTACAAAACTGTTTATATATTTATATTTTATTTATAATATTGAGACATTACTAATATATATGCTGTTTACTAAAGTTTAGAAAACATGTAACAAACTATAATCATTTAAAAACACTTTGAAGTAACTATTAGAAAATAAATCTCAATAATGAAAAATATTTATAAAAATAAAACATTAAAACTACAAAAAAAAAGTTGATTCATGTAATTCACAACGATTTAGTTAATCTATTGGTTAAGTATTTGATAACATAATTTGTACATCAAAAACTGCTCTAATTAAGTAGCTAAATAACAGAGTTTATATAAAATAAATTTCTTACTTTACTTCTAATTTAACTCCATTTTTTCCCCTGTTAGGTTTTCTCTTAAAAAAAAATTTAATCAAATAATGGTTCTCATAAAAAGGTTTGATCTTTATACAATGTTTAAATTATATATATTCAAATGTATTAATTAAAATTACTAGAAATGTATATAACAAATCAGAGAACATCTCTTAGTTATGTAAATGGTATTTATATTATACACAAAATTGTCATTTAAAATTGAAAAATAAATGCTAAAAAGTGAAGAGATTAGAAAGTAAAAATAAATGTCAAGCAATTTTCATTACATACCTCTAATGATGCATCACTGTAAAACAAAAAAAAGGTCTTAAACTCAAATTAAAAGGAAAATATATAAACTTATTTCTAGCAACCAAGTTAAAAAAAAACAAACCCAACAAAGTGTTGCTCATCAATAGGTTCATCTTTAATTTCTTTTTTAATTCTTATTCTATGACCATCTGGTCCAATAAGAGGTTTACCATCCTCTCCAAGGACATATTTATTTTTTCGATGTTCATGATTCTAAAGATTTATTAAAGATTAAAATGATTACTTTAGACATATCACTAATGCCTATATTAAACATATATGATAATTTAGTTATTAAATATTAAAATTTACAAAGAAAAAAGCAGAATTATGTATAATTTAAAGTTACTTTCATAGAAAATAGAATCATAAATGTGAAAGTGATACCTTATGCTTGTGTTTATGCTTTCTTGAGACTTCATGACCATTTGCATCTGAAGACATTATCTAAATTGATAGACAAGGGGATGAGGTGTCTAAAAACATTTATAGTTTATATTTAAATGTAAGACTTCAAATAATATAAGCAATATAATAAAAGTATAATATTAAACACTTAAAACAAATAAAAAAGTTAGGCTTTATCAAATTGACTATAAAAACAAATAATTTCAATTTATAATGTTTTATTTACTACACAATTTCATAATTTATATAATAAATATTATTGCAGACAATATAAGACCTTTAAAATAGTTGTAATACTTAAAATATAAGTAGTAAAAATTTATAACATGCTAAATTCCAAATATTCTTGAATTTTAATATGATCTAAAGATTTCAAGCAGTAAAAGAAACTGAAAAAGTTGAAACTAAAACACCAGATAAGATAAATTATTTTTTGAGTGACTTTGAAATTGAAATTTGAGCTTTTTAGAAAAATTTTAAAGTTAAACACAAGCCTAAAAAATAGTTATTGAAATTTTTACAATTTTTTTGATAGAATCAGCAGTTATACATGATAAAAAACAGTTGTAGAATACAAAAAATGTATAAATTTAAAACATCAAAAAAGTTTAAAAAAAATTTAAATCTTAAAATAAAAGAAAAAGGACTTCAAAAGCAAAGCAAACCTAAAAGTAAAAAAAACCACTGAATACCTGATTAGAGTCCCTCTGCAGAATTTCCAGACTTATAAAATTTAGTTAAGTAAACTACTGCGCATGCGCAATAAATTCAAAGTTTTTACGATATTATCGTGAATAGCTATTACTAAAATGATTTTAATTTTGACAATCCCAGATGTAAACGAAAGTTATTCTATGATTTTTTTGAGTTCAACTAGATTATTGAATAATATACTTTAATATATGATAGAAGAAATTCAACAAACTTAAAATTTGAATGAATCTTGTAATAAAACAAACAACTTTTTGAAAAAGATAAAATTTTAGATATAATCATGAATCCAGTTTTTATCTGAAATTTTATTTGAAGCCATTAGACAACAAGTCAATCTTTTATACAATTAAACACTACAAAATGTCATACATATACCAAACTTGCTTAATATTGCAAATTAAGATTATTATTATATTATTTTATTATTATTTATTATAATTCAACGTTTTTTTGAGAAAATGTTGCTTTTGTTCTATTTTTTGCTTGAGCTACTTTCATTGTCCTTTTTATTTCGCCATTCCTGTTCAATTATTTCATCAATTTCTTTTTTACCAGCTAACAAATCATACTGGTTCAGTAATGTACCCATTCGATTGTTATTCACTTTTGAATCTAACATTGCCATTCGATTATCAACAACATGAGCAGCTAATGCAGTATTTTTAGCTCTTCGTTTTGTTCCAAATGCAAAGTTGAAAGCTTTTTCTTCAGCCATTTCTTTTTTACCAGTGAAACGTAAATATCCATCAACAACACCTGCAGTCCCTTCGGCAATTTCAGCTGCTGTTAAAACTTTGCCTAATCCCATTTTAGGTCCTCCTAATCCTTTTGCTCCTCCCAGACCTCCTCCGAGACCTTTTCTTACACGTGGAGTTTTAAAGCCTTTCTTACCTTTAAACCCTTTGAACCCTTTGAACCCTTTAAATCCTTTGCCGCCTTTACTCTTGCCGAACCCTTTGAAACCCTTAAAACCTTTGAAGCCTTTGAAACCTTTAGATTTATGACTTCCAGAAATGCCTTTATGCTTCCGGTTAAAGAACCCTCCATTGTTATTCTTTCCAAACATGGGAAATCTACTTTTATTTGTTTTAGCCAACCCATTTCCACCTAGAGATAATCATGATTACTTCTATTGAAAGATAATGATACAATAAATAAAAAAAATCATATGCAACTAGTAAATGAGTTATAATAGAAAGATCTGTAATAATGGAGTAAATTAGGAAATAATAATTAATCTAAACGCTATTTATTCAAACAAATTTCAATGTTTCTTGCAAATCTACTGCTTGAAATTCAAGTTAAAAGACAATGTTCATTCGTGAATAACAAATATCTACTAGTTTAATTATCATAAATATGAAATAAAATGATTAGGAATTGTCTAAAAAAGTGATACCTTGTTTCGCTGGATTTATTCCACTGTTAAATTGAGGCCTAGGTGGCGGTGGCCTATTTGGTTTGACAGGTGGTCCGCGGTTCATTGGATTCTGATTAGGTCTAGGTGGCGGTGGCCTATTTGGTTTGACAGGCGGTCCACGGTTCATTGACTGCTGATTAGGAGCGGGTGGGGATAGTCTATTTGGCCTTATAGGTGGTCCGCGGTTCATTGGCTGCTGATTAGGTGTAGGTGGGGGTGGTCTGTTTGGCCTCATAGGTGGTCCACGGTTCATGGTTTGGTTTGTAGGCTTAGGTGGTGGTGGTCTATCTGGTTTCTTGGGTGGTGGTCGATTCATTTTCTGTTGATTAGGTTGTGGTTGTTTCGATGTTTGCTGAGATGGTTGTTCCTTATTAGTCTTTTTAGAAAGTGGTTTTTCAGATTTATTGCTTTTCATATTTTCTTTATCGCTTTCCTCGTCGTTGTCATCGTCTTTTCTCTTCAATGCAAATTTACAGCTTTAAATTATCTTCTAATAAAATGTATAAAACTGATTTTTATGAATAAAACATTTAACAACCTGAAATAAATTCATAAAATTATTGAATAATCCGTTAGATTGTTCGACTTGATCTGCATTTGATAATTGAGTTGGACCTCTTTGATAGCGATTATTTTCATTGTAGCCATCTTCATCACCATAATCATCTTCATATTCATCATCTTCAAACTCATCATCGTCAGACTCATCAGCAACAAACTCTTCATCTTCTTTTATACGACGAAGAATTTTGCTACGAGAAAGTTTTGCTCTTCTAAAAAGAAAATAAGATTTAAAAAATAAGTAGTAAGAATAAATGTATCTTGAAAATTTGTAGTTATTCAAATAGACACAAAATATGTTACAAGTTATTACTTGTTACAAGATATTTTTTACTTGTTAAACTTGTTTATTTTATTTATTACAATGAATGCGAAGGAGGGTGCCTGAAGAGAGCACCTCTTGCTAACACACATTCTCACAAATAATGTCTATTTAGTCAAAAATATAGAAAGCAAAAGATGTAACACATGGCATTTCGGTATCACTCAAAGCATAAAACAGTGAGCAATTACATATAATTATAGCAATATTAAAAAAAGGGGAAAATCACAGTTTAGAAATGATAATGTTGGCAATGCTATAACAGTTCAACTTCTTCTTGAGCAATACGAGTGATTCTGACATTAATATACCTTAAAATTAATATACCTTAAAGTTTTCTTGAAACCACTGTCTTTTCGAGTATTAATAACACGAAAATCTTGATCGAATGTGGCATCGTACAACACGTCATGGTGAACAAAACTATTTCTAGGTACTACAAATAAAATAAATTATTATAAAAAAGGCTGTAATCTAAAAAGTTTATGATAAACTAAGATCTTGTTTACTTCACTTATTCTGAAAAGAAACAAATATATTTAGTAAAAAGATATATTAATACTTTCAATTCTTTATAATGATGTTATATAAACTATAAGATGTTTATTAATTTTTTTACGTACTGATAGTTTCATGTAAAGCAAAGCTTAGAGCTCTGAAAAGTTGTGGTCTACCAAAAAAAGGTGCTTCTACTGAGCCATCATTCATCATATTATCCAGCATGTAACACATGCAAATTGCACTTAAAGTGAACAAAAAATAATTTATTGCAATAAATGCGAAGGAGGGTGCCTGGAAACAGCACCTCCTGCCAGCACACATTCTCACAAATTTAATTTGTAATTTGGTTTTCTTATAATTCTGAATACTAAGTAGCGTTCAAAAGGTTTTTTAATTCAAATAATCTAAGCATCATTAAATCACTATTTAAGCTTACAAAGAATAGTTAAAAAAAATAATAAATGATAAACTCTTACCAGGTCGCAGTATTGTAAAGAGATAAAAAAACATGAGACACCACAAGAGCCATGAGGATACAGGCTAAAAATGGGTACCCATGAACAAAAATTCCTTCTTTATTTCGTAGCAACAAGAAAGTTATGGGCAAAATTGCCAATATTATAGTTAATTTGCCCAAAAAGAGTGAATAAGAAGTAATTGCTGTGACTCCACGCAAAAACTACGGATAAATCATAAGAGTTTTTAAAAATGATGGGAAAGTTAGATCAAATTTCTGTTAAAACTAAATTTAGCTTTATAAGGCAGTTAAAAACACTTGAAATAATTCATGATATTATATTATATTATAAAATTTTTAATAATAATAAAATGTTTAATCTAATATCATTTAATTTTGTGGTTAATTAAAAACTTTTGAATGCAATTTATTGAGGTATGAAACTTAAAAGTAGTTATAGGGAAGTGTTACTTTCATGTCTTCGAACATTGATGAGACCTGTCGACCGCCTTCTAGAAACCAAGATCCGTTTAGAGCTACAACTGCGTAAGTCATATCACTTGCATATATGAGCACCTTATTAACTAACAAGTCTAATGGTAAAAATAACAAGTGAATGACTTTCCAAAAAATGTATACATCTTTCAATTGTTGTTCGTTTGTTGTTGATTTCTGTCAAACATATAAAAAATTTATAAAAAAAAACAAGATAGTTTTTTATTTTGTTTTTACAATTTGTTAAATGATTTTTTATAGTAGAAAAACTTTCTTGTTTTTAATCCTTTATTCAAAAATATAAAATTAGATCTTACTGTGTCATAGGGAACACCTGATTGTTCTTCACTTATTTTAACTTCTATAATCTCTTCATCTTCAAACTGCTTAAGTTTTTCAAAGTTTTTTCGGACCCATTTATTGCCTCCAGTGTTGAAATCTGCCACCCGAAAGTGTTCAGGTTTAGGATAACTTTTTGAGAAATCCATTCTTCCAGAAGAAGGTTCAACAACTTCAACAATTTCTTCTTTCTCATCAACTTTGCTTTCTTCCTGGCTGTTATTTTGATCAAATTCACTGTGTTCATCTTTTCTATACTCTTTTTGAACATTTTGTTCTTCTACAATCTCTTCTAGGTCATAATCTTCCTGGTCATAGCCCTCTTGGTCATAGCCCTCTTCGTCATAGCCTTCTTTTTCGTAATCTCCTCGATTTTCTAAATTTTGGTAGTTTGTTTTGGCGTTATAATAAGATGTAAACACACACGACCCTAAAAAACTAAAACATAAATTCGTTAAGAAAAACTTTTCATTTAAAAACATTAAGAAAAAAAAATATAGTAAAAAGTATACAATAGTATTAATCGAGACTAGAGTACAAAACAAATGATAAATAATCAGTTCTAATACCTTAAAGGGGCTTTAAGAGGTCCAAAAGTGGAATTGATCAATGCACCCAGTGTAGCAGTTCCTAGGTGCTTTCTAAACAGTCTAGATGAAGCAACTGGCAGAGGCAAGTATAATCCTTCTTTTCCGACAGTGAAATACCATGTGCAAGTAACCAAACAAACCATGATGTTTTGACAGGCGAGAAATATTTGTAAAAGCCAGTAAAAAGCAAATAATTGAAATGCAAGAAGCCAGTTGGTATAAGTGAAGTTATGTTCATAAGTTATTATAGTTACGCCGAAAGTTTTATGAAATATTCTTAAAGGGTTTGATCCAAAGACTGTTGTTAAGTTTCGTATTGTAATTGATAGCATACAGATTGTTAGAAATATACAAAAAAGTGAAATAGCAGGAAGTATATAAATCATTTTTATAGCAAGTAAAGAAGATGATGCTTCATAGAATAAGCAAGCAGACGCATTTACGTTTCTTCTTGAAACAATAATTGTAGCAATCACACCAATAACAAATACTAAGGTTCCCAAAATTGCCACTGTTCGAAATAAACTAGAATAGTTAAGTTTTTCTTCTTGTTTAGTTGGATCAAAATCAAAAGATTCATTTTGTGCAGAAAAATATCTGTATGAAAATCTTGGAAAAAATTGTAGTATCGACATCTCCAATGGTAGATAATAATCATCTAAATTATCTTCAACAGACTTTCTTGGAACTATTAAAGGACCTGATTCTGTTATACGTACTCTTCTGTATACAACCCATAAAAAAGCTATCGAAATGGTGCCAAAGACAAAAAATAAACCAAAGCAGAACCAGCAGACTGAGTCGGCAGATCCATTTATTATTATGATGTAGATAAATGTGAATAATAATGCAATGATAGCTATCCAAGTAATTTCTGCCGCACATACTGCACAGTCATCAACAAAATTATAAGCCCAATGATGCCCAAATAAATTTAATAAAATATTTTGATCGTAAATAGATTTAGTCCTTAATATTTTTTCAGGTACGCATCTTGATTTTCTTACAATAAATGTTAAATTTTTAAAAGCAGTTGAATTTGGTAAACAAAAGTTATCTGTATCTTCTGGTTTATAATTTGCAACAAACTCTTTTACATACTTCTCACATGAAAAAGTAGAATCAACTGAAGGGCACTGTCTAACGCAAACTGGGAACGTTTGAAGCTCCAAAGAGTTTCCATACATCAACCTGTCCGGGTCACGTAAAAAGTCCAGGAAAAGAAGCTTATCAAATTTAGATGTATCTAATCCAGAACTAGGTACGCCTTCCAAAGGTTTATTTTTATCATAACCGCATATATTTCCGAAGCTATCTAACCCATTTCTTTCAATTTCACGGTTTTCATATTTAATTGAGTAAGCAAAAACAGTAAGCATACCCGCTATTAAACCAACAAGTATAAAAATGAACATTATATCAGTTACTTTTCGTTTTTGGGAAACTGGTAAGTCGATATCTTTTAGTTCTGGGTCTTCTTCAGCTGTTAAAAGCAAAGTAATATTTTCTCCCATCAATTTAAAACCCTGTCCACAAGTTACAATTTTGATTGCAAAGTCAATAATTTTTTGAACAGATTCTTTTGAACAAGCGCAACATTGACAAAAACAACTACAGGCGGTACAAAAACCAGCAACTGCGGCAGCAGCCATAGTTTTAAGTATTTAATAAAATTGCAAATTTACTTATTTATGAAACTACATAAATACGCTGAAAACTTTTTTAGGTTTCAATTACGGTATCTATTTCAACTTGATCTAGGTGATTGTTGCGTAATAATCCTTTTTTGATAATAATTATCGTTAAAAGGTTTAATTTCGTTTCGTATTAAACTAAATGATACAACATCAAAACAATAAACCTTTTTAACGAAGCATTTATTATAGTATTTAGAATTATTTATAGCTTACTTTCATGAAAGTGATAGAATAAATGTTTTAACATGTTAAGAAGAGCTTTATATTGATGTCGGCATAAATTTAGAGTAATAATTTTTCTTATAGCCTTTGATAAAACTTTATAAGTAGGTAACTGTTAATTTGATAAAATGGAAGACATAGTTATAAGATTGAGGACTGCAAAAACAGTTTTGATGGGAGTCAAGACGATATTCGAGATTAGGGGCAAAAGTTAAAGTTTTTAATTGGATACTTAGGTGTATAAAACTTAGACGTTTAACAATAAATTCTCATAAGACTACAAATCGTTAGTTGAAAATGGATGGAACTTATTTCAAATCGTTAATTACCCGAGGAAACCTATCACCGCCTACTTTCTAGGAAACCATACGGACATACTTTGTCCGTGTTGTAAAATTACTCTCAGAAAATTGAATGTCTAAAACAAAGTATGTCCTCAACCATTTTGGCTACCTCTTATTGTTTGGTTCCAACCCTTGAAAAATATTTAGTACAAGAGTGTTCAAATGCTTTCATATAATTCGTTCAAACCTTGAATTCATAATACAGTTTGAGCTAATACCGGCGAATTCAAATTTGAGCAAACTTATTTAGGGCAACTAGCTTTAAGCCTCGACAAAATAACAAGAACAT
The DNA here is from genome assembly GCA_034620365.1 of Pegea sp. RAD2-039. Classification (NCBI taxonomy): domain Eukaryota; kingdom Metazoa; phylum Chordata; class Thaliacea; order Salpida; family Salpidae; genus Pegea; species Pegea sp. RAD2-039. Next base: position 144,876 of record JAQGEQ010000090.1, read on the forward strand.
CTCTTAACATTTTCATTTTGACTTTATTCATCAACTTTAGCTTTAACTCATCATTTAATTAAGTTTGTTGACAGATTTTATTTATTTTAAGAAACGCATGTCATATCATACATTATAGTATTTTATGTAAAATGAATAAACCACAAAACTCATTAACATTATAATTCATTATTTAAAATATTCTTCTAAATATGCTTTTATCGCTGATTGTAAAAGAGCTTTTTCCAAAAGCTGGTAGGGCATGATTAATTTTTCACAACACATTATTTAATATTTTTCCGTGAATGTAAACTACACTTTATAAAATGGACATTAGACTTAAATAGATGTATTATTCTAAAAACAAGTATAAATATTTGTATATAAGTAAAACTTTCTTACAAATAAGTGATGGTGTTCTAGGTTTTACAATATTCATTATTGAATTCATGTATAATACCGTTAATTTAACTAAAACCGCCTTACAGCTCTTTGATAATACTTGAAAAGAATCTTGTAATTGAAAAAAAAAATTAATTACGTGAAAGACAGCTGCTTTATGAATGATAGTTCTTTTTAAGATAAGAGAGACACACATAAAATAAAAAAAAGTAGAATAATTAATCATGTGACTGAATTGTCCAATCACAATCAAAGCCATTTCGCAACTTCTGTGCTAAAACTCTAATTCTTTAGATATAAAACGATTGCACAGAAGTATCTTTTTAATATGTTTTATAAAACAAAAATTTACATTTCTATAACTCTATAACATATATTTAATATTCTCTTATTAGATACACGTTAAAGTTTTTTGTCGACTCTAAATATTTAATGACGTCATCTATCTCGCTAGATCGCTTTAGTCTCGCCTAGTACTGTACGTAAATTGCCATTTTTTTCTGTAACTGTTAGAAAAAAGTAAGTATCGTCTTAGAGAACTTCTATTTTGTGGATAAGAGATATAAAAGAAAAAGGAAATATTTTGTTTACAGTTATAGCTTCTGCTGACTACTTTTGGTGAGTGTTAGGCCACACGTTTATTTGTTTATAAATTATTTTTTTTCTGCTACAATTATGTGAAACCAATCTTGGGTTATATTCTACTGTAAGTAAAAGTTATTTGAAATGTAACCCAATTCTTTCAAACTAGATTCCATCTCAGGTTATCATTATCTTACTTAGAGATTTGGGTTCAATTTATAATATTAGAAAATGCTTCAACTTGTGTCTAGGCCTTGATAGTTATAAGATATATTTGATTATTTTTTTGATAGAATTAATCTTTCTATGTAAACTTTAAGTATAAAAGAAATGTGCTTCTTGTTGTCATGGTTTCTAGAAGTTTTCACAACTTCTATATTAAATACATTTTTTCATAACATTTTATAAATATCCATCTTTGCCTAAATCATGTTTGCAATATAAAATATTTAGATTTTTTAATATATTTATACTTTCTTTTTGGTGACTTTGGGATAAAGCAATTTTTTCTATTAGAAATTACATTCCATAATATATATAATTTAGTTAAAAATTGTTCTTGTAACTTTAATTTAAAACAAATCTCTTGAATTTCAATTGTTCTTATTTTTTAAATGAAATTATTGACATAATTGAAATTGAAATAATTTTTGTTTATTAAATTAATTAATAAACCTCAAATTTGAGTTTTATTTATTTCATCATTATGAAAATTTTTCTTTTTCATTTTGAAATTTGCTTAATTTTCAGAAATATGAATTTTTGATAATAATCTGTTTTTTAATTTAAATAATCCTAAAATGAATCTATATCAGTATACCTTTTGGACTTGAATTAATTTTAAATAGTTTTTATTTAAAAATGAAATTTCCTATAAAAATATATATAGTATTAATGTAATAACATTGATGTTTTGTTATAATATTTATAATATAATTTAAATATATTTAATTTTACTTAAAGCTTATATGGTTATTTTGTAAACAAGGGAAAAGCTTTTTGAATTTATAGATTTAAAAAAATATCAACTTTTAGTTTATTTCTAGATTTGATTTGAACATCATTTGTAGGTGTCTTTTAAATCATATTAATTTATATTTTTAATTTCCTCATGCTTATTAAAAACGTTTTTATTTTGATCAAGTAAACTGGTAGATAATTTTATTTATCATATTATATTATTATATCACATGTAATACTTAATTAACAGTTTCTTGTATAGTAAAAATCTTTTCTTAGCCACATGTGTAAGTTTTAGTTTAAAATGCTTAAATAAATATTTTATTTGAATAACGCTTATTGGTATTAACGTTTTGAATAATTTATTAATTGATAAAGCATTTTTTATGTTTATCATTTTACCTTATCATATTACACATAATTATATCAGCAAATTTTGTTTAAACTCCTTTTTTTAAATTATTTAAGTTATTTTGTTATGTTCCATATCATTTTATGCTGAATAAGATTTAAATAAATTAATTTAAAGATTTATTTTTTTATTATTTTATTGTTTATTGAGCTTATTAATGAATTCTATTTGAAATCCATACATAGCTTGTTAGATGATACATGTGGTAACTAAATAGCTTTCACTTCCTAAATCTATTACTGGTTTTATTTTTTAAGTATATTTTAAATGAGGAATTTGATTTTTTAATAAGATTTGAAAAAATAATTCATTTTCTTATTGATTGTTGGTTTCAAAAAATGCTAATTTTCAAGTGGATATATCTATAATATTTGATTTAATTTGATAATCAATAAATAAATTCAGATAAATATAATTGTCTTTTTAATTGCTAATATTTAATTGGCTGGGAATATTTTGTTTTATTTGAGTTTTAACATGCTGCTGTAAATTCTAATTTTAATAAATAAAAGCAAAAGTTTTGTTTCAATTATTTTATGAAATTAAAAAAAAACATTCATTTCATAACACTGTTTTTGCTTCTAAAATCTTTTCAAAAACCTTCAAATATAATTTCTCATTTACTTATATATTTAATTTTCTAGATGAATGGATCACCCTGGGCAATATTACTGGCCTCCTAATAATTTAACTGATAATGATAGAATTGTTCAGCAACAATCATTAGATGATTATCTAGACCCACAACACTCACAAGTCATCCAACAATCCATCCAACAAACGGTTTGTTTTATATAAATCATTTTAGTTAATTTACAAACTTATAAAAGTATCTTTTACTTTTTACATCTTTTGTTATTTAGTTCTTATTAATTAAATTTTGATTTAAATTTGCTAAACACTAATTATTTTATTTTTAATGACATTATTTCGAATATTAAATTTTAATTTTTAATATCTTTTTAGGATGGCGAAAGCTCTTCACCAAAACAAACCATAGATGTAGCTACATCTTCTCCAAGTATTAATAATTACACGTAAGTTATTATGAAACAAAAATCAATTATTTACAATATGATTAATAATTTAAAATAATAAAATAATCTTTTTAATTTCTATCTTATTTAATTTTAATCAAAATCATTTTTGAGTATTATTGAAACTAAATATGTTTATAGAGATAAAATTAAGGTGGATGATAGAGGTGGTGGGGCTCTCCCAATTGAAATTGTAAATCCTGATGCTATTGAACCGAAGGCAAGGTCATACACCTGTCGAATTTGTCAGGTGACTTTCAACTTTTCAATTTTTTCTGCATATTTTACTGACTTGTATTGTAATAGGTGACATTTCCTAATAAAAGCGCTGTGACTGTTCACTCACGCATACACACAGATCATCAAGGCAAACCATACAGGTACTTCTGACTAAATATACTATCATCATAATACAATATCTTAAATCTGATTATTGTATTTGTCAATTCTTTTCGTACATATGTCTCAAATTTTTCTCGTGTAGATGTAACTTCTGCAACAAAGGCTTTTCTACAAACTTCTATCTGAAACAACATGAAAGAATTCACAGTGGAGCTAAACCATACAAATGCCCAATGTGTGATAACTCATTCAAGCAACTGTCTCATGTTCAACAACATGTTAGGTAGTAAAACTGTTCTTGCTTAACACATGGTGTCCACTGAAACAACTGATTCTATTTCAACTTGTTTCATTTATAGAACTCACACTGGTGTACGGCCATACAAATGTCACTGGCCTGGCTGTGGAAAAGCTTTCCTGCAACAATCTCATTTAAAAAGCCACGAAGCTCGACACGAACCTAAGTAACTCACAAACCACCTTTTCAATCTCTTTTTTATCGTTATTCTTTCATAGAACCAGCAACGGAAGCAAACCCTATAAATGCCATTGGCCTGATTGTGGTAAAAACTTTGCACAATTCTCTAACCTTAAATCACATTTAGCTCGCCATAACTCAAAGTCCAAGTCCAAGAAAGGAATCAGTGGTTCGATGAGAAACTTGGCTGGAAAATCCTCTCAACATGATGTAAGTTGAAGATCTTCTGTCACAGACTTTGATGTTTTGATGTTTTTACAGGGGATCTCTTCTTCAAGCTTTTCTAGTACATCAGATGTAATTAATCAAGCTGCTGCTGCTGCTGATATTGTTCCTGCTTTCATCACTGAAGATGAAGCTGAGATCCGCCCCTTCCTCTGCCCTGGATGTTCAAAACTCTATGTCCGAGAAGCAACCTTCAAAAAACATCTTGAAGAATGTAAGACTAAGCTTCAGCAATCGATATCAGCTACTGCCACCGCCCTAGGAATCAACCCCCCTCCGCTACCAAGACCCCAGTCAAATGGAATGATTATCAAGAGTGATGATTTTAGTAATTCCAGTGGAGATAGGTCTTTGATCATTTCTAGTTCCTCTCCCGCCCCTTCTCAAGTTACTACTGGTTGTAGTAGCGCTAAGAAGCCGCGTTTGCTCCTTAAAACTGAATCTTCACCGAGTAGTAGCATCTCCACAGCTCATCAACAACAATCCCTGGTGAACGTCCATTCTCAGTTGAACCTCCACAACCTAATGAGTTCGACTGGCATCATTCCAACCTCCGATATCAAACAGGAAACACCAGTTTCAGAGATGGCAACGATGTCTAACAGCAACACTACTTTCGTCAATGATATGGTTTCTTACAAAGTAACTGACCTTGTTGCTAATAACGACGCCCAGCAACTCATCTTTAACACCTCACCAAATGATGGAAAGCTTCAAGAAGTGATTACTTATCGCCATGGTGATATTCAAGTGCCATCGAGACGCCAGATCCCTGTTAGTAACTCATCTAATGTTCTTGTCACCTCTGTCAACCATACCTCTAGTGATACCCACAGAATAACGAGTTCTACATCAGTAGATTCAATCATGTCTCAATCAGTTCTTAATACTCGAATCAATGAACAAAAAGAATCAGTTTTAGAAGCTTCAACAATCAACCAATCAGCAATCAAGTGGCAATGGGACCAACCTGTTCCCCGGTTAAATTACCCTTAAAATGAAGATCAAGAAAGATAAAGTCTGGATTATTTTGGGGCACATTTTTATCATCACTTCCATAATACCGTCCTTACTGCAACTTTCTTCCACCGCGTCTAATCAGCTCATATCAAGTAAACGTTGTATTTGTTTATTACCACCGAGTTTAGAGTTTGTTCTCTAACACTTCTGGTCCTTTTATGGTGCTTCTGAAAAACTTTTTTACTTTACATCATGTTTTTTTGCCAGATTAGTAAAATTTATAATTTTTTCACTTTCATCATCAATCTATTTTGTATATTTTCATTTTTTAACTTTCAATTATTGTTAGCACAACAATTACTAATAATTTTTACCTTGAATTTTACCCATGAAACAGTTTTGATGATTTAGTTGCAGTCTCTTGTACAAAATAAGTCTCCTACTCCAAATCGTTTTGTTGCATGACTGGCAGAATCTTATCAACATCAGTTGATTATGATTTTAAACCCCTCATAGCTTTTAAGAAATCAATGATTTGTGTCTTCGTAAACATCAGGTTGTCTTGATGTAGAAGTCGACTATATTGGTCAGATTTGAGGCCTACTTTAGTGTAAATGTAAATTTCTTTCTCCAATGATATTCTAATCAACTCAAATCAATTTACTATGTTTGTGTTCCACTTTTTTTACTTACTTCTACTACTTTGTAGTAAAATTGTGGAAGTTTTTGTGCTATGAAACGTTGTACAGTCTGTTTTATGTTTCGTACATTTACTGATAATAAATAGTTTTAATATTTGACATTTTTTAACATCAGTTTTATATGTAAAAAAACAAGTTAAAGTTTGAAATCTTTCAAACAATCTTACAAAATCTTTCATGAAATCTCACTACATCTGATTCTTCAATATATCATTTTTTGGTTCATCACTAAAATAGCTCTGTACCAAAAGAAAAAATCTCTCAATGAAAACGGCTGGATTTGAAATCTTTTTAAGACCTTCATTATCAATCTCTGATATTCATTCGATTATTTTTACAAATCATGTTATAAACTTGATATTTCTAACCGTACATCTATTTTTCTATTTTTTTTTAAGATTTTATTTTCTACTTTCTACTATTTAGGTTGGTTAATATGAATTTTCAAAACCACTTATCATTTTCAGCAATAAATCAATAATTATTGAGGCTCAATTGAAACCAGCTATCTGCTCTTACTAGTACAAACATCTTTAAGTTAGGATTCTGTCTTTGTGATGTCTCAACCATCCAACCGATGGCAGTTATTGGTTTATGTCACTGCCTCTCCTTTGCAGTTTGTTATTTGATACTTTTTCTTTGCTTAAAAGGATAGAAACCAATCACAAAACCATTTACAAAAATGATCTTGCTTTTTCAGCTTTATGTACAACAGCAATAAATACTAACTTTGGTGTAATTTGTCATTTATATTCAGAAAGAACTTTTCTATTCATTAATTACGATTTTTAAAATTTATTCATTTATTTCATAAAATTTTTAAAAATAGCTTTTTTATTGATTAAATAAATATTCAGATTCTAAAGTAATTTTGACAAAAAAATTTTTCTTTTAATTTTTAACCAATTTAAGAGAGAAACGAAACAAATTTTTATTTATTTTTCTACAATCTTAATTCTTCTCAAATAGTTTTATCAGTACAAATATTACTTTTGGAAAAATCGTTTTGGCGCCATAAATGAAATAAGCCATTTTAGTTGAGTACATTTCGTATTTTATAATCATAGCTCTGAGTGTTTAGATATTATATTTTTGGAGAAGTTAAAATCATTTTAGAAGAAATCTATTTATGGTTTTGAAAAATTTAATTTTAAACTCTTAAAAATAAACAAAGTAAATTTTTTCCAAACACCAATTATAAAATGATTTCTTATATTTTACAAATTTATAAAAAAACGCCGGTTGTGCTCAAGATGTGTTGTTAAAACCAAAACAGTGAGATACAAAAGAACTAACAAAGTAACTATAAGTAAACTACACGCAAAGAATTACAAGTAGAATATCCAATCATTTTAAAACTTATAAACAGATGATAACTGCTACAAGAAAATATTAATTATTAGGCTGGAGAAAAACCAAGAAAATATATAAGATTAGATGATAATATATTAACAATTGTTTGTCCTTGTGGTTGGTACATAATATTATTCTGTATAAAAACAATTGTTTAATGGAATCTTAACTTTAAAGTCTCAATAATAAATTAAATATCAAAATTGATAAAACTTAAAACTATTATATTGATATATCAAACCTAATAAATAACAACTTTTTAATAATAATTTTGTTCAAGGAATTTGTCAAATTATGATAAAGTTGAACGAAAGAACTATAACTTGTTCGTTTAGTGGAAAATATTAGTTTTAAAGTTAATAGAATTTTTCACAAAGAGTATTTGAGAACTTTCTTTTTGTCGTAAGTTTAGATATAAAAGTTTACTAATACATGTAAGCAAAACATTTGTTCATCTAACCGCAAGCTTTTAGTTTGAGAGACAAAATATATAATAAAAAGGCGATTCATTCCAAGGTTTTTTAAAATAGTAATAACTCTTATTATATCTAGATCTTACACTCTTATATTCAGGCACAAATTCAGCTGCTTAAAAATGTAAATATTAGTTCCGATTTTAAATATTAGATAATTATTAAGTATTATAAATAAACTGATAAAATCATATTACTAAACAGAGTCAGAAGTTATTTTTCAGTTTGTTTATTGGCACAATACTAAAAAGAAAATAATTTTATTAACTCTCTTAAAATTAAATATATGATAAAATTTAAAGAGAGATACATAGATGATGAGAAGTTAGTTGCAATAGATGTCGAAGTCTCATCAATGAGATCTTCTGTTGATTGAAAGGAAGTAGAAGAGTACCCTATTTGACCTGCGGTTATATCTCAGTTTTATGATTTCAAAAAACTGTTGAAGTTTTACACTAAATATTTAAAAGATAAAACTTATTACATTTTTTAATTCAGAACAAATTTTAATACAATTTTGTTAAATTGATTAAGATTAAATAAAAAACTGAAGAAATACTTCAATTAAAATCTCACCAGTTGTAGAAGTTGAAATACAAATATCATCAGATGATAACGTTTCTAGGCTTAAACCTTAAACAGTTAATAGATCAGCAACAATTTAGAATGATTGATCAAATTAGAAGTTTAAAATCTTATTGTAAATTCTGTTTTTACTAATAAACTGCTGATGTAAACATCTTAGAAATATATTTTCTAAAAAGGTGATTCCATTTTTATTATTTAAATTATAAATAGAACTAAAAGACTTTAAAATAAATTCAGAAAAAAACTTTTAATTATTGACAACAAACAAGAAATTGAAAAAAGAAAATATTATCAAGTAAAAGAATTTATAATAAAGATATAAATATTAATAAAGTTTATCAGAAACAGGTGCATTTAACAGCTTAAAATAAATAATCTCACTTAATAAGAGAAGCTACAATACAACTCACTCACCAGCCAAGTTATCTGGTGATTGGCAAATTACAGATGAAACTGAACTTGAGGGAAAACACTCTTCTCTCTTCATCCATTTTAAATATTCCTCCGCTTGGCAATCACAAGACCAAGGATTACCATATATGGCAAGTGTTAGAAGCTTGTTGTAGTCTAAATCTTTAAACCATTTAGGTTGTGGTACAGTCAAATTATTGAATGAAAGATCTAAAATTTGGAGGTTTTCCAATCCTTTAAAAGCTTCTTCTTCAATTTGGCTTAACTTTAAACAATTAGATATTTCCAAAACTTCAAGATTTGGAAACATTTTGAAAGAGTAATCTTCAATCTTAAAAAGTTTTGAACAATTATAAAGAGAAACTAACATTAGAATTTATTTATCCAATCATATTATTGTTATTCATTATAGTTAATAATAATTTATATAAAACTATTCACTTTATTATTTGTATATCGCTACCAGCAAGCTATAAATCATGATAAGGATTTACCTTTTCTAATTGATTCATAAATCTCAAATCCAACCGTTTTAATTGATTATATAAATTGATCTGATTTTTACTGATTGTTGTAAACTCATTGCCATCAATATAAATCGCTTCAAGCAATGGTAGTTGATCAAAGACTTCATTTGGAAAAGTCTTTAATTTGCAATCGCTTAGTAATAATGTCGTAGAGGTGTTAAAAAATTGGAGATCCGATGAATCAGTGATTGAAGTAAGTGGGTTTTCTGATACATCTAAGAGGTTTAAAGAAAATCTTAAATTGATGAACGATTTGTTTGAGTGATTTGAGATATCTGAGATATCATTTGATCTTAGAACCAAAGAAGATAAATTTGTAAAGCATTCTAAAGATTTTAATGGAATAGTTGATAGAGTATTGTAACCTAAATCTACAGAATGTAAAAAATCATGATTTAAACCGAACCAACTTTCTGAAATAAGTTTGATATTATTTCTTGCTAATCGTAAAGTTTGTAGCTTTGGAAGTTTTGTAAAAGCATTTTCTTCAATTTCTTTGATATTACATGAATCTAAGTTGATATATTCTAAAACATCAGACTTTAAAAATTCAGCTTTCACTGTAACAAAATTATTTCCATCTAGATAAAGTGTTTTCAATTTCAACAAATCAGAAACTAGAACTGATGGAATTGACATCAGTTGGTTGAAACTAATATGTAATAGTCTCAAATTGATAAGTGGATAAAACATCTCGTCTTGAAGATTAATTTTGTTGTAGCTTAAAACAAGAACTTCCAGTGAATTCAATTTCATAAAAAGGTCCGACCCAAGATTTTGTATTTTGTTGTTTGAAAGATCCAATAATCTCAGCAAAGGTTTGTTTGAAATCTAGAAGAGAAAGGTTCTACTTTTGATGATGTTGATTGTAATATACCTGTAAAGTAGAGATTTCATTTCCATTAATATTTAAAGTTTGTAATTGAGTGAAATTATCGAAAGTTTCTGGTTTCAAATCTTTTATTTGATTGTCTCCAAGATGAAGATTTTGAATATTATAATCATTTAGTTGTGGAAATGACTCTATCTCTTCAGCTTCACAATTAACTGTAACTATATCGGAAGTGCTGAAAAAAAATAACAAAAAAACAACATAAAATATGTTTGAAAACATAAAGCTTACGTCGATGTAATTAAAACATTGTTGTGTCCATAACAAAGACAAGCATCAGGACAGGCCGGTTCACAAGTCATATTTGTCACTTCTATGATTCTTTCTTCTCGCCAGATACGAGGGAAATAACAAGTAGGTTGTTGATCGATTGTACAGTTTGTTGTAAGCAAAAAATCTTGTGTATCAGCCATCATACAATCACATCTCCAACTGTTTCCTGACATCGATAAAAACTTCAAAGGTTTATCTGCAATAGTTTAAGAAAATCCTTTAGTTAGTAATCTTAAGAAGTTAATCATTGAACTATATTTTAAAAACATTTTTCCTTAGAACTTGATTATAACTGATAAAATTATTTTAAGCTCCAAATAAGACTATAGAATTTGAAGAAGAAATAACTTTGATGTGTTTGACTTACTTAAGAACCAGTCTTCATGTGCTATTTCTAATTTATTTTCAGAGATGTCAATTCTTTCTAAGTTTGGGAAATCATCTAACGCATATTTGGATAAAGTCTTCAACTGTTGATTATTTGTTAGAACCAAGGATACTAGATTTCTCCCAAGGAATGATAAATCGTCTACATCCACAAGATTCTGTGAGTTTTGTATTGATAAAACTTCCAGCAAAGGCAAAATAGGTTCCGTGATATAACCAATACTGTAAATTGATGTTAACAATTATTTATTTTGTCAATTGATATAATGATAAGAAGTAAATACCTTGTTATCAAATTTCCAGTAAATTCAAACCTTTTTAAAGCAGATAAGTTTTTTAAACAGTCATATGGCAAAAATTCTAATTTAGTGTAAGAAAGACGGAGATCAGTAAGTTGATTTAGAAAATTGAAAAAAGATTGGGAATGAATAAAAGATATTTGATTGAATGAAAGAGACAATCTGGTCAATGAATTTAATGCATTTTCATCATCTTGTATTTTTGGTATAGCAACTAAAGGTAAACTATCAGCAAAAAGCTCTTTTAAAGTTGAACTTATTTTGTTGAAAGCTTTAAATGGTAAACGAAATAATAAGTTTCCTGATAGATTCAAAAATTTCAATTTTTTCAAACCAGCAAACGCATAATCAGATATTTGATAAATTTCTGAATAAGAAATGTCAAGAAATTCAAGCTCTTCAAGACCCACAAAATAGTCTTCTTGTAAGGTTTCCAAATTACAATTTGAAATATCAAGTGATCTCAAATGTGTCAAATTCATAGATTGCAATCTTTGTAATCTATAGTTGTGAGAAAACGATAAATATTTCAAAGTTTTACTAACTGGACTAAATGCTGATGAAATTGGTAAAGTGCTGAATAAAGTATAATTGAACGTCAAAGAAACCAAATTGTTTAAACCTTCTAAAGATAAACCATTTTCGTCTAATGATGAAATAGGATTGTAATTAAATGATAAAGTTTGTAAATTTGGAAGACCTATAAATGAGCATTCTGTAAGATCTTGTAAACTGTTAAAATCAAGAAATAGTTCTTTTAAGTTGTTCATCTCTATTTCAAATATGACTGATGTAAAAACATTTAAAGATAAATTTAAAGAGCTTAAAGATACGTTTAAATGTTTCAGATTAGTTTCAGATAAACTATCTAATCTATTTTTAGTTAAATCCAATTTTTTAAGATGCTGCAAAGCTTCAAATGAACCGTCTTCAATGATACTTAGCTCATTATCAACTACATACAACTCTTCTAGATCAATCAGATTGGTGGAAACAAAATCTTGTTTTCTAAGAGCTCTAATCTTGTTCTTGTTCAAAATCAAGATATGGATATTAAAAGGAGTTTCCTGGAGGCTAGGGACTTGTTCAAGTTTCTGTTCTGAACAATCTACAAGTGATAAATTGGAATCACAAAAACACTGTGTGCATATTTCCTTCTTTGAGTCTGCAAGCAAAGAATATTTTGAGAAATGTATTGAGATTTATAAAAGCTGAAAAAATGTGATTAAATATTTATTTTATTTGTATTTTTTGGTAAAAAGAAAGTATAATGATAATAATTACTTTGAAAATAATATTCACCAAAGAAAAATAATGCCAATATAAGATAATAACTTAAATCTACTTTTCATTTAGACTTAATATTTAACTTTCAATTTTAAACACACTTACCAAACAATTTTATAATTTCTAAGGCAGAAATAAGTTTCATTTTTCCGAAGAGGCAAACTATGATCGACAAAATTGAAATTTTCAACAAATTCATTCTAAGAATACTTTTTAAAAATCTCTAAAGTATTGATACTTATGTAACAAAAGGATTATAAAACTCTAAACAGAATGATGGACCTTTTATTCAACTGCTTACAATTTGCCTAAATGTAATAATAAACAAAAGGCCCCCTTCGGCAGAGAACGACGATTCTGAATGTACTAATGATTTTAAAATAAAGCAAAATACATAATAATAATGAAATACTGAAGAGCTACTAAGTTTTTAGGATTTCCCCTTTTTATTAGAAGCCGTTTCTTCTTCTCTATCTCTCAATTGCCTAACTGTAGTATTGCCTATATATAACTTCTTGCTATCACAGCCAGTTTTAAAAAATGGCAATTGACTTTTATAACTTCATATTAATGTTTAACAGACTTTTCAGTGAGATATTTACTGGAATCAGAGATTTAGTTTAATAATTAATATGAAGAATTTGAATAATCCTATAATGAGGTTTTTGAATTTGTATAAAAATTTTGTGTAATAAAATAATAAGTTCATAGATAAAAAATTTAATTATTAATTGCAACTAACTTAATTTCATTTTAAATACAATACGATATTAGTAATAAATAAAGAAAATAAAATCACATAGTCCGTTTTAAAAAACAGAGGCATTTAGATGATAGCAGATTATCAAATACTTATAAGTATATTTGCTGAATGATTAAAGAACATATTTTAAAGATTATTTGATATTCAATTGAACATATTGAATTCTCTTTGAAAATATAATAAGAACAAAAATGATGAAATTATATAAAAACGAACTAATCAACTAAAAAATGGACAAAAATATAAATGAAATGAACTTTTGTGGTGGTAGACTTGATTATTTTTTCCATTTTATGATTTATCAGATTTTAATAATCAATAATTTTATAGATTAGTTGAAGTGTTCTGTTTAAAAATTTATATATAAAAGTTGTTAGGAATATAAGAATAAAAGAGAATAAAAGTTGATCATTTAAATATTTTAGAATGCTCGTTTGGTAGAATGATTTGTAAAAAAAATTATTTAAATTTGAGGTAGATCCCCTTTATAAAATCTACTTAGACTATTTTAGCAATTTAATTCTTTAGTTTCTTTTTATTTAGCTTCCTAGTTTAGCTTGACGACCATAAGCCCAGATAAATTGATTTATAGTCGCATCTGTAAATGTACGGACATCTAAAAAATCTTGTGACAGTCTTTGATGTAAGACCCCTGGGATCTGATGATCTTATGAATTCAGACTCCAAAAAGTAATTAATTCAAGAGTTATTGTGGTTGATTGTGGGCTGAATAACAGAGAGTTACCCATTCGCACAATCAATATGCCGCGCAAAGCAGGCCATACTAAACCTTTTTGGCGGACGGTTAATTTGCATTTTGACCAGATAACTAATAAGATTTCTATAAATTTAATTAAGTTCAGTAACTGAGATCTGGTGCTTTTATATTTGTTTTAAAAATTTGTAAAAAGTTTTGTTGGATTAATTTTAGGGTATAGTTGTAAAATGGAAAATTTATCTTCAAATGTTAAACTTTATAATAAGTTAGAATAAAATAGAAATTATTGAATAAAAATAGATGTAACTAACTGTTGAAGTTTACTTTAATGCCATTTTCTTTTGAAATAATAAACGAAAAAGGAGAAATCAAGACTCAAATGGTAACTCGTTAAATACTGGAGAGACTTATACCTTAAAGTCATTGAGCTCAACTGATAGCTGTTCTGAAGATGCAAGATGTCTTTCTCCTATTCCTTATCAATATAATGATCCTTTTTCTAATCAGAACTCTCATCAACCTTCTAATAAATGGTTTGTTGATGTTTAGCAAATATTCAATGATGAAATTTGTTACTATATGTGATGAAACTTTGTAATTTTGATTCTAAATGCTGAAAACTTATTATGATGTAGTTTTGATGATCAATTTATTGGCAATTGATATCTGTTTGATTTTAATAGTTTTTGTAAACTTGAACAAAGTAAATACGGTTACTTTCACAAATTATCATCGTTCATTTATACCAATGATTATTCAAATTCGAATACAAAGTTTTCTTTTCAAGTAAAAACTTATTTTTCTAGCTTATTATTTGTTACAACTAAATTAAAAGTTTATTTAATAAAACCTTTTGGTGAAATTTATTTCTAACTTTTTAAGCTCTTCTGATAGCTAGTGAAGTTTATAGTGTTAGCTTCAAACAATTTTTAAGAATGCAATCTTGAAACAGCATCTAGGCAGAAGTGAAAAAGACCAAAATTGTTTTCGAAATTAAAGATAATTTGTTTTACTCTGAAGTGTAAAATATGTCATCAACTTTAAAGTGTGATTTATATAAAACGCTAAAAATCAAAAACACTGCTGCTGATGAGAGCTTATTAAACTGAATTTCAAAATTCATCACTAAAATCTCTCTAACAGACATCAATAAAAGTTAAATATAAAGTAAAAATGAACTAGCAGCTTAGAAACAGCTGCAAGTAAAATTCTAACTCCATCTGTACGACTTGACGAATAAGACTACCATAATACTAACTTTCATATAATCAGAGTATTTCAATAAATACTAAATCTTTATTGCTCCTGAAAACTTTTTAGTAAGATCTCACATAACTTTGAAATGTCTAAATATTTTAAAATCTGAAATTTTTTAAATCTTCATTTTTTGATGTCAGAGGCTGTTTGGAATTTGTTTAAGGCTTTTAAAGCTTGGTTAATTTATTATCAAAATTTACTCTACATTGATTTAAACATAAATGTTGGATATATAACTTAAAAATATACTAATACCAAGCATCTACAACAACTACAAACACTTTTAAGTTTCAGTTTTATTTATTTATTTTAGGTTATGCCCTATAACAATTTTTTCATAGTTGTTCTTTATTTTGTAGAAATTATTTATGAATTACCAGAACAAACGTTTTTTACCAAAAAAGAAGGAAATGAAAATGAGTAATCAGCAGCTTACTTCGAGTAATTTCAAAATTCAATTAAATAATGTTAAGTTTGCTGAGAGAAGAGTTTTTAAGTGATGTTTACGTTTTAATAAAAAAGATTTTTACAATAGAATATTTTAAAGGTATTTAGAAATATATTACTGAATTTTTGCTGAGAGAATTTCAATCTATTTGTTTTTGAATGTTTGCTTATCATCAACAAAAAACTTTTTTAAAACTTTGTTCATAAAAGTAATAGTTTACTACAAATAAATGACATAAATAGTATTTTCATAAATTGTAATAATTAAAAGCTACTCATTTTATGAAAAAATATTGATTTTAACTCTGATTAAAAGTTTTTCAACTTCATATCCGATTTTTTAAATAAATATTTTCATTTTTTAGCATTTTTTTCTTCAAAAGTTTATTTTAAATTTTAGCGAAAAAAGCCATAATGGGACACAAAAAGCAAATTTCAATTACAATTTTGTTAATCAATGTGTGCTGGACTTTTTCGACAAGTAAGTTTATGAAATGAATTATTGAATAAATACATAAAAGTCTCGATTATTTAAAAGAAAATATTTCTTTAGTTTCTGTTTATAAAATATGAACTTTTAATTAAATATCAAAACTAAATTTAATTTTTATGCAGATGTTATCATTTCAAATACATGTACAGAAATGAAAAATCTAGAAGAAAGAAAAAAGTGTGAAAGTTTGTTAGCAAACATTTTGACTGATTTGAAAAAATCTAATCTCTCAGAAAAGATAACAGGTTAATAGGTCCAATAATAAAGAAAGATAGCTTCTTATTATTTTATGTTTAGTTGCAAACCCTTGTTATTCTGGAACCTGTTCAAATACTCAAATCAGAAGTTTAATTTGTAAACAAGATAGTTTGAAGATTGAGTGTATGTGTCGTCCTGGTTATAATGAAATCAGAGGAAACACAACAGAGATTATTTGTGAAGGTTTAATTCGTCATCAAAGTCAAATTTTACTTCAAAAAACCTTTTTTAGACATTGATGAATGCTCTGATTATAGATTAAACCGTTGTGCAGCTAAAGGTTCAAAATGCATCAACTTAAAAGGTAGTTATCGTTGTGAATGTGTCTTCCCATATGTTGGTGATGGATATATGTGCGAAACATTTACAAATCAGTGCGAAGAAGCTTCTATTTGTGATTCGAATGCGGATTGCTCACCACTAAAAGGTTAACTTTTAATTGATTTATTCTCAGAAATTAGGATGACTACAAAATATTTACAAATTTAGATTATCTTGGATGCTTTGCACTTGATGTTGACAATCAAACACAAATTGAATACGAGTTGATGTCGGTTGATTTTTGTATCAAACACTGCAGTAGCCTGCCAACAGTCTTTCATTACTCAGCTATTCAAGTAAGTATTAACGACAAGTAACTCCAAGTAGACTAACTTGATAATAGAGAACATAAGAAGGAGATAAACAACTGTTATATTTGACGATATCAAAGCAACTTTACTTTCTAATCTTAGAACTTCTAAGTGATTATTTTACAGAAAAACTTATGTTATTGTACAAACAACTCAATATCTGAAAGTAATGACAACAGATGTAACATTTCATGCAAAGGGAACCCGAAACAAATTTGTGGCGGACAGCAAGTGGCTAGTCTACATCGGATAGGTTTAGATGAAGCTCTCATACAGAATCACAAATTGTTTTCTTTCAGACTCCTCGTACACTTGTAAATGTAAAAAGGGTTTTATGGGTGATAAAGTTGGGTCATGTTTGGATATAAACGAATGTGAAGATGCAACAATTTGTGGTAATAATTCGATTTGTCGAAATCTAATTGGTTCTTTTGAATGTCTTTGTCAAGATGGTTTTATTCTAACCAGCAAAGGTTGTTTCAAACCAACAGGTTAATCTTCAAACTAGTCTCTTTGATCTTTTAAAATAATATCAACCAAAAAACTAATTGCAGTTTTTGAATGCGAAAATAGTGAAGATAATATCAAAGAAATCTGGCATAATTGTGATACAGTCCTAACTACATCTTGTGATTACAACAGTGAGTATATGATGAGATAAAACGATCAAGTTTCAATAATCAATCAACAGCAACTAGTCAATCATTCAAAAGTTTGAAAAGATTTGAAGGAGTGACTTTGGGTCCAAACGGAAGATGTGATAAATCGACGCAAATCGTTTCTAATGTTGATGTGAAAAGCCTCCAAAAAAAATGGTTCGAAGAACACAACAGAGAGAAGTTACTTCGTCTGAACACTACATGCTATGACAATCAATCTTTAAGTGTGATGTAAATAAAATCGTTGAATTTGTTTTATTTATAAACAATAATTTCTTTAAATTTATGAGAAATATAATGGTTATTTTTACAAATTTATTGTTTCATATCTTTATTAAAATCTTTTTATCAAAATAAGTATCCTATAGCTAATAATCAAAAGAAATTAAATCTAAACATGTTTTTGTTTTTGACATTTCAGTATTGATCGTTTTGTTACAAATGCCATGGGTTTTAAGTTAGAAGACTTATTCTTGGGTCCTATTGGTTCATATAAGCAAGCTTTAGTATATAAAGACATCAAAGAGTGCCAAGGAGATCTTTGGTTTGGAAATGGAAGTTTTTATCGATTTCAATCAGGGTTTGGGGGTTGTGGTGTTGCTAATCGATTTGTGAGTTAAATAAATAATCAAAATAAATTTGAATAACTTTCTAGTGACGGATTAACTATAAGCGTAAGAATATATTAAATAAATTATTTTTTTTGAAGGATCATACTAAGAAGCAAACAGTTTTAAGTGTGGCACTTCATGCGCAAACAGGATTTGAAAATGAAGTAGTTACTAGACGTATCAATTTCTATATTGAACTAAAATGTGTTTTCAAAATCATGGACAATGAAAACCAAACTTTTAAAGTATTAATAGAAAAAAGAAACAACAAACAAAAACACAAACCAGTCACAGTAATGGACCCTTCGAATGTGAAAAGAAAACCAATACCTTTAAAAGAGGTCACAGAAATAAACTATGAGATTTACATCAATATTGGAGACATTTCTGATGTAAGGCTTGTGAGTAACACATCTTACAGTAATGCAGTTACTCGCTCACAAATTATACAAGTTCCAAATGAAGTGGAAATCGAACTAAACATAGCGACAAGTTTGATTAAAAAGACTTGGACACAAGTTTTGCGATGTTGGATTGTAGAGAAAAGATCAAAGATGTGGAATAAGAAGATTGTGTTCAATAACAAGTTATTACTTTCATATTTTTAATGCTTTATTCAGTTTGTTTTGAAAATTGAAAATATTTTTTGAAACATTGATACTTGTAATAAACTTTGTTTAGTGCCTTTTTAAAAGTACTTCAAAAATGTTTTATAAATTTCAATGAATTTGTTGGTAGATGTCACAAAATGATGGATAATGATCTACCCGAGATAAAAAAAGTGAAATTTTCCTTTCCAGCATTTGCTTTTAGAGGAGGTGAAGTAGAAGATCAAGAATTACAATGTCTCATTAACTTTTGTTCCAAGTCAAAAGCAGAATGCTTACAAGTTAGCGTCTGAATAGAATAAAATCAAATACAAACCAAATAATTTTCTAGGAAAACAAACGAAGTGAATTTATGAATGAAGATTTGATTGAATTAGGAAAATCTAATTTCATGGTTTCAGTTTCAAAGTTTTCAGTTTTAGATCAATGTGGACCAAAGTTTAAAGGTGGTTGTAGCCACTACTGCAATCGTGGACCAATAGCCACCTGTTCATGTGCCCCTGAGTTTGATTTAATCGATGGTACCAAATGTAAAGGTGAGTACAAGACCTATGTACAAGTCACATTTCAATTTGGATTTATTTTTAGTTAAAACTAGTCACTCAAACGTGAATAAAGTTAGCTTTCCGTGGATTATTGGTGGAGTAATTGCAGCTGCTTTACTGGTAGTATTTGCTCTATCGGTTACTTTGGCAGTTAGATTAAGAAGGAATAAAGGAGAAACTCAATCTTATTCCTTTGCAAGAAACTCTCATGATAATATTGGCGTTATTGTAGATAGTTCAATTTTGCAATAACTTCAAAAGATATTTGTTGAAAATTGCTTTATTATCTAGATTTTTATTTAAGTGGTTTAGACATACAAACTTATAATCGTGGGTTAATTGAAATAAAATAAAAATGTGAAAATTCGATTGTACTTTATTACATTTTGATATTCAATTACAAAATCACGCTTTTAAGTAATTACAATAAAAGCCAAATTAAAAACGACCATTTTAGTCGATTTATTATCAGAAATATTCTAATATGACTTTTTGAAGAGCAAAACTTGCCTTACTGCCAACCTTTGAACAGTATTTGCAATATTTGTTTGCCAACGAGTTTTGAAAAGTCTAAATTGACAAGAAGTGTTATTGATATCAAAAGCGCTTACAACAAATGGCTCAAAATTTTATTTCAAATTTGAATTTAAATAAAAAAAATCCTAAATTAAAATCAAATCATAAAGATTGATCTCGGTTCCAATTGGGAATTCCCCCAAACCGAAATCTTCCAAAACCAGAGACTTGTCGACTTGGTGAATAGTTCATTAAGGATCCAACAGTCAAAGGCTTCCAAACTGGCTCGCGAGCACCCTCTAATGGCAGACGAGGTTCTGAGACGGTGCAGCGTTGTTTACAAGGAGATATTACAGAGACTGATGTTGGAAGTCGACTGTTGAAGCCAGGAACTGCAGCAACCTTTAAATAAATATGATGCAGGCCATTTTATAAAAACGCCAAATTGTGTTTAAACCTGCTTCACTTCGTCATTTTTGTTGAAGCGATCTCGAAACGATCCAGATGAATATAAACGATCCTCAGATAAGAAGTAGAGATTATTACTCTTTTCTGATCTTCTAATTCGAGTTTTTGAAAGTAAATTGGAAGATGTAGATGTAGAGGGAGTCTTAAGATCTTCCAAATGGGAGAAGAATCTTTAGTAGGATCTTGAAATCATTTCATGAGATCTTTAAAATCCAGAAAACTCACTTCTGCAGTGAATCATCTCTTGGAACTTCATCAACTGATTTCCGGTTCAAAATCGCGTCTGTTCGCTCTCTGTTGTTTTCAGAAGCTTTAAACATCACGTTGGCATGATGACGAGATCTTCGCACGCGACCCTAAATACGTGACTAGTTTGTGAATGACGTCATCAAGTCACGACGCACCTCATAGCGTTTATCGAGGAGTAAATCAATCTCTGGGACATCGTGATGCTGCGTGAAGCTCCGAAAAATTATGGGGCGTTTCCTGGAGATATTTTGACGGATGAAAGCTCCGTAAGATTTCTGTAAAGTCGACGATTGGATAATAGAAGATCTATGTGATCACAGAAGACACAAAATAGATAGAAGATCAAAAGATTTCTGTTTTTTAAAGAAACTTTAAATTTTGATTTTGTAGTTGCAAATGAAACAAGAAAGATGAAAGAATAATGGAGAAAAAGAGATAAGCCAGAGCAAAAGATAAAAGTTCTAAAGAGAATTAGCTTATAGAAAGAGCAATAAAGAGAAAGAGTAAGTAAGAATTTCTATACAGAAAAGGTGAAGAAAAGAGAATTATAGGTTGGAAGAGCAAATCCAGTTTTTATGAACAGAATTTCAGATTTAAAATACTTCTTAAACTTTTGCTGTGAATTGAGTTTTAAAATTTCATAAAAATAAAGAAAAGAGACCTTCAAATCAGCCGGAATATTTTCTTCTATCTTCAAAACTCTTTTTAAAGATCGATTTTGAAGTTTTGACCAAAAATCTTCGGCCCCAAGACCCCTGTTAACTAAAAGTCTTATGAGATTAACAATTTCTTATTACAATCATTAAATTGATTTTAATTGGGCTATTCAGAAAGTAGATAACAGAAAGTCAACAAGAAGATTGATTTAAAACTGAAATTAAACCAACAAAATGATGATCAAAATCTAACAGGAAAGATGAAGTTAAGAACTTGTTCTTTTGTAACAAGATTGTTTACATAAAACGTTTTAAAACAATTACTTTTAGGAAAAGTTTTCCAAGTATTAGGAGTTGCAGGAGATTCTTCAACAAAGTAATCAGATGGAACTAAAGCATCCTTCAAAACCTAAAAACAAAAAAAAGTGAACAATAGAACAGAAATCAACAGATACTGTTTCAGTTAAAGATGTGTTTAATCATTGAAATCCAAAAGATGATCATTAAACAATCATTTTAAGGAGTATAAAATGAAATATAATTTTTAAAAGTTTTTATTGAGTTTTAATATCTGATCTACCTGTTGAGTTTGTGGAAGAGAAAGTTTTGTGTCTTCTTCATCTATTTCAGACATTTTATTTACAAAAACTTTAAGATTTGAATTTCTATTTCTGCTTTTTTCAGATTTCCTTACTGATCCTAAAAACAAAGAAATAAAATTGAAACCAAATATTCATTTCATAAAATTTCATAAAATGTTGGGGATATTTATGAGATACATCAAAAATTATTAAAAACAATTGATTTATACCTAAATAGAGATCTAAAAACAGTATTTCTTATAATGCATCAGGTTTTTTATAAGTTTTAGGATAATTAAAACTAAAAAAGTTTTATTTTTATCATAAAAATAAGTTTAGGATATAAGAATGAAATAAAAAATATAAATTAAAAACTTATAAACATACTTATAATGTTTACTCTATCAATTAAATAGATAAGTTTAAGCTCTTTTATCATTATAATAAAATATTTTCCAAGAAATAAAAATAAATTGCTTAACTTCAGAATATAATTTAAATAAATCATACTTCAAAAGAAATGGAAATTATGTTTATTTCATGTAGAAAATAAACTAAGAATTTCCAATAATATTACATTTGTAATTACTGATAAACCCTAAAAAATTAATGATAATTTGATAATTTTAAATAAACTAGAATAAAGTTGAAAAAAAAATAAAATATAAAACATTGAAATTATACAAAGTTTAATACAACTTTTTTCTTATACAAATAAAAAAAACTTTAAAATAAACTTAATTTCATTTAAAATTAATCTGAAAAAATTAAGATAAGCTAAAGTACAAAAAGTTTTATGCAAATTAAGTAAAGTTCAATTTCAAAAACTTAAATATACTAACTTACTTGAGAATACAGATTTTCCAGTCTTTCCATACACACCTACTGGTTGTTTGTTTGACACTAAAACATCTTTCAGGAGCTTAATAGAATCAATTTTTTCTTGTTGATTTAACTTTAGGTCGATAGTCATTATCTTTTGTTCAAATTGTAACCGCATTCACCTCAAACATAAAAACTTTTATGGCATTGTCAGTACTAGCGTATGTATCCATGGAGCACAAGCTCATGCTTGCTAACAGTGTTTCTAACATTAAAATTTAAATTATTTATTATTTTTATTTTTTGAATAGCATTTAATCTCTAAATAAGCATAAAAATTATTCAAAAGGTTTCAATATTAAATAGAAATAATGCTGATATTGTTTTTTTTCTATATCAATTTTTTAAAAGAAGTCAGACGCATTGTGTTAGAGTAAGAGCTGTTCATACTTCGAACTTTCTGTATCTAGAAACAAATAGTTATTACATAGTAACGTAAAACATTTTATACTTCTTTTATACTTACTTTTATACTTCATGAAACACTTTAACAGAATCTACTTTAGAATATTTATAACTAAATTGTCTAGCAAGTAGCAAAATTAAAAACTAATCAAAATAAACTTTGTATCTTTTATAAATACTTCTAATTAAGACTTAATAAGACATTATTCTGGTTTTCAGGTCAAATATACACATAAAAATGAAGTATATCTTTCAAATGGCTTTATTTAAACGTTTAAAAGCTTAAAAAAATTTTAAGCTTGTCAAACTAGGTATGATCTGAACTTGCTGAGTTTAATCTTTTTTAAAACATCAAAGAAAACCCATTTAAGCCAAAACAATTAAAATTTAGCCAGAATAATTTAAAAAACTTTTGTTAAATAAAAGTCTTCGTAAGGCCTACCCGGAAAAGTTTTATTAATTTGTAGATAGAACTTAGCTTTTCCTTTTAGAGTTACTTTATGAAACTATTTTAAAGTTATTCACCAAAATGATAATCTAATTTTTCATTTGAACCTAAATCTTAGTTGTATATTTCTGTTTAAGTTTCTAGGTAAACGTCTAAACAAACTATGTAGTCGTAAACACAACAATTCTTTTATTTAATTTTTGTTATTACTTAGCTACATTTCTGCATTAATTAAACTTAACTGCTTGATTTACAAAAATAATTCTATAGCTTAACCGAATGAAAATTTTATTAAAATGTTGAAAAATTTGTATAAAATACTAAAGGTAAGATTTTTAAAGTTATGTTAGTTTAACATTCTTTATTGTCATCAAAAAATAATTTGGCTCTTTCAAAAAGTTTAAAAGCTTTTTTCATATAATAAACTTATTACTGTTTTTACAATTGCTGATTACAAAGCATATTTGTTGGTTTCTAATAAAGAAACATGAAAAATGTAAAAAATTAAAAAAGTTAGCTTTATGCTCATAAAAAAATAACTAAAAAAAGTTTGTTTTTCTTAAAAAATGTTATATATCTAAATAAAATTGATGGTAATTTCGGTTTTCTATTATTTTATAAAGTATCTTACAAAATATTTTATAAAATTTTAATTTTAAATCTTAATTTTGATTAAGGGCATAAAAATTGTCAGTTTATCGCATTTTTTAAACCTTTTCATTATTTTGTTTTATTATTTTATAATATTTTATTAATAATTACTTTATAATTTTTTATCGTGTTTTTTAATGTTTTGTTTCAATTAACGAATTACCTAAAAAATTTCGCAAACATCTAAAATAAATTTCAGTACTTAGCATATATGCAATTTCTAGCTGTATTTAATTTTCATTCTATAGAAAGTAAAGCATTCTTGTGCTGAAGCATTTTTCAATTATTTTAAATCAGGAAATAACGTTTGTATCATTCTTTTTCCTGTCCATTATGCTGCTAGAATTTAAACAGCAGCTGGTCACTATAATGTAAACAAGACTGATATAAAATGTAAGCTTCTTTATAAAATGACAGCTTTAAATGTAATTCAAAATAGATTAAAAAATCTTCTTGTGATTCTTTAAATCGCTATAAATCAGATAAACTGTGATTTTTATTTTTAAAACTATGTTTCCTGTTCAAATTATTTTGTAAAATCCAAGTATTTTTTCATTATTTGTAACTTACTAATTAATTTTTCTAATTCTACTAATAATTAACTTATTTGCTACTATTTAATATTTTTAGGCGAGACTTGAATTTTCCTTTAAAATAAGTAAAGATACAATTCAGATATATATTTTCAAATGTCAATATTTTCAAGCAAAGGAAACATTACTTGAATTTAAGTGGTGCAACCCTCTAAAATGATAACTTAAACAAAATCATCTATTTTTCAATTAATGTTTAATATTGGGTTACTTTTCTTAATATAAATGTGAAAAGTTTTAAAAATAATTTTATGAAATTAAGAATATTTTAAAAAGTATCAAAAAAAATTTTGATGATTATTTCAGTTAAAAGAAATCAATTCTTTGTAATATAATTACTCATTCTATTAACCTTGACAATAATATAAACTGTTTACAAAGCTAACAAAATGATGATATAAGGAAGTTATATCTTGTGTTATGTGATATTTTACTAACTATCAATTATATTTAATGGTTTTTTCTCTAACGTTGAAGTTGGTTTTCAAGCGGAAAATGATTATGAAAAGTAATACTATCCTAATTTTGATTGTATTTTTCCATAAAAAGACATTCATTCTGATGCAAAAGATCATATTCAGGTTATTAAAATTAATACTTAAGAGAAAGAATGTTTTTTTACAAGTTATTATCTTAGAACTTATTTTTCTAGTACTGACTTTTAAATTTCAACTTTTATATTTGCTTGATAAAAAGTTGTAAAAAAACACATTTATAAAATTGAAACAATTACTTTAGTTTTTTGTGAATTAAAATAAATGTTTTAAGCAAAATTTATCAAAATAAAGTTGAATTAAATAAAAAGATGCATTTATTTTAAAGTTTGTTTTTTATACGTAGTTTTTGTAAACTAGTCTTGTTGTTGTTGTTAATGAACACGGAAATACGTTGCAACCGACAGCTCATGAAGATATGACAAATTTTACGTAATAAAATTAAAAGACCATCATAATTTCCAATGTAGCTGAGTTTTCTTGTTTTCTTACAAAGCTATTTGCTTTACAGATATATACTTAAGTTTTTCTCCTTATTATTTATAATTTTAAAAATGATAAATAAATTATCATCCTTTTACTAAAGTAATTATTTTTTAAATATCACAATAGTAATATACTAATGAAAAAAACGTTTTTTTTTATTTCATTTATAAGTATTACGTAATTTTTCAAAATTGTTACACTGCTGTCTATGCTTTAATTGTTTAGAAGGAAATACCTATAAAACTAAAGTTGTTCAAATTATTTAAGATTAAAGTTTGGTATTTTTTTGTAATGGCAAAATTTATAATTTGAAATGTTCAAAACTGTTTATAAAAGTTTTAATACAAGAGCATATGAATATGGTGCTAGGCTTGAATATGAGTTATCTTTCAAATACTAATTAGCTTCTTGTGTTTTAGATTTTATATAGGGTTTAAACCACAAAGTTAAATATTACAAAATAATGTAAAATGTTGATTTATTGGCAAATTTTTGGTCATGTCGAACATTACCACACAGGTAACACCTGAACTAATCAAACTTTGAATGAATCAGTCAATAAGTTAAAGATAATATTTTATTGCATTTTATAAAATCGCTTATATAAAATATAAATAAATTTCTAAAGATTTTTCAATCGATTTATAAATTTGAAGATTTAGCTTTTTAAACATTAAGATATCTCTTTCTCTATTGAAATGACATTTAACAAACTTTCACAGTTAAGTAATTGAATAGAAATAAAAGCTTGAAGAAGAAATGATAATCTAGGACAATTATGCAAAATTTTTAGAAAGAAAAATATATACGGAGTAAAATAAAATAAAAATATATAAAACTAGTAACATAACACCATACTATTTCAACCTATTTTCTAAGTAGGCTGAAACTTATACGCAGTCACTAAAAAAACTGAATAAAAACTCTTTTCATAATTTGGCTTGTTGTAAAGTTCAAAGTATAAAAACCCTTTTCTAATGGTGCTAGGTATGTTCCTTGCACCAAAAGATTATGGTCATCATACAGAGAGTTAAAGCCGTTCAAACTAAACCTGTTTTAAGTCAAAACAATCTTTAAACTCTATTCAAGTCTAAACCGGAAAAATGCCAGTATATTTCTATGACTTATAGATATATAATGAAGTTGTTTGAGCTTTTATACAAAAACATCTTCAGTCAAATTACCACGTAAGTGACATCGAATAAAACGCTGATAATTGCTAACCAACAAGTTGATGGTAATTATCACCTACTAGTAATTTCCGTCGAAGCTCATACACTCAGAGCAACTTAAAAAATTACAGTTTATGATAAAGAACTTCATTTGGTATATAGCACGCTACTTACTCACGATTCGAATTAAAATTCACTGCAGTCATTTGAAAAATTGTCTCTCAGATAGTGACTAATATGGACTTTGTAACTTTTGACTTTTTTAATCGTTTTGAGTGGGCTGAAGACTAACCTATTTTGCAAAGTTTCAAATCTTTTTACTTCTTAATTATTTTTGTTGTCAGATTTTAAGACATTGAAACTCGTTAACCTCTGATTAAAGTTTAACATTTATACTAAAAATTACCTTCTACAGCGTCTAATCATATCGAATCCAGCCTGAAACGCAACCGGTTATAATTTCAAAAACATTTTACTTCCTTCTAACAGACACACCCAACCATCTAACCGCAGTTAGCAGCAACCCCAAAAACCTCAGAGTCCAAATGAATACAACCTCCTGAAAGTCAACC
Organism: Pegea sp. RAD2-039; assembly: GCA_034620365.1. NCBI lineage: Eukaryota > Metazoa > Chordata > Thaliacea > Salpida > Salpidae > Pegea > Pegea sp. RAD2-039. The sequence goes on from JAQGEQ010000090.1 coordinate 172,608, forward strand.
TTTTATCATCGTTACTTCCTCAACCAGCCTCAATCTTCTACTTCTATTAAGTCAGTTGGTCTAGCCCAGTTGGCAGGATAAACCGGAAACTTGTTCACTTCCGCTTATGCTTGCTTTTCACTCTTACTGGCTTATAACGTCACTTGGACCAGAAGTATCCATGGTTACTTGACACTTGCGTTGTTTACCTTAACTGACGTAACTTTATCCGCTTGTTGTTGTTTTTGTTAATGAGTAAACAGCCTTTAAAGATGCTCAAGAAAGCTTGCTTAGCAACAAATATTCTCAAGAAAGATTTTTTATTGATTTTGTTCCATTTTAGTCTCTGATTTTTCTTAAAATCGAAATATTTATCATCCAGCATATCTTCATTTAAACTTAAAGATTTGTTGACTAGAAAAATGTTTTTAGAAAATTAATTATAAAAACATTAAAGTTGTTATGTTCTCATCAACTTAAGATATTTCTCAGTTACCAGCAATTAATCATCTTAAGAATTGTTCAGCGTTTTTATTCATATTTTCCTGTTTTGATTTATACTTAATGCTATCAAAAGCTTTTTAAAAGTTTATTTTGTTACCATAATAATGTTTATATATTGTAGAAATAACAAGTGGTGTTTGAGATATTAGTTTATCTTGTTATACTGATTTAATAATATTCATATTTCTTTACAATCAGTCTTTCTATTACTGACATTAAATACTTTGAAACTATTATTATTAACACTATTTCTAAAGATATCCAATTAAACACTTGCTCATATATCAGACAAACAAATTATAACTGGTAAGTAAGAATAAATTAAAAACTTTCATAAATTAGAAACGTATCATGAATAAACAATCAGTAAAAAAAATTAATCTATTTTAGAAGCATTGAATGTTTTATTTATAATTTGCAAAAATTGTTTTTTCATTTATCAAAATTTCTTAATTAAATGTATTCTTTTTTATTTGTATAGATTAGAATCTTAGAAATAAGTTTAAATGATAACTTGACAGATTGAATTCTAACTTTACTTAAAAATTGCTTTGACCTGTTTATAACTTTAAACTTTTTTTAAATTGAATATTCAACTTTGAAATTAACTTTTTAAAACTTTATCAAACCTTTTTCTTTACTTTCAATTAACTAATCATAATTTCCTACTAAGCTTAGATTTCCTACAAAATAAAAATTATTTAAATTTCAGCTTTGATAATTTCTAAAACTATTTTTGAAAGTAATTTTTGAATTGAGTATTTTTGAAAAATTACTCATTTATTCAATTATTATATTTAAAAGTTTAGCCAAATATTTTGAACAGTTTTAAAATCGATTCATAAATATTTCTTGCTGTTTTCATTTAAGTTTCTTTTCAAATTGTTTTAATTTAAATCAAATGAAAGAAATCAGGTTTCAGTAGAGCTTTGATACAAATATTAAGGGATTTTACTTTCAAACTAAACCTAAAAACTGTTAAAACTTCTTAAAATTAATTTTAATATAACTTCAGGATCTGTATTTACATAAATTTGCAAGTTTATTTTCTTTGAAATTTATTTTGTCGAAGTATTTTTAAAGATATTATTAAATGGTTTATTTCACAACCAACCAGAAACTCCTCCTAGTTTTTTTCTCACTTTTTTGCAAGATTGAAACAAGCTTTGACACTAAATTGATCTGAACGTATGAATGAAAAGAAGGAAGTAAGTATTGCAATAAGTTGTTTCAGACTTTCAGTATCATCTTATCTAGTATTACCTTTCTCGCAATCAGCTCACTACCTATTAATAAGTTTAAAGTCTGATTCATGCAAATAGATTTAGGAAGATTGAAAAATCGAAAATTGATTTTGTCTAAAAACCTCAAGTAGTTTTTAACACTTATGTAATTTGTATGATGAAAATATCTTTAACAAATTGATAAATACATTTTAATGTTTTGCAAATTGCTTATTTATTTTTTGATAATTAAAAAGGAGATTATTAAATAATAATATTTTGAAGAATTATTAGCATTTAATAACAGTAAATATTTTAAATATATTTTACGTTTAAATAGAAATATTACAAACAAAAACTTATTTTAACAACAAACAATTTTAAATTAAGCTTTTATCTTTTGAAAACTTTTTAAAGTCTTATCAACAATTATTTCTCAAAATGTATTAAGTACATAATAAATATTATGTATTAGGAGCCACAATAAAAGATTTAATTTAAACTACAGCTAGTTAGTTTGGTTTAAAAAGATAAAAATAACTTTAAATTGAAGTTAGTATTCGGTTTAATATCCTAATTCTTAAAGACAGAAGTAAACCTTTAGTTACTGATGCCTCATAGCTTAGTTATTGGTAATTTTTAAAAACTTAGAATTTTCAAAGCTATTCTTACCTTGATTAAATCATACATCTATTAAAATATTATTCAAAAAACAAGTTTTATTTTAAGTAGAAACTTGTCTTTAAATATAACAACTTTATTTATATAAAATTGATATAAGCTAGCTGAGATATAAAAAGAGAACACTTATTCTTTAATCTTTTCCAAAGAGGTCCATAGAAAAATAAATCACCAAAAAAATCAAAACAAAAAATTGATTCGGTGATAAGTTAGTAAAACAAACCAGAGTTTTATGGGGCGAATTTTTACAAATGACTTTGAATATAGTTTTGGAAGTAATTCTGAAAAGTATATTTAGCATATGCTAAGCACCTACAACTAATTCAAATGCAAATAAAGGTTGAGGCAGACAAAGTAAATGTTAACAAAAATATACGACTTAATCGAGCCAAAACATGAAAAGTAAAATTGTTTAAAACAACTTGTTGAAAAGCAAATATTATTAAGCAATGAAGTTAAAAATCTTTTTTAAAATAAATCCAAAAACACCAATTTGAAATTTTAATTTGTTTAATATCTAAAATTATTTTTTAATAAACAGATCGACTGTTGAAACATGAAATCGACCCAAACTAAAGCCATAGAGTCAGTGGAAGAAAACTTTATTGACAGATCTGATAGAGATCGATTTGACGAAGCAAGAAGAGAGCTTTATACTATGACTTCAGAAGAAGAAATGTTAAAAGTTTCTGTCCTTGTTCTAACCAATAAACAAGATGACGATGACGTAAAGAAGGTTGAACTGCTGGAAGCTAACCCGATGTACGCGCGAGTTCGCTATCCGGATGACAAGGAATCCAGCGTTTAAGGGGCCAGGTACCTAAATACTGATGAGCAGGACTTTGACGTTCATTCAGGACGAGGTAATAAAGAAGATAGTCCCCGACGGGTCTCAGCAAGTGATATAAGGGAGAATACAGATGACACCCTGATGACGAGAGAGGAAGAAGATGAAGAGAGAGACTAATCTAGTGTGCATGTTTCCAATGAGGAAAGGAACGATGAGTTCTGATAGTTTGGGTAGTAGGAGGGGGTAACGCCAGCTTTAAGAGCGGGAGAAAAGGAAGCGTGGAGGTTTGGTGGTCCACCTGGCCATTTAAAGCCCCAAAAGCGGTACGGTTTGCACTATTTGTAGTTGATGGCAGTATTGAGACAACTGTCTTGACAGTTGATAATTTACCGCTGACGTAAATGTGTTGTTCGTCATTCTCTTATAGATTTGAGTTAATCAGGATTGTGTATTGACTAGCGTGTACTTGTCGCTGTTGTTAGTCGCTTTCTTACAAATTCTAATAAAGCTCGATATAAAGAGTCATTATCATTACAAATAATAAAAATATTTGAATAAATTACAAGTTAAGTATTAATATATAATAACAATTTTCTAATTTATCTAAATGAGGAATAGTTTGTAAAAAACAGTCATTACATCTTCTTATTATAGAAAATCTTTCTTTAAACACTAATTTGTTATCAAGAAAGTCTTGTAAGTAAACCTATAATAGGAATATCTTGTTTGTTTTAGGTTACTGGACTTTTTACGATGTTTTCAGAACAAATCAATTGATATTTACTTAAGACTCTACTTAAGAATGTCTGTTGGTAATATTCTTTTCATTTTGAATTGTCTTCAGATTTACAACCTATTTTCTTGCGTAAGATAATCAAAAAATTAAATCTTTATCCTATATTAATGTATATAGATTAGTTTTCAGATCAGGTAAAGTTTAATGTTTCTCAATCGTTTTTTTTGCTCATTTACTTGAAGTTACTTTAGATGCTTCTGATTAAATTATAATTTTCTTAAGTGATAATTTGCAGGTTGATTTTTGTGAAAAAATATGGAATTAAATTGTATTTTTCTTGCTCTGATAGTTGGTCAACTTTATAGCACCATACATTACTTTATATGAACAAACTAAAATATTTTAGCTTAGCAGATAAGCATCAAGTAAATCAGTAAGTTAAATTCAAGATTTTCTTCTAGAGGTTATCTTGAAGTACTACTTATCTTTCTTTTGTGATTGAAGTGAAGTTAAGAGGTTCTAAAAGAATATTTTACTTTTCATTTAAAGTCATCAATGAAATCAGACGGTTTTGTTCTATTTGGTATTTACATAGGACATTTTTTACGCTTAAATGCAGATAGAGTTTGTTTAAAAAAATTAAAATTTATATCTTTTAATATATAGGCAACTTTCAAAGATAAACTATTTTTTTGATATTCTATATAATTACTAAAACTTAAAATCTATTTTTATTTCGAGTCATTTTTATCAGACTGAATTTTTTTAAGTAAATAATAATTGTGAGTTTTGTAAAAGCGGTTTTCATGTTGAAAGATATCATGAAACATACCGTACTCGACTCAGTTAGATATATATTTTGTAGTTCAAACAATTACAACATCATTTGACTCTGAATAAGCAGACAATTATTGATGTTTAAGTTATTAAGTAATATATTGTTATACTTTTATAATAACCATTTTTAAATAATTTAAATTTATTTACTGTTGTATTATTGTAAGTTTTTTATTTATTGTAATGAACTATAGTTATAACTAAGTTTTAGATAAGTAGTTTATTTACTACTTAAATCAAAGATATGATTTTTTCATAATTTAAGATAGCCTTAGTCAAGATTTTAATTCAGTTAATAAACAATCAAAACAGTTAAAAGTTGACGAAATAAAATTTTGTTTACCAAAAACAGTAGGTAGGCAACTTTTTGTTTGGTTTTAAGTAACTTTAAGTCCATTTTTAACGTTTGTAGATAAGTTACTGTAGTTTTATTAATCGTCAAAAACTTATTTTAAATTTCATAGAATAACAAGATAAGCTCTTCATCTAATATTAACTCTCAGTGTATTAACAATATCTTTTAAGTGTTACAAGAACATAAAGTCGAATTTGTGAATGAATCAAACGTTCTATAGTCTATATAGAATATATCTTCTGTTTTCCAACTTTTAAATCAAACTTTAAAAGCTTTAAATAAATATATCTCTAAACAAACTTGTTTTCAGAAACCTTATTCAGGTTAGCTTCTTGCAAATGGGTCTTTTGGAGATTCTACAATCTTTACTACAGGTTAATATTTCTATTTAATCAAAAATAGCTTTTAAAAAATCAAAAATAGATATTGTAAAGCAAAACTAACTCAAAAATGAAGTGTTTAGATTGACAAAATAAATGTTTAGAATCGTACAAGAAATGCTGTAATTGTATGTCTGGGTTTGGATAACAGCGGAAAAACAAGTATCTTACAATGTTTGAATCATAAAGAAATCTTCGATACTGTACCTACTTTAGGAGTTGATCAACAGATCATCCATTTTACGGGATTAACTTGTAAAGTTGTGGATGTTGGAGGGAAGGTAAAACAAAGTTTCTACGAGATTTTAATATTTAAATCATCAAATCTACAGGAACAATACCGTCGATGTTGGGGTGATTATTTTGCTGACTCTATGTCTTGGACAGTACTGACAAGTGTAGATTCCCTTTAGCTTTAGAAGAGCTTCAAATTCTACTCCAAAACAGCTTTGTGAGTCTTAGATTATCTCACTGCTGCTCATAAAGTCATGAAATTTGTGTTTAGCTGAAAGACAACCCCCAACTTCCATTTCTATTTCTTGCCAATAAAAGTGACCTTAGTGAAGCAGTTAGCGCTATCAAGTGTGCTCAGATCTTAGAACTAGATAAAGGAGAGTGGATGAAAGGTGGTTGTGCTGTTTTTAATCATCAGGAACAACTTTCAAGAGGTCGGCCTTGGCATGTATGTGAAACTAGCGCTGTAACTAAAGTTGGGATTAAAGAAGCTGCTGATTGGTTGGTTTCAGCGGTAAAATATACAAGAGAAATAAGAAATAGATTAAAATCTGATTAATTTAAGAAAATATCTTTTCAACATTTATTTGTTATTTGGATTGAACGCAGATTTTATAACTTAATAAAAAAAAGATTTTTATAAATATTTGTTTCTTTAGTAATTCATTTAAGTTTCAGTGACCGACTATTAAAAGGTTTTCAAAAAATTGTGAAAAATAAAGTTTATTTACTACTGCAAAAATAAACTCTAAATCACTGTATATATAAATAAAATATTTTAAAACTTTATAAATTAATCATAAAACATAATCCTTTCTTGAAGCTCCACAACAAACTATCATTTCTTTTAAAACGTTTTGTATCAATATTTTATTAGAACAAAAAAGTTTCAAATATTTAAAGAATTCATCCGGTTATTGGTGGACATTTTACAGCAAAAAGTAAATAAAAATCCACACAAAATTGAAGAATGTTTGCGGAAATTAGAAAATTTTTATTTGGTAACAACCCAGTTATAAGTTTGTTAAAATTGTTTGGTATTAATTGAAGATTTTTTAAACTGAATAAATTGGCCAGCTCTATTTTGATCGTGTGTTAAAAAGAATTAGAATTGTCGTGCTAAAAATATTCAACAATTTTCTAAATACTACACAATTCTACTTTAAAAATTATTAAATTATAAAAGTATTATACAAAACAAGTGGTAACAATTCGCCCAAGGAATAAATTAAAAATTTGAATGAATTATAATAATAATTCTATAAAAGAGCTTTTTTCAATCTGTAAAAGGCGACTAACAACTATAAGTAACAACAGTACACACTATGAACACATTGCAGTTAGCTACAGAATCAACTAGATTATTAGAACAGCCCTCTAGGGTCTGACATAGTACAAAGCTATTTATAAGAACCAAGACTGCCATCTACAGAGCTTTTGTCTGCAGTACGTTATTGTACACCAGCGAAACTTAGAATTTATCTTTCCAATATATTGTATTTAAAAAAGAGTCAATATGTATTCTCTTGAAAAAGCTTATCAAAAACAAACAAAAAATGTCATTCTTATTCACTCTTATATATTGTTATAAAGGTGTTACAAATACATATATAAGGTGTTACAAAGTAGAGAGTGGAATACTACTGTTTGGACAACAACTGGATCTCCATAACTTCTGCCCTTGTAGATATATCCATGGCATATATATGCATGGCCGTTTTCCACCGACGCAGACCAAAAAGATATAGAAAAATAGTGTACCATAGATGGTAGATTACTTCAGCATTTAGCGAAGTATCTGTGTCAGTCAAGCAAACTGACTTTTTTTTTGTTAGCACTTTCTCGTTGTTTAACGGTTCAAAATACTAAGTCGTCCACCCTTATTTTCAATAAGTTATTTGGTTTACAATAGATTAACCTTTTATCATCCTAGTAACCACTTTACAAGGCTGTGTCACCAATCCTTGGATCCAAAGATTAGGATTGCTACTCTTCATTATTATGAAAGTTTATACGAAGGCAAGAAAACGTATGGCTAGCAATTTCCTTTCATCTTCTGTTTTGGAATTAAGTCCAAAAATTTGAAAATTTACTTATTTTTCATATAAGAGTATTATAAACAAAGATGTAACTATATATAAAGCTAAACAAATATTTTTGAAGTACTTAAAATTAAGCTTTTATTTTAAACTTTAATTAATTTGTTTGTTATTTTTTACAGAATCATTCTGTTGATGCGAAAATATAAGTTTGAAAAATGCAACCAGCTAAAAATTAACGTTTTTCTACTGAATTACAAGTTAATAAAAAATTTTAATGATAAAAGACTAATCAATATTTATTTTCAGCTAACTAATTTAAGACTGATTTTAAACTAACTCTTTACTGCTTGTCTTACCGTTAATAAAAATCAGTTGCTGTGGTTACGTCAGTAACCAAACTGTCTAGATCAATTTCAGTATGTACCCGCGTTAGGTCAAATAAATTTAAGCATATAAATTTGTTGTAATAGAAAAGTTTTGATAAATAAAGTTTATATTTTTTATAATTTTTTGAATATATTATAACTGTTTTCAGTAAAATATTTTCTTTTGTGTTTCTGAATTTGGCTTTTTATATTTAAAGATCTTAATTTTATTTATAATTATTTTATTATAATTTGTTTCTTTTATTTATCCGTTTTCCAGATTTTATGAAATATTACATTTGTTTGAAAATTAAGCCAACTATTTAATTGCAATATTTTGTGTATTTTTTTTTAAATTTCAAAATTTGTTTATTATATATTTATAAAATAAAACTTTTATATATTTATCTTTTCAATTTTAATTTGATTTTTTACAATTTTTTGTTTGTTTATTTTGATATTTCACTGTTTTAACATTGAAAAGTGACTATTTTGTAAAAATTTATTTTGATTTATTAAAAAATTATTTTTGGAGATAATTATAAAATTTCATCTAATTTGACTTAAGTAAACTTCTAATTTGTAACTTTAATATAAATTGATAAAAAGAATTTCTGATAATTATGACTTTCATATTTGTAAAACAAATTTTGATAAAATTACATTTTTTGAGATTAAAAAAGTTTATGACCTTTGACTTGTAAACAGTAGTCTTATTACATTTCCTACAAATATATAATCAAAAGTTGATTAAACTGGTTTAACAACTTGTTAAGTTTTCTGTTACAAGTTTTTTTTTAACTTGTTTTGTTTATTGAGCAAAACTTGCACTTACTTATTGAGGGTGATAAAGATTTGATTACAGATACAGCAAACCATCCATTAAAATGATAATCTATCTGCTTCTCAAAATAAATTATTGACTAAATTGTCATTTAAAACTGATTTTGGAAAACAAATCTCTTTTTTGAAGTTAAATGTAAACCATAGATTAAAAAATGTTTTCAGGTTAGGTACTTTTTGCTAATTAAACCTATTTTTGTAAATGATCAAAGAACTTAATGACATAAATGTTTTTATGAATTAATCAAATATAGGTTAACTGATTAACAAATTTATAAATCTTTGAAAATATTTCACTTTGGTTATCAGTAACTTTTATAAACTTGAATAAATGTTTCATTTTAAAAAGGTAGTATTTTTTATATTCAAATTTTCCCATTATTTATATGAAAAATATTTTTGCTAAAACACAAATCTTTAAGATCTAAAGAATTTTTTAGTAATTCAATTACTTTTTTTTCAAACTTTAAGTGTAGATTAAGTAAGATTACTACAGATTAAGATAGAAAGATAATTTTTCAATCAAATAACTTTTCTCTTTCTTTCATAAATTCATTTTATTATTTATACTTTTGATTAAGTGGTAGTTAATCTCTAAAAATCTTATCCTATTAATTTTAATTATCTTTAATAACTCACAAAATTATTGATTCATAACTTATGCCTCTGCAGTGTTCCTATTTCTTATAGATTAATTATATTGAACAGTGAACTTACGTTTCCATATTCATATTGTTCTGTGTTTGCTATATACTTTGTTATTTGAAACTATGAGTTAAATAAACAGATAACATAAGTTAGTAGCGAGCTAAAAAGTATTTTTTTTCATAATATTCGTTCTTCAACAGATGTCATTTTAAGATATAAAATGTCATAAAAATTATTCCGAATAGAAAACAAAAAATTATTTATCAATATTAAATCAGTTTGTTGAGTATCTGTGATCATAAAAAACCAAAATGGCGATGCAGAGAAGAGTAACGCACGCGATATACCAGAAAAATCTTCAGGAGAATGTCGCAAAAGAAGAGGCTGCAAAGAAATTCTTTATAGGTCAAAAAGAAATTGAAATGATTGGTCGCACTGTGGAAGCAGAGGAACGCGTCGAACAGAAAAGACTGATTCGTCGTCTTGCCAAAGAGCAACAGGAGCGGTTGATGAATCATTCGATTATAAGAGCAAGAGAAATCAAAGAACAACGTGAAAGACAAGCTGAACAAGAAGAGAGATTAGCTCTCGAGATGAAGAAGATTAAAGTTGAAAAATTAAGAGATGAGAAGATGAGGCAACAGATTAGAGATGGAAGTGAAGAAATTCGTGAGCTTGAAAGTAAACTTCGCGCTGCTTATATGAATCAAGAAAGAGCTGCTCAAGTTGCTGAAAAGAAGGTCTTGCAGTTAGAGATGATGAAAAGAGACTCTGAGATTGAAAAAGTGATTAAGAGTGAGCATAAAAGAGCTGAGATCGCAGCTGAGCATCAAGATGCTGAAAGACACGAAGAGATGTTAAGATACAAGATTGATCTTGAGAAGCAGTTAGAAGATGAAGAGCATAAAAAACAAGAAGCTTATGAAGAGTTTTTGAAAGAGAAGTTGATGATTGATGAAATTGTTCGAAAGATTTATGAGGAAGATGCAAGGGAAGAGCAACTAAGGATTGAGAAGATGAACGCCACAAGGCAGTACATCGAGGAGTTTAAACGAATGAGGGAAGAATGGAAGATTGCAGAGAAAGAGAGGTACGAAGAAGAAAATAGAAGAATCAAGAAGTTTGCTGAATCACAAAGATTAAGAGAAGTTGATTGGATGAATCGTGTCCAAGAGAAGAATGATGCAAAGTCCGCGATGATTGAAGCTCTTGGTGAAAAGTTAGCAGCTGAAAGACAACTCCGTGAAGAGCATGAGAAGATTCAATTGGAGTTGCTCCTGGAAGAACAGAGAGAAGCTGATATACAAAAAGAACAAAATGAGCGAGAGAAGATTTTAAGGACACGAATTGATCTACAAGAGGATCACCAGCGCCAGATGAAGTTCAAAGAAATGAGACAAGAAGCTGAAAGACGTGATGATGAACATTTTAGGGAAATGATGCTCGCTAAGTTTGCTGAAGATGATAGGATTGAGCAAATGAATGATCATAAAAGAAGAATGAAGCAATTAAAACATAAAAGAGCCGTCCAAGCTCTTCTAGAAGATCGCAAGAAGCAGTTTGCTAAAGATCGTGAGGAAGAGATGAAGACATATCAAGAGCAACAAGAGATGGAGAAGATCAGACGAAAGATTATTGATGAAGAACGAAAGAAATTGCTCAAGGAACACGCTACAAAATTACTTGGTTATCTTCCTAAAGGTGTCCTGGAATCCGAACAAGACCTGGAGCTTTTTGGTGAAGATTTTCAGAAAGAGTATCAGAGTAGACGTCGCGATCCTTTCGACTCGAGTCTTGAATAATCTTTGTTTTTTGTATTCTTCTAGTTGAGCTTTGAGCTGTGATGTTTCTGTAGTCTTTGATATCGCCAGAAAATAAACATAATTTCTGTAAAGTGATTTTTTGGTTTATTTGGAATATTTAGTTTTTATCTTTTAATGATTTATGTTATTTTAGTAAGATTTAGATATCAACAAATTCTTGGATTTAATAGAAATTGAACTAGTGTAATAATTAGATTTTAACTTTCACTTCAGCAGAACTTTTTGAAGTAATTTCACGCTTTAGTAATTTCCACATAATGTAAAATAGATTTGTTTAAGGATTTAAATTTTAAGTTTTATGATTCTTAAGAAGCAGTTCATAGCTTAAAAAAGTTTGAAATTTTTAACATCTTTTGAAATAATTATTCCTTTAAATGTTTCAATTGATTAAAAACATAAAAAAAACACTTCTATTGTCTCATTTTCTTCACTTCAAAAACTGCTGTTAAAAATTACATTTTTGGTGATAGAGTTGACTTACAAAAGTTCATCAACTTCAACTAATTCAGCTCCTTGAAAGTACTTTTGTAAGAAACTGCTAGGTGTATGTTATTTATCAAATTTTAAGTAGCTTTAAGAACATCGTTAATTTGGATTTAAAATAAATTTAAAGAATTACTTAAAATTTCAACCAATCACAAAACATCATTGATATCTAGGTGTTGTAGTGATCTACTAATAAAAACTTGTTCTAATCAAAGAACAACACATTTTTCTTATCAGTTGTCAACATAAGAGCTGTCAGCAAGATTAAAGAAAAGTAAATGTATTATAATCTCCAAACAAATGTAGAAGAAACATAGAAACAAGGTCTTACTAACTCAAACAATTTCAATATAACTTCCACTAAAATATGATAAAGCAAATGATAAGAGATTTAGAAACAAAACTAACTTTGCTTTTCTCAGCAGTAGACTTAAAATTACAGATATGCTACAGAGTAGATCACATTTTCGAATGAGACTTCATAGAAAGCATCAGATATCTCATAAAAAGTAAATTATTTCATTCCATTAAATAATTTTCAGCTCTTAAGACATCATCTATAGTTTTTATAAAATTTATTCATAATATTCAGTCGATTATGTCACGATTGTGTCAAAAGTATCAAATATATAATTCAAGTTTCATAATCTTCATTCTATCTCTATTTTTAGATGTACTTTCGTACAAATTCTTTTTTCTTAAATGGTCAATAAGTAGGATCTATTAGTTTTTATCACTGAAACTACAACTTTAGATTCATTTTATGTTTAAAGACATAGTTTTTTGATCTTCTCATGTTTAAGTCATCAATCAATGACACTTTTGTAGACTTAAATGAATTTTCATTTTAATGAAGTTGACAATTTAGGTCAATAGTTACAAAAACCATCTTTCGCTTTACAATTATAATTTTGAAAGTTAAAAGTTAGATCATCAAATCTTAACTTCTCATTTACAAATCACAAACCTCTACATTTCATTAGAGCCATCTCTAGTCAATTATCATCTAATCAAATCTATCTGACAACCAACTGCTTGTTTCACTTCTTTTTAAAGGCTTTCTTCTCTGCTATATAAAAATTAGATTCTTTTTTATGACTTTAGAAATATTTGCTTTTAAAAAGAATTGAAATTTTAAGAGCTTGCATGTGACTCAGTGAAAATAAAGCTAAACTTAAATACTTAAAATCGTACAAATATAAATCTTTTAAAACTTACATGAAAGTATAATTGAAAAACATAAGCTTGTTAATTCTTCATTTATTTATTCTTAGTTGCTCTACAATTATTCAAATTTTAAAGTTTTATATTTCAAATTTTTGCCATTTGAAAATGTTAAACTAACAAATTCAAATCAATAAACAAATTTGAAACTTAAAAATATTATCTACGTTATTTTATTTGATCAAATTTCTTTTAACACATAAAATATTAAAAAAAAAGAATTGAATACCAAACATTTTAAAGCAATGGAATTAAAATTCAGTTTTATTTATCTTAAAAATATTGAAATGTAAAAGTCTTCATATATCTTTAAATATTTGGAAACTTTCAATGAGTCTGTTATTAGCTCTTCAAACTGTTTAAAGATTAACTTTCTAATATCTTTATATTTCTAAGTTTCATTTGCAGTTTTTACAAATATTTTTGAAAACAATTCTTTAATTTTAAGTATCTTTTTATTGTAACAGTAATTTTCATTCTCTGCTTATAAATCAATTTATTTCTTTTAATAACTTTAGCAACGGGATAAATTGTCAAAATAATCACTCAAAATGAAATAAAATAACAACAATTGTAATTTGATCTCATTTGACGTCTCCATAAAACGAAATTAACTTATTTTTAAGTCAGATTCAATTACTATAAAAAAATATCATAAAATACAAAAAACAGGAATTTTTATCACATAAATATTAGAAATTTGTTTCTTTTCAAAACTTATAATCACTATTGAAACTGCTTGTTGAGGGTAATTCAAGAATAGAGTTCTAATCGAACTTTTTGTTAGTATCTTAGAATACTTAAAGAGTTTTTTGATCAGTTGCTATTCACTAAGAGTCATATATACAGTTGGTTTTAACATCAGATAGATTTACTAAAGTACTTAAACGATCACAAGTGAGAAATGTTTAGTTTTCAAAATTCATAATCTGTATTTAGTGTTGGATTTTGATGATATATTTTCTTGAAGTTTTTAAAAGTGAAGAAGATCAATTTGATTTCTTTTTAATAGAAGATTTAAAGATCGTTTTAAAGAAGTTGAAAGAAATTGACAATTGTAGAACTATATCTCCTGAAAAGTAAAAGATTTTAAAGTAAAACTTCTTAATTAATTTCAGTTATTTTCATAATAATTTGACTTTTCTAATTTTGTAAAAAAGACGTCTATTTTAAAAAAGAATCATAAAACATTTTTTATTCTACTTAAAACTATTTAAAAATTATAGTTTATCGATATTATAAACTGTTTTAATCAATATTTCTGCTAAGGCTTGCAAAACAAAACAGTTATTTGCTCCCATTTTCAAAAACAACTCATTCATATCAATTATTTCAAAAAAAAAATCTTTAAGTCAAATTACTTTTGATGGTTTGCTGTTGTTCTTAAACTTTTAAAAAGTTATAAACAACAAGTTGTAGAAAAACATTTGTGAAACCCTGAGCATGCAGTAAACCTAAAACCGCCAGAAGGTTATATCGTCATCATCACGTGACATAGTCACTTCCTGTCTGAAGCAAGTGATGACGTCATTACGACTCATGGGTGAGATAGGAATCAATTTCAGATGATTAAAGAAAATCAATAAAATGAAATAATTAATAAAAAGTTGGAATCTTTTGATAAAAGTTTTTTTTTTCTAATTTGGGTCAAACAGATTCAAACTTTTCAATTTTTCGCTTTCATTTGACTCTTTTTTTCGTTTTTCTCTCTTATACATCGATGGTTGATGATTCAGCCGCCACTCATTTCACCTTCAATTCGCTTAAAACTGTTTCAATTCTTCCAAATAGACAGTTTTGTAAATACTCAAAGTTTATCAACGTGTTTGATTCAGTGTTTACTACGTCATCAGAAAGTCATGATGTATTTTGTTTTATTTTAGTTTAAGAAGAGAGTAGCTACATCAACAACGATTATAAATCAAATTATAAATCAGTCTTTTTACTGCTATCAGTAGTTAGCTAATGGGCAGTCAGTCACAGTTGAGTAAACACAAGTGAGTTGACCAATGAGAGAAAGGCTTAATGTTGCTAGTAAGCAACAACAATCATATTATAATCAAACAGTTTTTTATAATATGCTGACATCATTGATAATCAGTAAGAGCGGTTTATTGTTCTTTTAACGTCATCACATAAACCCGCAGCGCTGTTTCATTCACAAAAAAGAGAGTCAAACTCACAAGATGGTATGACATCATAAGACGCGCGCGTTTTTTGCTCCTCTTTTTATCGATGACTCATCACTTACAGAGTTAGTTTATAAAATGTCTTCTTTTAAGATCAAGGAATGAGTGAAAACTTTGAAAAGGAGGATACCGGTAAGGACATTGATTCAAATGATACCTCGGACCTGATCCAAGCTCTTGGTGATTAACCGTTTTTTATCATCTTTTGAAAATGAGGGAAATACTTTGAATCAAAATCTCTTGAAACCTCTTTGAGTCGACCCAAATACTGATGAGTTAAAACTCTCTTCTAGACTCTATCTTTTGATCTTCATCATCTGCTGCTCATCAATACGTTTTCTGATCTTCATCACTCCTAATTTATAATCTTCTGATCTTTTCAACCATTATCATCTAAACATTAGTTTAATTCTTCATCATCTGATCTTCATTTTATCTTTTGATCTAAATCACCTAAAGATCTAAGAATCGATCCTTAACCACGTGACTCTTTACAGGGAAATGCAAATGGTTCGATGTGCTCCGAGGATATGGATTCATCGCCCCGGATGACACCAGTACCCCAGAATCATCTTCATCCACATCCGAAAAGCAATCTCTCAAATGCGATGTATTTGTCTATCAGGTAGGATTTCCTGCTCAATCGAGCGTAACGACCGCCGCGAAACCATTGAAGCAGTGACGTCATACGTTGATTCCGTTTTCAACCAGTGACTAAAACTCGGACGCGTTACACTTGAGTGATTACAGAATCGCTGAAGCGCGATGAAGAATGTAAAGAATGTTTTGTGAGCGAGTGGGCGGGATAGTGGACCGCTAGTGGGCCTGGGGGTCAAGTAGACTGGTCAGTAATGACCGGAAGAGGTTTTAATATCGATAAACATCAAGCAGATCTGCGATTTGATTGGTAGTCGGGAGCAATTGGATCAATCTTAAAGTGATTCAAATTAAAGAGTTTTGGATAAGTTTCTGTTAGAAGTTTTGATTGTAGAGATTCTTTCTGTTACTAATTCTTTCTGTTACTAACTCTTTCTGTTACTAATTCTTTCTGTTACTAATTCTTTCTGTTACTAATTCTTTCTGTTACCAATTCTTTCTGTTACTAATTCTTTCTGTTACTAATTCCTTCTGTTACCAATTCTTTCTGTTACTAATTCCTTCTGTTACTAATTCCGCTGTCTCAATTGTTTTTGTTTTTGAGATTGACTTGGGGTTTTTTTTTAATTCGAAAGCACTTGAAAGTAGAAGTAGTTTAATCAAATCGATTTTTTGAACTTAATTAAATTCAACAAACCAGGATTAGACCTCTTGATGATCTGATGACGTCATTGATGACGTCATTAAACACTCAAAAAACTTTCCCGCCACTGAGATTAGTGAAGCGTGACAATCACAGGGAATTGTTGTTGGAATTTCCAGTTTGCAGAAAAAACGAAGCCATCAAGCGAATATGACGTCATCAAGCGCACATGACGTCATCACGTTTGTCTTTTGCCAACTCGAAATAAGTCACATAAAAGTTTGATCATCCAGATAAGAGGAAGATATGAGATTGAGAGCAAAGATGAAAGAGGTCTTCAGAAGAAGATAAAAATCTTTTTAAAAAATTAATTTTCTTTTTTTCTTTTTTTTTTAAATAATTTCTTTTCTTAATAATTTGAAGCTTTTATTCGACTCTTGAATCAATTTAAACTTTCAACGAGCTTCAAAGAAACAGTGACGTCATCACCAATTCTCTTTCTGTAGTCAGCCATTCAGATGTCAGGGTTCCGATTCCTTCGCGAAGGCGAACGCGTCCAAGTCTGGTACAAAAGGTCCCATCGTGGTCTTGAAGCTGCCAAAGTTTGTGGACCAGATGGTCAGGACTGTCAAGGAGCTGGAGCAAAGCAGAGAAAACGCAAGAGAAAACCTTACAGGTAGAGAACAAAATGGTCGATTTTAGATTTGGATTTTAAAACTTTTTGATTGACAGATGTTACAACTGCAACGAGCTTGGTCACCATGCGCGCGAGTGTACTGAAAGCCCGATGCCAAAACGCTGCCATAGATGCAAATCAACCGAGCATTTATTTGCTATCTGCCCGCTTAGAAAACTCTCAAGCCCGCCAAATGGTTTAAAATCTTCCGATCAAGAAAAATCCCTGCCAGGAAGTCATATAGAAATCTCCGATGAGTCATGATAGAAGATTTCTGACGTCATGTCTTCTCGTCTATTTTTTTTGACTCACAAGGATGTTGCTTCGGTACAAAAAACGAAAAAATATTTTCGTATTTTTTGTTTATAAATAAACGCTGTAAATATTTTGTTCTTTTTTTTTTGCGATTTTTTCTACTTTTTTTACTGATTTTTTAAAGGAATCAGTTTGAATATATTAACATCTACCTCAAAAGTGCCCTAAAAGGCCGGCTATTAATTGCATACTCAAATCTTGGGGATATGTTTTTCATGTTAATCTATTTCTTTGTGCTTTCTGATTCAATTTATTGTAGATACCAAAGTTGTTTTCCAAAAATCTTTGTATGCCAAATACAGGTCTACTTTCTATCCATTTTTGTAGATTTTTTATGCTTTAAAACATTTATTTTTAGCTTTTTGTAACTATTGCTACCAGTAATTGATATTACGTTTGTTTGTGTAATTAAACAAAATACTAAGATAGCCATTTTCGACTGTTTATGAATTACTAAAAAGTCCATTTTTGAATGTAAATCATCAAAATAAATCGAAATTTAAAGCATGTTACTTTTGTTAATAATTTATAAAAATAGCAGTTACGTTAGAATCAGAATTATTTAGTTATGCTTTTTAGAAATTAACTATTTATATTTAAGTTGCTATTTAGTATACAGTATGAAAAATTTATACAAAAAGCTTTTTTTTTGGGGATTTTTTCTATCACCCACAAATTATTTATAAAAAGTTTTTTACTTTTGATAGAAGTGTAAATTTAATATTTCTGTTTTTTAGTTGAACTAATCATCATAAAAATCAGTTAAATTACAAGGTTTGTAAAAGTAGTTTAAAAAGTTTTTCGTTTTTGAGTTTTTATTTTAATTATAAAAAAAATAAGTACTTCAATTAAAAAGTATAAAATTTAATGAAAATTGAAACAGTTTTTTCACTCTAAAAAACTCTAATTGATAATGAGCTACTTTTGTAAAAAGGAGTCAAATTTACAAATAAAATTACAAGTTCTATTATTAGTGAAATTTCAAACCAATTTCAAATAAAAAAATTTTAAATGCGTTATTAGAATTAAATAAATAATTTTTAGTTTATTAATTTTGTTTTTCTAAGTCACTAACTAATTACACAAGAAAGTGAGAAAGTTTTAATCTAAAGAGAGATGATAGATAGAATAAAACAAAACTTAATATCTCAATCAAACAATCTATACTTCCAACATCTTCTATTTCTGTAAACTATTTTCTTTTTTGCTATTTTAAAAGAAAACAACTTGGTTCTTTTTTGATATTAGCTCTCATAGTGCTTGTCCATCTCCAAGCTTTTATCATAAATTTTATCATCAATCTTATATTTTGATTGAAATTCCATACCTTAATACATTTGACTTTTGTTAAAGTCCTCAGCTATTGGTTGATTTCAAAAGCGTTCCTAACAGTCAATTGTGGGACTTTTATCATCTAGAAGAGTCAATAAAATATAAAATCAAGAAGTTTTATAAAGATTAGAAATTAAATTTGTAAATATTTGATATTAAAAGGTCTGGTCAGTTATTCTTCTACTCTTCAGGCCCGATGATCAGTGAAACAATCCAGTTTATTTGGGACAGTGGCCTTAAAGTCATCAGATTGTTTAAGTTCTATTTGAACATTTGCCAGGACTGATGAGAAACATTTATTTTCAAGCTAATAGTTGTGAAGATTAAACTTACTTTTTAAAGATTTCTTCTCTGATGATAATGTTAGGAAGTAGATGACAAATACTCGATGAAATAATTTGTTTAAAAACATACCTCAGTCATCATCATCTGTACATCACTTGTGATATCTGTTGTCGCGTCTACTTTCAAATTAAGTCTTTCACGGAGTCTTTACTCATCCTATTCTGCATTTTTTAAAAGTGCTAATGACAAAGAAACTATTTCAAATAATTAGGAATATAAAACTTTCTCTATCGATTTTGGGTGAGTAATTTCCTATTGCAATAACAAACACTCACTACATGACTTTGAAAATAAATTATATACTTAAACATTAAACAGCTAATTTGGCTTTGCTTTACTTGTTACTTTTTTATTTTGAATAGAATTTATCAAAATTTGCATTTAAACAGCTGTTTGCTTAAAATGTCAACCGCGAGTTTAATTTCTATACTATTTAGAACTGAAGTAAATTTAAACCTTAACTATTCATCATTATATGTAAAATTTGTTTTCAGTATTTTTTAATCTTGCTCTGTATACCTGATAAAAGTAACTTTTATTTACTTTACTTAATATCGTGGCATACAAGTTAATATATTTTAAACCAGACACCTTGAAATGTCATTATGCGGCGGGCATCGCATACATTTTCAAATTTTTTTTGGACTTTATTTTATAAAACTAGTTTATTCGCATTTTCCTTTATTGTTATTTGAATATTGTCTAATCTTTTAAATTCTTTGATTTTTGATAACTGACTATTAGCAGATTATAAATCAACTCATTAAAAGTTTTCGTTAAGAAGCTTTAATTGTTAGAGTTAAACCAACAAAAGCTATATGCAACAAATAATGTTTACCAATATTTACCAATCAGTAGTAATATATTTATTTACTTATCTTTAAACATACACTATTCATTTAGCTATACAATAAGTAATGAAATATTTTATTTATTAAGAAATATTTTTGCTCAATACAAGCATGACTTGAAGAAAACATGTTTAATGAACATATATTTTACAGAAAGCTTTTTAATTAAATATACAAAAAAGTATGAATTCATTTCCTTAGTAAAGCGATTTATTTCGATATCAATTCATTTTCATTTTAAAATTGCTTTTTTTTATGATTTGCGAAATTTTAGCTTTTAAATACCGAGCCTTAAAAGTAGCTGTTTTAAAATTTACTCTAGCCAATTTTGTTTCCTCTTTTTTAATCATTTTGAAACCAAAACAAAACATTTTCTCACAAATTTCTTTCCTCCATACACTTTCAAGCATTTCAGTAACTTTTTCATAAAGTTTCTTTGATATTTATCTTATATCTCAGTAAATGTAATTATTTATAAAAGTAGATTTAATATTAAAAATGTTTATTAGTTATTTAATTTTCTAAATTTTCTGTGTAATTGATTGTTAATATTTATAATAAGCATTTAATAAGTAAAAAATAAATAAATTTATTGGTGCTTTATTGTTTTCGTTTAAATTATAAATAAATTGAATATTAAAATGAGCTGAGAGATGAATAATTTTATTATTTTATTGTTTTCTTTTTAGCATGAGTCATCAACATGTTACTTTATTAGAATTGTCAAATTCTTTTTTTTAATGAAATAACACATGGCTTCAAATAAAAACTCCTCAAATGAAAATTTTTTAAGTATTTTTAATAAATTTGCTAAATTTAAAGAATTCTTAAAAGTCCTTAGTTAAGTAAACAAATGAATTATCATGATTTTATTATAATTATTTACAGTTTATGATTAATAATACTTATAAATTAAGTACACTAGGCAAATTATAATATTTAATTTCATATATGCTTCAATTAATTTGGACAAATTTCTTTAGATTTAATAATATTTGGTTTCTTATGCAATCAATAAATTTACTAAAACTTAATTTTTTTAGTTTTGATAAGGCAAAAAGGTAAAGATTTTCTTTAAAGGTTATTATAATTATTAATTTATCATTTAGCTTTATAATTTTATGATCAGTAAAATTTCTGCTAACTTAGATTTAAGCAAAACAAAGTTTTCATAATGATAAATATTATTTTTAGACTCTATTAGTTTATGTTTTCCAAATATTTCAATGAAATAATATACTTTGAAAAGTTTTTATTTACATTTTTATATTTCTCATAAAATTATTACAATTTTTTTATTTTAATTAATAATAGCAGTACAAAAAGTATATAAATATGTAAATAGATATAAACGAAATTAAATAGTTTATAAAATAATATAAAAACTATTTTAAACTTTAATAAATTTTAGATACTATTTTAGAATTATTTTTTGAGCTTTACTTGAAAAGTTTTTCAAGTTATTCCATTTTAGATAATTAGTTGTTTTTGTATTTTTGTTACAAGTATTTTTTCCAAAATGTTTGAAAGATTAAATGTTTTTAATTTCTTTCATAATCTTATTCTAGATTTATTTTGTGTTTCATATTTTTAAACATAAACATTTTTTTAGAGAATTTTTAGTGTTTATTTTCAATAAAAAAGTATGATATAACATAAAAAAAACAAATTCTTACTTTTGATTATGCAGTTATTTCATATTTTAACGTTTTAATTCTTAAGTTTTGAAATGTAAAAAGATTTATTGTATATGTTCATTTAACTGACTGAATTATTGCTCACTTAAACAAACAGAGTTTAAACAAACAAGTTGAAAAGTGAGAACAAAAAATAAAAGATTGAATGTTAGCTTACCAATAGTCGATAATATTGTAGATCAAAACGTTGAATTTTTTTCTATAAATTGACTTCTTTAAATTTTTTAAATTATTTGTCAAATTATTATATCCAAAAGAAAGTATGCTAATTTTTTATGAACACTTAAGCTAACTACTTAATAATTTTTAGCATCAATTTATTGACTAATTTCAATTTTATTTAAAAATCTTTTAAATTAGAAAAAGGTTTTTAAAACTTAACAATTATTTTGAATTATAAAGAAAAAAGTTGTTTTGTGTATGTTAGTTTAATTTACAATATTTTGAAAGTGGTAGTTATAAGATTTATATTTCTTAATATTATAATATTAGAAATGCATTTTATGTTTAAAAAGATATAAAGTTTATTCTTTCATGAAATAATATCATTTTATGTCAGTTTATTTATTGTTTTAGCAAATTATAATTCTTAAGATAATTTAAGATGTTTATAAAACTTTGTAATTTCATTTTTAAACAGCTCACAGATTTAGTTTGCTTCAAGCTATGAAGATCTTTTTTTTATTTTTATAGATTTTATTTTTTTAGGATTGCTTCTCTAATTGTGTGACAAAATTTTACTTACCTATGTATTAAACCTGAAACTTTTTATTTGAATTTGTGTTTGTTCCACCATGCAAAATATGTAAGTTATATTAACAGT
This sequence comes from Pegea sp. RAD2-039, assembly GCA_034620365.1. NCBI lineage: Eukaryota > Metazoa > Chordata > Thaliacea > Salpida > Salpidae > Pegea > Pegea sp. RAD2-039. The sequence continues at coordinate 195,226 of JAQGEQ010000090.1, forward strand.
TTTAAAAGCTGAATACAACAAATATGTTTCTGATACAGACAGCATACAAAAGTTGGAGACAATGAAGTGCTACTTAGTACGGAGTTCACATTGTATCCCAAAAATAAACTTGCTTTAGTCCAATTAACAAATCATTCAATCTGTATCAACAGTCATTCAAGGATTGAAAAAATAGAACTGAATGATGTAATTGGTAAATGATTTGATTTCTATCTCACAAAACACAAGTGAAAGTTAATTTTGATATAAACAGGTTGTCATATTTTGGAAGGTAACAAAACAACATCGTCAAAATTATTTATTTGTATATTTTATTATCCTATGCAAAAAAGATTATTCCAAGGTACCAGTAGATATAGATATACAAGGTAAATATTTGTTTGGTTATCATTCACAAACATTTACAAGAACCCCTTTCATATTATAATATAATTTGTAGTTTTATTTTGAGATGTTATTAAACACCTTTAGATAATTTTATTTAATCATTTTCACTTTCTAAACTTTTTTTTTGACCTAAAAGTTTATTTGTTGAATTATTTCCTAGGTCACTTGGTATTGAGGACAGTTTTCAATCTAAAGATGGAAGAACAACTGCTGAAGTTTGGAAAAAAGTCATTAAACTGATAATTAGTGGCAGAAAAATGACAACAGCTGATAGTAAGTTTCTTTTTACTGTTTCAAATATTCACCAGATTACTCTCAATTTGATTTCTGTGTTTATATCTCCTAAAAATCAACAAACCCACATACTGTCGCTAACAAAATATTCAAACAAATGATAGTCGCTAATCTGGACGAATTGGAGACGCCGACCCGCAATTACCTCGTCTATGTCAACCCGTTTAGTGGTTCTGGGAAAGCGATCCGGATGTATAAGAGCTACCTCCGTAAAGTCCTAGCTGAAGCTGAGATCACTCACAAATGCATCCAAACCGGTTTGTCATCACCTCTACTAGTCTCATCACTAACATCATCTTCTCAGAACATGCTGGTCACGCACGTGATGACGTCAAACAAGTCGCGCTTCAAGATTACGATGGAATTGTGATTGTGTCTGGAGATGGATTGGTACATGAGGTGAGTCCTCATCATCTGGAATTTGTTTAAAATGTCCTTGTAGATCATCAATGGGCTGATGGATCGGCAAGACTGCGAAGAGGCAATCAAGACACCTATTGGAGTTGTTCCCGGAGGTTCTGGGAACGCTCTAGCAGCTGCAATCATCTACGCATCTTTCAGGTAATTCAAACTTCCAACTTATTGTCTGCTGATTGGTTGATAAATGGATGACGTCACTAACCTGTCTACAAGGTGAATATTGATAAAATCGCCCAATCACAGCCTTCAATTCTGCACTTTTACTGATCACGTGACTTGCTTTAATTTCTGGTTTCCATGTCAACCGCGATTACTCGCTACTCTTTACGCCCTTTAGTTGCATTTCTGTTGCTCTGAAATCTTCTATTGTTAAACAGGAAACACCCAATACCGTTCATGTCTCCCTACCTGTCCATATTTGAAGTGGTCCGCGGCAGAGCTGTTGGTTTGGACCTGATGAAGGTTCAAGTTGCCAATGATGGGCCAAATGTTATTACCAGATATGGCATCTTAGGACTTGTTCATGGGATTATCTCTGACGTTGACATAGAAGGGGAAAATCTGCGGTTTTTAGGGGGCCCTGTTCGAAACACAATCCTTGGGTTGCTACGGACTCTGTTGCTACGAAGATATCAAGTCCAAATCTCTTATCTACCCACCACTGATGACGTCATAGTGCCATCATTGAATGAACCAACCACAAAAGCTTGGAGAAGAGTGAAAGATGACAGTTTCATCAGTATCTCAGCACTTTTACTAAGTCATGTTGGTCAGAAAGAGATGATGCATGCTAATGAACAACTTTCTACTGGTTCTATAAAACTCACTTTACTTAATTCTGATTTATCTGCCAGCCAAATGTTAAATGTATGGAATCAAATTGGAACTGAAACTGGAATCGTCAATGAATCATTCAATTCTGTATCAATTATTAAATGTTCAGCTGTCAGAATCTCTCCTATAACTCCTTATTCTAAGATTCTAACTCTAGATGGTGAAAGGATACCTTATCGACCAGTACAATGCAGTATCCTGCCTTCTGCTGCTAGAGTTTTAGCAACAGCATAAGAGTTTTTAGATTTTTTTTACAATTGAGTCTTTGATCCATCTGATGGATTTATATTTGCACTTTCAAATCCAAATTATTCTAACTTTTATCTGCTTGTTATTTATTATTATGTCTGTTTAGTTAATTTCCATATTTATCTTTAGAAGTAGAACCGAATTTTCTGTCGCTTTCCGAAATAAATAAAACTTTTTTCATCAATCTCAAAATTGCGATTTATTTAAATGAAGCAAGCTGCATCTTTTAGTTAGAGATGACACAAGACATTATTGACTTTCTAGAAAAAAGAAGACTAAACCGAAAGAGCTTTTGATGGATTCGCTCTTTGAGATCTCACGTGGGAGATCACGTGATCTTGCTCTAATGGAGGTTTCTCAACAAGATCGGAAGTTCATCTCGTTTCTAAACATCGGTTGGGGTTTCGTTGCAGATGTAGATATCGAAAGCGAACGTTACAGGTGAATGACGTCATCATGCATCGATCATGACGTCATTTGTGGTTCTTTTGATAGGTTATTTGGTGATGCTCGGTTCACGATTGGATGTGTACCGCGCGTGATGAATTTGAGGAGATACCGGGGTTCAATCTCGTATATTCCCGCCACTGACTCGAATTTCACTCCCATTAACTCTCCTCTCTTAACCGTGAGTCTTTTCATCTCAACTTTCACTTTCAATAATGACGTCATCATTCAGGAAAATCTGGAATACGGACGCTACCGAAGACTCTCTCAAAAGTAAATTCATAAAATGAAATTTGAAATTTAATTTCATCAAATTCGCCAAATTAATCAGAACTTTTCAGCCAATGCAGATGAAATAGAATTAATTGAACTTTTCCAGTGTTTATTTGTAATTTTTGAATTTGTTTCAAAGGTTGAATAATATTTTTCTTAAATGTTGCAACTTACATTAAATATTTACTTTCAAGTCTTGCTTTTTACTAAAACTTCAAACAAATCAGTTATTTTCAACATAAATAATATTTGAAGCTCCTCATTTGACCCTGAACAAGTCAGCTTAACAAATGATGATAACTGGATCAAATTAGACGGAGATTATGTCTTCGTGATGCCAATTTATCTTTCCCACATTGGTAGTGACATGTATGCTATGCCAGAAGCTAAATTAGAAGAACCAATTGTCTATTTATATTGCCTCAGATACGGAATTGTAAGTTCTTGATTTCCTAGCTCTAAATTTAACTTAATCTTCATCTAAATAGTCGAAATGGATGTTGATTCGATCGCTGTTAGCATTTGAATCAGGCAAACATATTCATATCGGTGGTGAATATGTGACTGTTGTTCCATGTACAGCTGTTCGTATTGATCCTTACAACAAGTTTGGACATGGTAACTTGACTATTGATGGCGAATCAGTTTCTTATCAATCATTACAAGTTAACACGACTTCGTTGTATGCTCGTGTCATGTGCAGCTCTGCTAATTAATTCGTTTTCTTCTTAAAAACAATCTTTTTGCTGTTTTTAAGACTATGCAAGTTTCGTCAATATTTTGGCGTTGGTTCCTGATAATTTTTTGATCTGTTTTTATTTATTAAAAATTCTGACCACGTGACATCATTCACATTTTAATTATTGTGTTTTTATTAATTTTTTTATCAATTAATAGTTGAATAAATCTGACCTCAATCACTAAAGTTAAATCTATTTAAACTTTGAAGCAACTTTTGAATATATCGACAAATTTTTCACAAATATCAAACCGATATATTCAACAATCTATTTGTTCCTATTTACATATCAAAGTTACAAAAATATACAAATGATAAAAGATATTTCTACAACAACCTTTATAAACTCCATCACCACAACTGAATTCTGTAGTTCTTATAAGAATCCTTACTAGAAGTCGAAGTCTCTTCTTCTAAGTAAGACATTCTAGTTGAAGAGGAGTTCTCATCTCTCCTGTTCATCTTCTCATCTTTTTTTTCTTCCTGATTTTTCATCTGATTCTCAGTGTTCCTTTTACTCAATTCTTTCCAATGTCTGTAAATAAATGAATAATCATCTAGTAAAGATTAGTGTCGTCATGATACCTGATGCAAATTGGAAGAACTATGAATAAAGAGCAGGTCAATAAAGCACCGAAACAACTAACAACTACAAGCAACTTGCTGTTTGACTTGCTATCTGCTACTGTTTCAAGATTTAGAAGATATTTTCATGATGTAAGGACTCACCTTTCAAGAAGTTAATTCGATGATGCACTAAAAATTGAATAAAAGATTCAATTACTTTTAGGAGTTATCTTTTAACTAATTAACCAGTTAGATTTAGATATTAAACTCAAGATTTTTATATTTTAAATATTCAATATACTCAACAAAACACGAATCAAGCTTGTTTAGTTTTACTAAATTGTTGAAAGTGTTTTCTTAATTGTAGTTATAAAAGTTTAACAAATTTTTAATGATCCGTCTTTAGATGTTTCAAAATAAACTAATAGATTTTAAAAGAATGAAGAAATTATGGTTGAAAATATTTTCACAATTCTAGAAAGCTTAGAAAGTATTTTTCAAAAAGAGTTACAAATTCAGAACGTTTTTTTTTGTAATTATCATCTAAACAAACAACTTAAATATCAAAGAGTTTCATGAGATTCATCTAAGGCATTGATAACGATTACACCATGAGTAAAAATTGAAACAAGAACTCATTAATAATACAAATATTTCAATTATATACCAAAAGCAATAAAATTCTTATTTCCTGGTTCATTATAAAAGTCTTCATATTTTGGTGATTATGATTCTACATTAGATGTTGGTTTTTGTTTTTTTGTATTTATTTAATTTCTTTTGTAGAGTAAACATGAATAATGTTGTTTAAGTAGTGAGAAAATTTTCCTCAAAGTTTAGAAAAGTAATTTTCATTCATTTAAATTCAATTCATTATCTTTTATTCTTCAGAAAACTTTCATAATAAAATTGTAAAAGAAAAAAACTTAAATGTTTTTAAACTTTTGTGTCAAGTAATCTACATTTAATAGGATTTAATTATCGATTCGATTTTAGAGTAAAAAGTAACTTTTCTGGATGAAATCAAAACTTATTTTATTGTAATTCACTACATACCTTTGCATATTTTAAGTCCTTTGTTTCCAAGAGTCTAGATTAAGATCTAATTAGATTAAAAAAGAAATAGAGACAAATACCAAACCTCAAACTTTCCATCTTTCTTATCAGTCAAAATTGAAAAGTCAAAATCGCCTATTCTATCTCCATAACTATCAATTGTAATATTTCTATAAAATCCTTGAAAAAAATTGAATAATTATTTATTAAATATTCGTTTTTATAACCAGTTTCTTAAAATAAGAATTTAAAACCTATTATACAACAATCATTAAATAACAAATTTCAATATGAAAATTACATTTTATCGATTTATTTGTTTATCTTTTATACACCAAGCTTTAAAGAGTTTAAATAAAAACTAATATCAATATAAACAAAAAATTTAAGTAAATTGAAAAAAATGACTTCAAACCTTTTAAAGTTGTATTACACATGTGTTTAAGTAGAACGCTTCGGTTATAAAAATCTTGTTTAAGTAAAAATGCTTTTTTCAAAGCATACCCATACAGCAAGACTGACTCTTGAAAGTTTTGGATGTATTCATTGACCTTAAAATCAAAAGTTTACGATAATAAAAGTAATAATAAAGTCACAAAAGTATTTCAACATATATATCACAGTAGTGTAGATATAACATTTAGTGTTTTGGTGTGTATGGCATAATTACTTGAACTAAACAAAACTTAGTTTATCAAATTAAACATATATGTAAAAATGTAAGTCCTAAAAATTATAAAAATATTGTATTTTAAGTTTTAAATAAATTGTAACATGATCCTACAATGAAACTATTACATAAACTACGACTTGTATTGTGTTTTGCAACTTACTGTGTTTTGCTTTATTAGTTCCTTTACATAAATAACAATATACCACAACAAGTTTTTATTTGAAACGTTTTTAAATTGATTGAATTTTATGTAAAAAGATAACTGCTTTTATTATAACAAAAAGGACTTAGCTACAGATAATGGACAGATAAAAATAAATACTTAATATAGTTCAATATGGATTAAATTATTTTTGGATTATCCACAATTAAATAAATCGTTTAGAAAATTAAGAAAGCTTAGTTATATTTTTAAGTTTTCAGAAAAAATATCTTCACCAACCTTATCGACATTTTTTATTCCCAGTTTTTTATATTTATTTAGAAGAAGCTGAGACATTGTTCCATTTGAATCTTTCAATGTTAGGACTATTAATTTTTCGTAAGCTCTAATTGTTTCAACATCTACTGAACTTTCTGTAAATTTGAAAAAAATTTCTTTTTAATTTGACATAAATTTTAGGATGACACAAATTTTTAGTTTACAAGTGAATTCAGTTACATTTGGATAAAAACTAAGTATGAAAATTTATTTATTACAATAAATGCGAAAGAGGGTGCCTGAAGAGAGCACCTCTCGCTAACACACATTCTCATAAATAAAATGTGGAATAAGTCATGCTAACATAAATCATATACTAACTTTACTTAAATCAATTTTTTAAACTATTACAAAATATATAATTAAACTAAAACTTAAATATGTTACAAACTATTTTAATTTAAAGAATAGATTTTGGATAAACTCAAAATTGGCTTATTTTCAAGTTACAAAGTCTATCTAGTTTACAAATTTCGAAATATTGTTTCTACGAAGTATAAGAGACCTGATTTCCAGATCCCTGTTTTATATTTGTTGTTGACATCTATCGCAAACCATTTGTATCTTGTACATCTCAACATATTAGTGTGTTTAGCTGCAACCAGCACTTTCCTGACATTATCATCAGACCCACAGATTATGATTGCTTCTATAAACATTGAAATTGTCAAGTTTTGTTTCGATCATCTAAGTTAACAAGTTGTATTATTGTTTTATCACTTCAAACCTCTATCTTTCTTTAGCTTTTCTAAATCTTTTTTTAATGCATCTTCATTTTTACCACTAATGTCTTTAAGTATGATATTGTGTTTGTAAATAGCTTCAATAGCTTGAGCAAGATGAAAACATTGTCTAGAAGATAATTGTTAAATTTAAATTTAATTTCTTGTATAGTGATTTAAGTTTTAAACAAATAGTAATTAAATAACAGTTTAAAGGGGGAAAATAAATCTAGATATCAGTGTTTTTGAACTATTTATACAATCATAATGAATTATAACTTAAATAAAAACGTGTTAATGTAACGAATAAAAAACTTTACTTTGAAATGTTTATTTATTTCCATATATTTCAATTATATTACAATATGATTATCAGTGAATCAATTTTTTGAAAGTTTATTTGGTTCACTATGTAAATATTATTCAATTTTAATTCGATTAAAACCAGATAATTTAAACTAAATTAGAAACATTCTGTTAATTTCAAAAATAAACAAACTTTTTCCAGGAAGCATTTGAACTAGAGTTTTGAAATAAAAGAGCAATACCATCTCTAATATTCACTCGATACAAAAGCTGTTTTAAAGAGTAAGCGGTCTCAAGATAAGGTGGTGATATCCGAATGACATTGTTGCCTGAGTTATGAAATCCTGCGATATTTACACCAGGAGTTATGATAGGCATATTAAAAATATAAGCAAAAATCCTAGTCCAATGAAAAAGCTTAAAACAAACGGGTCCCAGATAAAAAGAAATTTGATTAGAATCAATGTTGCCTATAGAAGTCCACTTCATCTGATTTGCTTGACTGATGTTGCATGATGTAAGACTGAAATAATAACTTTTAGTTAAGATGTCAGAACTGGTTTGTTTGATTAACAAGAAAGTTTGGAATACTTACCCATATTGAACGACAAATTTGAAATTGTTTTTGATAACAGGCTCGTTTTTCAGTAAATAGTTTACAGCTAGATTTATAGCTGGTTTTACTAGCTTCTTTCGAAAAGGACATTCTGGACTATTTGGTAAAATAACTCTAACTATAACAGTTGTTTTATTATTTTCCAACAGCAACTTAGAACATTCAGCCGATAAAAAGATTAAACTAAAAATGATTGATCTTGTAATCATTATATCAAAAGACCTTTGAAAAATATTGTAATTAAAGAATTGTATTAATGTAACTTTATACAAAATATTTGGATAAAACTTTTCAATATCTTTCTACAATTGAAGCTTTATTGGATTATCTAAATTCAATGGAAAATTTTAAATTGTTTAACTTCAGTTTTTTATGCTTGAATATAATAAAGAGATTACGTTAAATTGATTAATATCTTATCTGTATCTTATTAGAATGAAAAAAACGAATTAGGAGTTTTTGAAGCTAAAAAATATTCTTAAAGTTTCTAGTGTTATAAAAGTAGAAAAAAATATCTGATACAAAAATTATTGCTCAAAATTATTGTTATTCATGAAGAGGTGTTGTATATACAAATAAAACTTATCCAAGAAATATTCTATCTCTTTTGAAAATATATAATTTGAAAAATTTCAACTAAAATTTGATTTTTGAAAAATGACAAATCGATTTTCAGTTTGAAAAACAAAACTTTTTTCCTTTAAAAATCAAATTGAAAAACTTTGAAAGTTGATATAAAATTAAATTTAAAACTCTTCTAACCAAAATTTAATAAGAAAAAATTTCAATTCTTTTATCTTAGATGTATTTATAATCTACAGGAGGTAGAATAATGTTTTATTACCGATGTTTTTTGTCACAGAGTGTTTATCTTTAATAAAGGCCTAAGCCAATTAAACTCTGGTTTATAAAAACTAGATGAATGTTTTAAGCATTTTGGGACTTTCTATAAACAGAGTTTATATAAATATTTGTAATTGTAAAAAGGTATTATAACGTTCTTACATACATTTATTTCAAATTGTTGCTTTCAATATAATCTCGATTACAGTTATGTCATTAAATTCGCTAAATAACTGTTTTAAGTTGTTTAAATTAGGAATAATAAAGACGATTATATAAATTAAAAATAACAAAATTTAAATAGATACAATTTAACTTTTTTTTTCAATTTAAGATACATACTTTTCTGATTCAAGTAGTACTGTCGGCTCCTAAAAACCTATCAGTTTCTTGAACTTATAAATCATATCTTGTGCTAAGCAAGGTTGATCTAAAGCAACATTAGTACTCTTCTACAAACAAAAGATTTCTCCCAATAGCAAATTACTTTCCAATGACAATATTTTTCTGACTACTTTTTCTACTTTCCTATCAATTTGAGTAACTGGTTCTTTTTGCCTACATAGATGTCTTTCTGTTTAATGTTGTAGCACATCATGCGGCGAATCAAGTAGGAAAACTTCTTATATTTAAATCAAAGATACCTCCAATACTAAAATTTTATTGTTTATTAGATGCTAACTCATATAAACTTTTTATTGATATGTTTTATTCACTAAAACTGTTTTCAGTTCAGATTGTGAAATCTCATGAAGCAGGAAAGATCATTTCTATAAATTATTTCTTTCAAATCTGTTTGTACTTCTGCTCAAACTTTGTATTAGTATTCTTTTACTAATTCCTTTGCTTAACTTTTTTATTTATGGATCAAATCTTGAAAGTTATTACAATTAAAAGCTTTATGTGGTAAGTATTGTTCTTTATTTGGTCAAGTTTATTTTTATTGAAGATTTTGAATTCTTACTAAATGAACTTACTGAAGAGCAAACAAATGCTAGCAGTTTAAAACAAGAAAACAAAATAGAAAAGAAAGTTACTTCAGCTGCTGGCAGTTTGAACATAAAAAAATCACTTGATACCAAAAAACAAAACATTAATCTTTTATACTGTTTGCTTTAATGCGCTAAGTTTTTTTAGAAAGCTTAAGTTTTCTGTAATTTATATTTCTTTGATTGATTTTATTTAGTAGTTTGTTTTAAATATCAAAGTATATAAAAGGTCTTAACATTCTAAAAGCAAATGTTAAGGTTTTAAGTCTTTGTTGCACCAGGTGCTACAGCTTCAAATATGATAAGTTTTATTGACTATTTGCTGGATGATACGTGAAGACTATTTTTAAAATCTCTAATGATTATTTATGACTTCTACAGAGCATTTACAAGATGTTAATTGGTGTTCACATTTCATTTAATGGAAAAAAACTATTCTGAATTTTTGCTACTAATGTATTTAGTGGAATTATTTTGATTAATTTAATACTTATACCAAAAAGTTATATTTTTATTCTATAGAAAATGATATTGTACATACTGCACCATACATTTATAATTCTAAATTATAGAAATTCTTAATCCATAACTAAATTATATTTCCAGCTTTTCAAATTATTCATTTTATTTATTTATTACAATAAATGCGAAGGAGGGTGCCTGAAAAGAGCACCTCTCGCTAACACACATTCTCACAAATAATATCTATTAAGTTAGAAATATAGAAAGCAAAAGATGTAAAACATGGCATTTCAGTAGTCATCAAAGCATATAACAGTAAACAATTACATGCAATCTTAATAATAAAAAAACAAGTCACAGGATAGAAATGGCAGTGTTGGTAATATTAAAACAGTTCAACTTCTGCTTGAACAACGCGAGTGATTCCGACATGACAATGTCTGATGGCAGCTGGTTCCAAGTACTAATTGTGCGGTATGAGAAAAAAAATCAATCTGATTAATATACTAAGAGATATAGATTTATTATTCAACGAGTATCTTCTGTTCTAGACCTTGGCACTACTCTATCATCTGACTTTAAATGGCGCAATTATGTTTCCAAAATCTTTGGAAAATCAATCAACCTTGTCTTTCTTATTATAAAGACCTTTAATTCTAAGAACCCATGCTTTTTTATCAATCTTTTCAAATTGTACGTACGTCCAACTCTTGAATACAATATCAGTGCATGGATGCCATGTCAAGTTAGTGATATCAAAAAAATCGAATCTGTTCAGGCGACATTTATGAGATTAGTATGCAGGAAACTTAATTATAAATATCGTCGTAATTTCTTAAACTTTGGAAATTTGAAGAATTAAATACGACTTAATTCTTATTTTTTAAATTATTCACAAATTAGTTGACCTTCAATTCGATGATTTCTTTTCTATTAGTCTTTCTCTCAAGTTATATCAACTCAGACGATACACATTACATCTTAATAAGTCCATATCACCTGGTACGTAAATCAGAGTAAATTTTTTCTCATACCGCACAATTAGTACATGGAACCAGCTGCCATCAGACATTATCATGTCGGAGTCACTCGTGTTGTTCAAGAAGAAGTTGAACCGTTATAATATTGCCAATACTGTCATTTCCAAACTGTGATTTTTTCCTTTTTTAAACATTACTATAGCTATATGTACTTGTCCATTGTTATATGCTTGGAGGACTACCGAAATACCATGTGTTACATCTTTTGCTTTCTATATTTTTGACTAAATAAATGTTATTCGTGAGAATGTATGTTAGCGGGAGGTGCTTTTTTCAGGTTTGAAATAAATACATAAAGCAGAAACTGATAATATGATTTTATAGCACAGTCGCTTAAATAAACTTTAAAATACATATCATAGTTAATCATTATGTTTTTTTTATTATTTTTTAAGATTTATTATTATATATTTTTACTGAAATCATAGTTTAAATTATTTTGAAATATTTTTAAATAACGTCATTATATAAAAACTCCAATTTATCTACACACTAGTTTTACCAATTGTTTACTTTTATAGGAACTTTTGTACAAAAATACAAAATAAACAATTTTAAAATGCTTGCATAATAAATTTTCTTGATTATATCTTGAGGTAATATATTAAAACATTTTATGATAACTTTGTTAAATTTTATGATTTGATTAACTCACAAGCATTTTATTAAACTAGTTACATTTTTATTATCAATTTGTGCAAAAACTGAATTTTTTTATTTTTACTTTTCCTGCTAACTATGAAAATGAAAAGTGTTTAATCTTTTTTTAATAATTTTGCATAAATTAAACCTTTTAAGGTTTTTAACTATTATCATCAGTTATATATTATGATAACTCTATATTTACAAAGTATTTTTAATGATAAGTAATATTTTAAAAAATAGTAAAAAACATTCTATCATTGATTTTGAGTTTCATTTTAGTTCTATAATTATTTTGTGTTTAACTAGTTGCATATATTTATTATTGTTGTTTTAAAAAAATCCTTAGAAATGTTGTTTATAAATTTAATAGTAAATATATTAACATATTTTAGAATATTAAGTCACCAATTTTTTAACTTGGAGTAATGATTACATCCGTGTTTTTTCTTACTAAATCTGGAGATGTCATACTTTTTAAAGAACTGTTACCTTCAAATCAACCTACAAACCCAGTAAAAATTGGATTAATATATAAAAAAAATGGTAACTCACTGTCTACTATAATACAAAAAGATGGAATCTACTATACGTTTAGTGAACAAGACAAAATAATTGCTGTAGCAGCTTCAGATGATAATGACTTTTCATCTATCATTGTTTTACAAAGTCTCTATAAGATATGTAGTATTTTACAAGATTTTATAGGACTGTTAACTGAACAGACTCTACGCTCAAATATTGGACTTGTAATTGAGGTTATAAATTCTAGTTTTTGTTCTGGGATGCCTGTAACTGTTGATACAATGCAACTAAAATCTGCTCTTGCTAATCTTGCGTCTTTGAAGTATCAACAAAATAATATTTGGAGTTCATCTACTAATCTTTTTTTTAAACAGAATAAAAAACCACTGAGTTCTGTATCTGGTGAAACCTCGAAAAAACCTATTTTCACACACGCAGAAGAAGAAGAGATATTTGTAGATCTTACAGAGAAGATTAACTTATCAATGAACAGCAAAGGTATTATTGACTTGTGTGAAATTCAAGGGGACGTTAAAGTGAAAAGTTGTCTCAATACACCAGCAAAAGTCTTTCTTCAATTCTCTGAAACATCTTTAAATTTTCTTAATATTGCAGAATTTAATTTAAAAGTAAAACAAAATAAAAAGAACCCCTTGGAACTATCATTAGATGCTGATCCTGGTATTTCAAAAATATTATCCTACAAATCATTTGATTATAGTAAAATCAATTCTGTTCCTTTTTCAATTTATTCAAACATTCAACCTAAACTTGATGGTAAAACTATTGATATTCAATTTAAGGTTCATTGTGAGCTTCCAACTCCAGTTATCAATTTCAAAGGTATATTGAATTTACCATCTAATGTAGTCAGTTGCCAGGGTAAATCCAAATTGTTTTCAATGAAATTTGAAAGAGAAAAAGAAAAATATGTTTTTACTTGTCCTGAATTCCCACCTAAATCTCATTTCCAAGTAGATATTCAAGTTTCAGTAAGTTCAATAACTCCTTTGACCTCTTTGGAGTTATCTACTGTTGTTCTAAAGTTTGAAATTCCTATGTACTCCTTATCTAAAATGAAAATTAAGCGCTTGGTGGTAGAGAAAGCACAATATAATCAGATACAAGACTGTAATTTTGTTAAATGGATAAGACAACTAACTCATACAGATTCTTATGAGTTTTCTTTGGACACTAGTAAACTAGAAGCATTGACAAACTGATTTTAATTTATTAAATGGTGGGAAAAGTTCTCTTTTCAATGGTTGAATCTTGCTTTTATTATCACATGATTTTTCTTTTGTACTCATACTTTACTATATCTGTTTTGAGTAAAATATTTTCATTGAATTTTGTATTTATTATTTCCATAGTTTGAGGCAAACTTTTGTTTTAATTACTGAAGCCATTATTTTGAGAGGAAAACATTGTTGGTTGTTAATTTATCACAGAGTATTTAACCATTTTAAACAGAATGAAGGTGCTACAGTTAATCTTTTAATAAAGTTATTTTTAATTTATATTTGAAGGTTTTTACTTAATGCACAACGGCGTCAGACAAAACAACTTTAAAATGATTTTTTTGTGAATCTTTTTTAAATTTTGTTTAATGTATTTTAATTCAGTTCTATTTTAAAGTATTTTTTTTTGTTATTTGGTCTTGTAGTCAATTTAAACAAATAAATTTATCATTAATGAAAACTCCATAATTTCATTATCAAAATTGTTTTATAAAGTTCTTCGCAAATAAACTTACACATATTTCTAAATATAAAAATTATTAAATAGCGAACAACTTTTCAAACGTTAATGGAGTTTTTAAGCTCAATCAACAAAATAAAAAGTATAAACATAAGTTTTATAAAAACTGAATTCTAGTGATTTATATCGAACTGAAGCAGTATATTTTTGTTGTTAAATCTTTAAGTTTTTGGAAAAGTATCAATAAAAATGATTAGTTTGCTGATGAATAATTAAAGTAGTTACTCTTATACAGATATGAAATATCTAAACGAGAAAAAAAACAGAGTTGTTAAAAGGTTGTTTTTTATCCTCTTAAACTGTTAAGATCGCTTCTTCGTCCATTGGGAACGTTATAAACCTTTTTGGGCGATAGTAAAGAGGTATTCTGTCTGACACAGTGGTTGGGTTTACAGTCTCTCCAACTCACTTCAGTACCCGCACTGTTTTGTCTCATTGGTCTTGAATGAAACTTTTGGTTTAAATTTTTAGGTTGAATCTTATTTCTTATATCATTATCACTTGTACTAACACAGATACTTCTTTGTTTCTTCTTGTTTCGTTTTGAATTTCGTTGTTTGATTGTCAAAACAAATGTACAAATGCCAAACACAAGGCTCATTAGTAATGCAAATGGAGCAACAACAGCCAGGAAAATGAATACAGTAGAAAGACCTTTTCCATTCGCCAACTTCATCCAAAAACCATTTTGCAAGCATAAATCATCTTTAGATGTTGCAGAATTTTTGGAACCTTGATATGAGTCAAATTATTTAAAAATTAGATGAAATTCATAAATAATTTTTTGAACAAGAAAATGTGTAAAAACAATTTTGTGGATTAAATTTAATTCTTACAAGCAATATTTAAATTATTAATCATTTTATAAGAGTTATTGTTTGATTAAAACAACAATTTTGAGATAGATTATTTTGCAACAGGTTTAGAAAAGTCTTAAACATAATTTCAATAACATAACTAATTGGTATAATTATGAAATAGTTTAAAATATTTCAATACTTACAAATAACAAAATAAGGTTGGTATCAATAAATTGAATAAAAAAATATTGTTACTTATATTATGTTACATCATTAAATCAATCGAAATTGGTAAAAGCAGATATTTTTATATATCATAGGTATGATGGTTTGGCTTTTATCATGCTATTTAACAAAACATTATTTTTTGTGTTCAAGAAAATCGTTCGTGATTGAAACTATTACTTAAAAAATAAAATTTAGATATTTATAAAGATTTATTAAATACTTTTTAATCTTATTTTTGTATTCAGAGCATATAAATTAAAGTTAAATTTAAAAAATCAAGCCTAAAAAACTTTTTTGTTCGTATACTCATGAAAAATTAATTAAAATTTACTTATAAACAAGTCTGTCACAAAAGAATAGAATTTTACTACAAAACGATACAAATTATTTATAATGAAACATTAAGGAAACATTAGAATGTGTTTACACAACAAATAAATCTCTTTTTTGACTTGCATATCAATATTGTTTTTATTTATTTAACCTTATGAATAAATGTCTTTATAAACAAATAAACAAATATACCTGACTTTGTGACTGGACTATGAGTTGTTTTCAAAGTAACTCTTGGTTGGTTAGGATGAGAAATATGTTTTTGTTGATTGAAGCAACTATTTATTTGATTCAATCTTGCAAAGTTTGTTGCGTTTTGTGACTTGAAAAAAAATGTTGAATTAAGTTATATTTAAAAGTCAAAAAACGAATATTTCAGAAAAGGAAAAGTTAGTTAAAGAAAAAAGCTGATTAAACCTTAAACAATTTGTTTGATAAAGAATAAAAGATTTATAACAACAATAAAACTATTTTTATAAATTATATAAATTTCAGTTTCTAAAGGAAAGTTTTATAAAAGAAATTTCGGAAATTTAAACAGTAAGTTGAAACCTTTTAATAAACTTGTTTTGGACTAACAAAGAGGTCATTAAAATTTTAACAAAAATAACATCATTGTTGAAATTTACATTAACTTTTCTAGTAAATTTCTAATTTTTAATACGAAGTTTTTAATAATAGATAGAACACGACATCATTTCGACATGATGATAACCACCGTTAAATAAGATGAAGGCTTTTATTTGAGAATTGTTTAAAATATTAATAATTAAAGCTTTCAAAAGGAAGTTTTGCTCATATAATCCATTAATTTTAATTTATTATGGATTATGCTTGTATATGCTATTTACCCTTAATTTTCTCAATTAATCTAGAATTTTGTTTTAATATATTATTAAATCTATATTTAAAGAAAACAAATTGATGAGAAAAATTAGATAGTGTTTGTGATTTAAATCAAAACAGGTTATTAAACTTTTAAGAATTAAAAAGTAGTTTTTTAACAAATACATTTAAATAAG
Source organism: Pegea sp. RAD2-039 (assembly GCA_034620365.1). NCBI lineage: Eukaryota > Metazoa > Chordata > Thaliacea > Salpida > Salpidae > Pegea > Pegea sp. RAD2-039. Next base: position 211,935 of record JAQGEQ010000090.1, read on the forward strand.
TTGACGTGATAAATTCTTGAAAAATATATGATTGTTCTTAGTTTTTTCTTTAAAGAGAAATCCTATAACTAATTGATAAGTTTGACTTTCATCTATAAATCATACTTTATCGATTTATAATCGTCAACTTTTTTTCTGGCAGGTCTTTTTGAATACCAGCTAAGCACATTTTAGTTATAAAATTAAGCTGAATTATATAGAAGGTTTTAATAATTTTTTAATTTGAATTGATTACTTACAATCAGTTTAATTAAAATATCAAAAAAAAAACATTTTGTATATTCATGAAACTCTCTAAAAGCCGTCTTCAGTTTTTTTAGCAGCAAATATAAAACAAAAAACAGTTTTTTTTTAATCTTAACAAGCAATCCAGAGTAACACCGCTTTTTGGAAACCAGAAAACCACTTCCTTTTTAACTTTGGTCATTTATCAAAAGAGCAGTTATGAAACATTACAAGGTTCAGATTTAAAGCATGATCTATTAAAGAATCATCAGTTACTTTATTTCCACACAGAAGACATAAACATTTGAAATAGAATTAAAAAGACTAAAAATCAATTGAAACTTTTTCTAAAGATATATTTACTGATTTAATATTGTTAGATTTTTGCGATCGCATCAGCACCCAGAAATAATTGTTCTTCAAGCTGAAGACTTTTGCTAAATAATTCATTATTTGCAAATAAGTTAGCATATGACAGCTCTCAATTTTATACTTGCAAGAAAGAGGAACTGATGAAGAAAACAAGAGAAACGTATAACATTCATTTATAAGTTTTATCAGAAGATGTACTTTGAAGTGTAAATAATTTCAAAGTATCTTATTTAAAATTTTAAAGCCTGGTTATGACTAGAAACAATAAAAATCTCATTCTTATCATAAACTTTGTATATATTTGAATAAGATTACCTTAGAACAAGAATCTAATGAGCATGGTGATGTATTTTGTAATCTACCAAACACTCCCGTCACCACAGCTGGGTTACCGCAGCATTTTAACCACTCAGGTAAATTCTTTTTATCTTCTCTGAAAATTTCATGCGCATTGACTAATTGTAAAGTTTCAGGGCAAATAATTTGCAGGTGAAGTCTTTCATCTCTAGTGCAAGAAGATCTGACACAGGCTCCTCCGGAGATATGGAATGTTTTGAGAGTTCTTAAGCCGCGTAAGAAGCTGTAATAAGGTATGTCTTTAAAACGCAAACATAAAAGATACAACTTTGAATCAAGAATATTTTTATCAAAACTATAAGTAGTTTTATCAAATTAAAAGTACATCTTACTTAATTGGTAAATAAAGAAATGAATTTCCTTGTAAATCAAGATATTTTATATCTGGTGAAGATTTAAAAGTATTTGGAAGCAATGCTATGATGCGATTGTGAGAAAGGTCCAGTTTTATTAACTTAGAAGGAAATGTGTTCGGTTCAATTATCCTAATTCGGTTCTTGCTTAAATTAATCACTTTAAGAATGCCACAGAATCTGTTAAAACATAATTCAAGTTTTATTCAGATAATTAGAAGAATGTTTGTACATGCCAAATTGTTAACTAAAAAAACGGAGAAAATTTATATTTTTTCAAACACTTTTTATATAAGAAAGAAAAAAGGTTTATGGCTCGTTTCAACAGCAATTGGAGTTTTAATCTTATGATTGAAGATCTGGGCCGGAAGATCAGTAAACGAATTGTTATTTTCTCATTTGTCATTACAAAGCAATTTCAGTAAAGTTTACTCAATTAGTAATACAACACCTTCTGTTGTTAAAGTTTGAATGATTATATAAAAATAAGTAATAAAAGTTTTACAGATAAATTTAAATTTTAAATCTAAAGAAAAAAGCTGTTTAAACAAATAGTCATTTATACAAAATCAGCATAATTTCATTTTAAACTTTATTTTAAAAGCAAACTTCTGTTGCAAATTAGTTTTTGAATAACATGGACAGTAGAAATGTCAAAGTTTTTTCTGACTGATGGAACAATCAAGTTTTTAGCATTTATACCATCAAGCTACATTTATCTATCTAGCTATTTGCTTATATGACTGATTTTTAAAGCTTTGTGTTGTTAGCTAAATAGTTCTTCTAGAGTAAAGTGTTGCATTGAGCGGTTTGGTTTTTCTTCAATTATTTGATCTTTATGAAATTCCAACAAAAGTTGCTGGTTTACAAATCAATATTACCTTGCCAGACAGGCTCATTGCAATATAACTAAATCTATTATTCTAATTCTTTATAATCAAACTAAAGTTGAACATTTTTGTTTTAGTTACGACTAAATAATAATGAACTAGAAAGTATTTGACTTCTAATTAAAGCTTTTTAATTTTTGTTGTTTATTTTAAAATTATTAATTTATGACCTGAATAATTAAGTGGAAAGGGTTGTGTAGAAAATTTCAAAACGGTTTTTAGCAGTTTATTAATCTATTGTTCAACAGTAAGACGAAAAAAATGAATAGGTTCCAGTTTAATATTTTTGATTTACATAACATTAAAACCTTTTGTTGAAAAAACAAATTAAAAATTTAATACTTAAAATTGTTTAGATAAATATTAATAAACAAAAAATTGAAATACATGATATTATCAAATTCAAAACTGAAAAAAAACAAAGTTTATATTTTCAATAATTTTTTCAAGAATTCAAAATTATACACTTGCGATTACTGACCAAGAAAAATGGTTTGTTAAAACTGACTAAAGCTTTTACAGAAATATACTTAATGCTTACAAAACTAAACTTACCTAAATGTAGATTGACTGACTGAAACAATATTCAATCTGATTAATTCCAAAGATATCAGATTGATTCTTTTAAAACATGTTTCGTTTAGGTTTATTTGCTGGTCCATATAATTATTTTGAACATTTAAATGTTGGACTGTTTCAGGTAATAATTTTCCCATCAAATATTCAAATGAAACTTTCAATCTTATACAAGTGACATTATAATTAATTTTATCGCATGTACAATAACCTTCACTCCAAATACAGGTATCATCTGAAGATACTTTTGCTAGACTCACAGATATCCTGCTTCCTGACACAATAATAAGTAAGAGAATTGAAAAAAGTACCATCTTGTTTAATCCAGAAAACAAATTTCTTTAACTTTGATCTATAAGCTTTAAAAATCTAGAAATGCAAACGTTAAAACAGATTTTATATATACCCAGGACTTTTTTTAAGTCTCTCTTTGTGTTATAATTTTTTCTACCATCGAATATAAAATCTAGTTTTACAAATGTAAAAGTTCAATGAGAAAACTTACTGATATCAAAAGTGTTGAGAAATTAAGTCTTTACTTTAAGCTTTAATAGGTATTAAAGAGATATTTTACAATATATCAACAATGTTTCATATAGCAATTTAACTTTAGAATCATTTTACATTTATTAGGAATATAATATTATGTATGAAATATAAAGGAAATGTTATTTAAAGTTCTCGATAAAACTTATTTCATAAAACTTAAATCTACTTTAGCTTTCACTTATCAATTTACATTTTCGAAGATAAGCTGTATAGGACTAAAAATTTGCAAGCCAATAAAAACTGTCTTATTTGATTCCACAAATATAAATCTAAGAAGCTATTCTTTAAATCAATAACAACTCTACAAACATTTGAAAAGTTTTTAAGTTATTTATACATGAAAATGTGGTACTCTAGAGAATTTGAACAGTTTGCATGATAAAGTTCAAGCATCACATATTTTCTTTCTCCTAGTTTCAAGCTAGTGTAATAACATGTCACTTGAAGTTAAAAAAGTGAAATATTTATTACATTCTCCTCAAGGAACCACTTCCTTTGCATCAGCAAAACGAAAGTATTTAACTTAAGTTAAAAAATTCCATTTGAATCTTTCAAAAGCCGTTGATAAAAATTAGAAGAAAAAAAACAGAAAAATTTTTGAGTTCAATTCATCAGTAATCATATTTTCCATAAATCCGAGAAAAATTGAAAGAGTAAATCATTGGAAGTAGTTACCTGGAGTATCTTTACATGCAAAATTGATGGTAATCCCGGCTTCAGTCACCGCTTATTAGTAACATCTGCATTTTGTTTAAATTCAGTAACGCTCCTCCAATTTTTCTTCAAATAATCTTAAAGATAAGCTGGTTACCATCATGTAAATTGCAATGAACAAGTGATGTTGATTTGTCGTTGAAACTCATTAAGTTTAAATTATGTAAGGGTTGATTTAATATATCATAAAATATTTTCAAAATTTGATAGTTTTTTGAAAAGGATTTTTCAACTCAAGCAAAAATCTAATGCCCTAAAAACTTTGTTATAAAATGCTACAATGTTTGATCGAGAAAATTCAGATGAAAATACTTAAATAAAAAATTAAAGTTAGACAAAATGTCATAAATATTCGATAACTTTTTGGTGTACCATAATAGAGTTTATCTTCATAACTTCTTTTTCAAACTAAAATGTTAGGTTAACTGATAACACAAATTAATTTCAGTGCGGAGTTTTTTATGTTTTAGATAAACTTTTTAATTATACTTTTATTGCATACAATAATTACAATTTTTTTTCCAAAAATTTCTTCACAAATTCACTTTATCAAATAAACATTAAATGTTTATAACTTGGCAGAATTGATTCTAAAATTTTATTTCCTCAAAACTTTTTTTGTTGAGTTCTCTCATGAAAGAATTTTTTTCATTTGATAAAAAACTGAACAAGTTAGTTCATTTAGTTGTTAAATTAGTAAATTTAATAATAATTAATAATAATAAGTAATAATAATTTAATAAAGTAACAATATTAAATTATAAACTTTAATGGATACAACTGTCTTACTTTAAATGTTGTTTTTGTAGCTTATAAATTAGAATTAAAATTTAGTTTTAGTCCGAACACACAAGAACACTTTTTTGCATTTACTTTACTACAATTACAAAATTAAAGATTTATTTCAGTCAAAACTTAATGTTATTATTAAAATCAACTTATACAAACAGTGCAAAAACAGAAACAATTTGATAAACTAAAAGTAAACGCGTTTTAAAAGTTTTAAAGTCAAATAAATAATTTTAGAAGACATTTTATGAAATGTTCTAAGAAATCATAACTTTTTAATTTACTAAATTAACTTAAAATATTTGTTTTATAAACAGTAGCAAATTATTAAATTGATAGTTTATCTGAAAGTACAATTTCTTGTAACTTCTTTGATTTATTTTCACTTTATATTTCAGATACTTTAAAAGTCACTTATTTTCAAAACCTTAAAAACATGATGTAATTTTTTGTCCCAAAATAAAAGGATTTGAAAACTGTATAGAAAAAGGAACTCAAAAAAAGGAACTAAAAGTTTTTATTAGTTTCGAAATCAATAACAAGCTTAAAAGTGTTTGATCTAAAATGTAATTGTTCGTTTGAGATGTTAAAAATTCCTTTGTGTAAATCTTTTGTCTATCAAAAGATTATCGTTGGTTTTTTCAAAATGAAAATGGTAACACTTTGATGCTAAACACGTCACTGTAAAATCTAAAATTCTAACAGCTTACTTATTATAAAGAAATGATTTTTTTTTACTTTTTAGATGTTAACTTTTGATCATATATTTACTTTCATATAAACATATGTATACATCAATAATAAAATTAAATTTTACCGATTTAATATTTTATCAAATTCAAGTTTTAGAATCATTTAAAACTAAAAACAAACCTTTTCTGAGCAGCATCTAAAAAAATCCCAAAAATAAAACTATTTTAATAATAATTATTCTGTTGAAGTTTTAATATCTTTGTTATAAACACAATTTTTTTTAGATCAACTATTGAAATGATTTTTACGAGTAAAGCACATAAAAAAGTTGTTAGAGTAGCTACAAAATTTTGTATAAATAGATTGAATTGTTACTACAGAAATAGCTTGAAGCCTCATTCATTTGTTATTATATACAAGTAAAATAAAGATAGTATCAACATTAGGAACATTGATTTAGTCATAAAAAAGATGACATTTGCTTTCTAGTAACACTGGTATCCAAATTTGTATTTTGTTTTTATCAAAATATTCAACTTTCAAATAAGCAAATCTAATTTTGTGGTAGTAATCTTTTCAAAATAGCTATAAGATGTTCATTTTTTGTAAGTAAACCAAAGCTTTTGTTCTACTTACTTTAAAAACAGCTTTATATAAATCTGATCTCATTATAAATTACATTTTAAAGTAAAATTTAGTCTGTTTTTTTTGTGACTAATCAATACATGTTTGTTAAACTGCTTTTTAAAGATTAGTTTTAAATCTATAAAGCATTTAAAACTCTCTTGTAAGCTAAATTTGATACACAAAATAATTAGTAGGCCAATAAAAGAACTACTTAATCTTTTTAATAAACTATTTTGGAGACTTATGTTGTGTTTGTTGTTTTTATTAACATTTGAAAATATTTTTAAGTTGTACGTCAAACCTTAAGACTGTCATAGTAATATTTGAACTTTCTTACTGAACATGCTTAAATTTAAGTTTGGTTTATTCATTCTAAGCTTACGTATTGCTTAAATAAAGTAATCCATTCCTTTAAATATACACTTATTATTTTACTCTTTCTAATTCACAAAGAAAATTTTGAAAACTTTTCAAATTTAAGTTAATTTCTTTCACATTTTCGAATAATTTCCTGTAGTCAATTTATCTTAAATTTTAGTAGTAGTTACTCTGATTAAAGTATTTCAAAAGTTATTTTATTTCAATTTACGTTTTTAGTTTTATAAAAACTCAGAATTTTATTCTTAATTTTATCGTTTATTAATATTGAGAAAAAGTTAAAACTTATTATATTATTCTGATAAATCGAAAACTTATTTTGAAATCAAATAATTTTATAATCTATTATAGTTAAGGTGATTTAGTGTATCAGGTTTTACGTCGTCTTTTCCTTTGAATATAATCTTGATTCGTTATTGGATATGATTACTTTATGTTCTAGTATTTATCTCAGCTACAACTGTTTAATTTTAGGATTAGTTAATAAAAAAATTTTAAAATGCTCTTGTATAACCAGGTAACGTTTTGTAAGATAAGTTTTCTTGTAATGATTTAGAACACTTCACTTTATTTAAAAACAAGCTATAAGTAGACAAAAAATTTTCACAATTTATTTCAAATAAAATTAATTCCAAAACTTCAATTAAAATGTTGATTTAAATTTTTTCAATAATTTTGTGTTGAATAAATAAATCCTTATTACAAGAAGTTTGTATTTAAGTTCTCGTTTAAAAGAATGTCAAAGGTGTGTTTGCTGATAACAATATCAAGTTTGATCGTACACAGCTCGCTTTTACCATCTCGTAAGTTGATTTTGTTTGACTATACACATTGAGAGTATGCCTTAACGCTAACAATACTATAACATCAGGTATCAAATGTATCAGAGTAGGTTTATTTGCTGAAATTTTCAAGTTGAAAGTATCACAAATATTACTTTCTAATCAACTTTTTATAGTTAAACTAAAAGAGAAGTTTTGATACTATAGTAGACTTTATATGCAGTTAGGAAGAAATTATTTGACATCTAGATACTTTGAGTTAATACTTAAAAAGTTCATTGAACGTTTTTCAATTCTTTTATTAGTGAGTTTTTATTTAGTTTGATAGTTTTTATGTTACACTCTAATTTTGATCTGTAAAGTTGTTTAAGTTTTAGTGATTGAATTAGTTGGTCATTGAATAGATTTTGAAAGACTAAAGTAGGTTGGTTTGATTTGCAATATTTGTTTTATTACGCTGTACAAACAATCTACAAACTCCTTAAAGTTTTATTTATTTGAGTAGAAAAGTAAATAACTTCAATTACAATTTACACTTCAAGTAAAATTTTTCTAGAAATAAGAAATATTTTTTGGACTCGAACCATTTTCAAAAGTTTATTATTTATACAAAAATAATATTTATCTTTTAAAAATTAATTATTTTTTATATTCAAAAGAAACAAATTATTTCATGAGCTTTTGGTAAACACTTGATTAATTTAAGATTAGTTTATAATTACAATTTTCATTTATATGCTTTTTCTTACCGTTTAAAAAGTGACATTTGTTTTAAACCAAATTGTTTTTAGGTTTTTTTAAGAATAAAACTTTCACATTTGATGATTGTTTATTCTAGCTTTTATTATCTTTCAGTTACACTTTTCAGTGTAGCATAAAATATTGTTTCTTACAAAGAAATAAGAATTTTGTGATGCTTGTATAGATTTCATGAAATTAGAAGTTTTTTATTTAAAAAAATTAATTTGATTTATTTCACTAAAATATATTTGTTGGGCCAAAAAGCATAAAAAGACAAATAGTCTCACAAATTGATAAACACCAACAAATAATCAGTATTTAAGATTATATCTATCTAATTATTTTCATCACAATTAGTTCTCTTTATAATTTTTAAGACTCATATTGTTTGCAATGTACATTTACTGATGACTGAACAAACTGAAAAAGGAAAATCCGACAATAGCTCAACTTTGAATGACGTCACGTTACAAGCCATAGGCTTGTCGTCAGGTGTACGATTAGATGAAGATGACAAAGCAAGCCAATTTTTTGAAATCCTGCCCGGACCTATGGAGTGCTTGGATGCAAGAATATCAAGATTAAAACAAGGTTTTTGATCAGCTAAAATTGATTTTCTGAAATTCAAAGTTTTATCAATTTGTAGAATTTCAATTTTTTGATACAAGTTTAAATAACTTCACTAAATAATAAAACCAATAAAAATCTCTAATTAGAAACTAATTTGATCAAAGTAAAGACTACTTTTATATCAAAAGTAAATACTAAAGTATCAACGTAACTTACATTTTTTTTAAACAATTATAAACGTTTGTTGGCGACCACAAATTATTAAAACTTTTTTATCAAGTATTTCTTTATCACTATTAACTAAACAATCTACATTTGCGTGTTTTTCTTTTATCGCTTATCTTTTTTAAAGTTGATTATTACTGATATAGATTACTATAAAAACAACTTATCATATTTTAGGTCGTTCAGACTCCGCAGTCAACATCCTCGCAGATGCAGTGCTCACTTCAATGACGTCTGATATAAGAAAGATTTCAAGAATTTCAACTCCTAGAATAGAAAATCGTCAACATTTTAAAACTTTGCACCTCAAGCCACGTAAATATTTTCAATTTTTAGAAAAACATTTTTAATTTTAAGTTCACAAAAAATTGTGGAAATTAGGGCTCAGAAGGTCATCATGCCCAGCAAGGTTGGTTTCAAATGATAACTCATTAAAACAGACGATATCAACTGAATCTAAGAAGTTGTTTAACTTACAAAAGTCTTGCAAAGGTATGATTTAATTGATCCATTTATCTGTGAAAATTTTTTTTCAAATATTCTTCCGATAATAGAATAAATATTTTTATTCTTTTCAATTTAACTCATAACTCTTCAACAGAATCTTTATTTTTTATTAATTATTAGGATTTCATTTACATTTTTCTTTAACTTAATTGAATTTTTCTTAAATGAATTTTTGATCTAGTAATTAATTAACATATTGTAATTTAGTTGATTATTTACAATTTAAAAACTAATTTTAATTTATTTGTTAAACTTTAATCTTTCTTATAAAAGACTTTCAAACAAAAATTCATTTCAAATTTTATTTCTTTTTTAGTTGACTTTAATTTACATAAATGAATTATTTAATTTACATCAATTGAATTTGAATCAAACTTATTTTATATTTTCACTTTGGTTTTTACATTTAACAAATATTTAAAATTTCAAAAATTTTCAGTAAATAATGAAACTGTTTTAAAATTTAGAAACCAGAAAATCATTTGAAAAACAAAATCACGTGACAAGTTTAGCATCTTTACTTGTATCTCAAATATATGATCAATCTGAAGAAAGAACAGATTATTCAATTCAAAGTAAAACTGATAAACATGACCAAACTCCTATTGTAAACGAAATAATCAACCCTTCGTCAAATATGACTGAAAAGTCAAAAAGTGAGAAATTCTTTTATTGTTATCTATTTATTAGTCAAGAGTTAATTAAACTTATTTTAAACTATCAATATAACTTTTTCTACCAAGAAATCCTTGATTAAATTGTTACTTAAATAAAACTAAAATTGAATAATGTAGGAAGTTCTTTGATTGATTAAAATACTCATTGATGATTTAAAGATAAACATCTAAATGAAAAATTAAATTTCTAACTTCACCTTTATTAACTTTTGAAGGTGGACTGTTTGTGAAAATGACTTTTTTAATCTTTAAAGATATTTAACTACAAATAAGATTTATAGAATTAATTACTGATTGCTTTATCACACAGATGAAAGTATAAGACGAAATCGAGAATCTTTCAGCAGCTTCACGATGTTGCTGACTGACGAAATCATGAAACCTCCACAAGACATCAAAGTTGATGAAAGCTCATCTGGAAGTTACGTTGAAGAACCAAAACATGTCACAAGTGAAAGACAAATTTGGAGGAATGAAAGTAACCAATGGAAAGGTCATTCTGCCTGTTCCTGTGGTTATATCTCCCCAGCACCAACTCGACTTGAAACATTAAACCCTTTTCAAGGCAAAACAGTTCTACAACTCGTACACGGTCCTTTTGATCTAAACTCAAGTCTCAAAGAGCATATTCTGAGAGCTCCATCACCGAGAGTAAGTCTAGATATTGATAATCGATGCCCTCAATGTGGAAGCGAAGAGGAACGCCAAAGATACTCCACAGTGAATTCTGATCTCAGTCAATCACTTGATGATCTTACCTCTCAAGAGAGCGATGAGAATTTTAAGATGGAAGATTTATATTTTTCTTCCGATTGTGAATATCCGAATGAGATATTAAATCGAAGTCTTGATAGACAATCAGGAGAAATATCTTTTAAAAATCTTCAAGAAATAAACTCAGCAATAGATGAGATTTACAGCAAGAAGATTGAATCAATTGCAGCTAGCTCAGACACTGATTCATCTGATCTTACGATTCCTTATATCGACGAAAATATGAAAATTTCTGATTTATTTACATCAAGAGAAACGATCGAAGAAGATCAATTTAAAATCAAAAATTTTGTCAGTAATCAAATAAATGAGGTTAAAACAATTACAGGAGTGAGTAAAAGTGAATCAATTGCTGATAGTAGTGATGCTGCAACCGATGAAGAACTTAAACAAACATTTTCATCAGCTACAACTTTCAAGGATAAAAATTCATCTTCATTAAGCAATGAGGTTGAAGACAAGTTTCAACTTGTTCAAATCACACTGAGTAATAAAACAACTGAAACTCATACAAGATCTAACTTGTTCGAGCAAATAAATCCTGTTACTTCTCACACAAAGACTACAGTAAAGTCAATCACAAATTATAAAAATTTAAAAGAAAACCCGCAGAAGGAAACTTGTCAGACAAGTTCAACAAGCGATGAGTCCTCTAATTGTAGCATATCAACGATAAAAGGCTTCAAAACGTCAATCTCACAGTTTGTTTCATCACCAATTTCAATATCACCAAGTCTATCCAATGAAGAAGAAGAAGAATTATATCATCTTGCAGAAGAAGATGTTGAACCTATTTCAAATCCTGAAAACATTAACAATAATAAAGTAAATACTCAGACACAAAACTCATATGAAATCCCATTATCTTCATCAAAATCATCTGAAAACGAAGATCAGAAAAAGGATTCATCAGAAAACACGTTTGAAGATCTCAAAAAAGATTTAAAGAAACCACAGAAAAAAGAAGACGAAGAAATGATTCAATATTCAGAAAGTGAAGAAAAAAATCAATTTGTGGTGAAACATAGAAACGTGTCTTCTTCTTCATCTTCTTCTTCATGTAAATCTCATCAAGAGTCTGATCAACAAGATGAAGATGTATCTAATCAACAAAATCTGATCTTAACAAAAGATTCAACTGACTCAGAAGAAGATGAAGAAAATAAAAGAGATTCTGATCTTGATTCTAATAATGAAAATAAAGAAGAACAAAAGAGTTCATCTTCATCTTCATGTGAATCTGGAGATGAGATGAAAGATTCTGTAAAAGAATCATCTTTTGAATCGACTTTTAATAAAGAATCTCATCAAGAATCACATCAACAAGATGAAGATGTATCTAATCAAGAAGATCTGATCTTAACAAAAGATTCAACTGACTCAGAAGAAGATGAAGAAAATAAAAGAGATTCTGATCTTGATTCTAATAATGAAAATAAAGAAGAACGAAAAAGATCATCTTCATCTTCATGTGAATCTGAAGATGAGTTGAAAGATTCTGTAAAAGAATCATCTTTTGAATTGACTTTTAATAAAGAATCTCATCAAGAATCTCGTCAACAAGATGAAGAAGTATCTAATCTAGAAGATCTGATCTTAACAAAAGATTCAATTGACTCAGAAGAAGGTGAAGAAAATAAAAGAGATTCTGATATTGATTCTAATAATGAAAATAAAGAAGAACAAAAAAGTTCATCTTCATCTTCATGTAAATCTGGAGATGAGATGAAAGATTCTGTAAAAGAATCATCTTTTGAAATGACTTTTAATAAAGAATCTCATCAAGAGTCTGATCAACAAGATGAAGAAGTATCTAATCAAGAAGATCTGATCTTAACAAAAGATTCAACTGACTCAGAAGAAGATGAAGAAAATAAAAGAGATTCTGATATTGATTCTAATAATGAAAATAAAGAAGAACAAAAAATCTCATCTTCATCTTCATGTAAATCTGAAGATGAGATGAAAGATTCTGTAAAAGAATCATCTTTTGAATTGACTTTTAATAAAGAATCTCATCAAGAGTCTGATCAACAAGATGAAGATGTATCTAATCAAGAAGATCTGATCTTAATAAGAGATTCAACTCACTCAGAAGAAGATGAACAAAATAAAAGAGATTCTGATTTTGATTCTGATAATGAAAATAAAGAAGAACAAAAAAGATCATCTTCATCTTCATGTAAATCTGAAGATGAGTTAAAAGATTCTGTAAAAGAATCATCTTTTGAATTGACTTTTAATAAAGAATCTCATCAACAAGATGAAGATGTATCTAATCAACAAGATCTGATCTTAACAAAAGATTCAACTGACTCAGAAGAAGATGAAGAAAATAAAAGAGATTCTGATTTTGATTCTGATAATGAAAATAAAGAAGAACAAAAAAGATCATCTTCATCTTCATGTAAATCTGAAGATGAGTTGAAAGATTCTGTAAAAGAATCATCTTTTGAATTGACTTTTAATAAAGAGTCTCATCAAGAATCTCATCAACAAGATGAAGATGTATCTAATCAAGAAGATCTGATCTTAACAAAAGAATCAACCGACTCAGAAGAAGATGAAGAAAATAAAAGAGATTCTGATTTTGATTCTAATAATGAAAATAAAGAGAAACGAAAAAGTTCATCTTCATCTTCATGTGAATCTAGAGATGAGATGAAAGATTCTGTAAAAGAATCATCTTTTGAATTGACTTTTAATAAAGAATCTCATCAAGAGTCTGATCAACAAGATGAAGATAAATCTAATCAAGAAGATCTGATCTTAACAAAAGATTCAACTCACTCAGAAGAAGATGAAGAAAATAAAATAGATTCTGATCTTGATTCTAATAATGAAAATAAAGAAGAACAAAAAAGATCATCTTCATCTTCATGTAAATCTGAAGATGAGTTGAAAGATTCTGTAAAAGAATCATCTTTTGAATCGACTTTTAATAAAGAATCTCATCAAGAATCACATCAACAAGATGAAGATGTATCTAATCAAGAAGATCTGATCTTAATAAAAGATTCAACTGACTCAGAAGAAGATGAAGAGAATAAAAGAGATTCTGATCTTGATTCTAATAATGAAAATAAAGAAGAACAAAAAAGTTCATCTTCATCTTTATGTGAATCTGGAGATGAGATGAAAGATTCTGTAAAAGAATCATCTTTTGAATCGACTTTTAATAAAGAATCTCATCAAGAATCTCATCAACAAGATGAAGATGTATCTAACCAAGATGATCTGATCTTAATAAAAGATTCAATTGACTCAGAAAAAGATGAAGAAAATAAAAGAGATTCTGATCTTGATTCTGATAATGAAAATAAAGAAGAACGAAAAAGATCATCTTCATCTTCATGGAAATCAGAAGATGAGATGAAAGATTCTGTAAAAGAATCATCTTTTGAATTGACTTTTAATAAAGAATCTCATCAAGAATCTCATCAACAAGATGAAGATGTATCTAATCAAGATGATCTGATCTTAACAAAAGATTCAACTGACTCAGAAGAAGATGAAGAAAATAAAAGAGATTCTGATCTTGATTCTGATAATGAAAATAAAGAAGAACGAAAGAGATCATCTTCATCTTCATGTAAATCTGAAGATGAGATGAAAGATTCTGTAAAAGAATCATCTTTTGAATCGACTTTTAATAAAGAATCTCATCAACAAGATGAAGAAGCATCTAATCTAGAAGATCTGATCTTAATAAAAGATTCAACTAGCTCAGAAGAAGATGAAGAAAATAAAAGAGATTCTGATCTTGATTCTGATAATGAAAATAAAGAAGAACAGAAAAGATCATCTTCATCTTCATGTAAATCTGAAGATGAGATGAAAGATTCTGTAAAAGAATCATCTTTTGAATCGACTTTTAATAAAGAATCTCATCAACAAGATGAAGAAGTATCTAATCTAGAAGATCTGATCTTAATAAAAGATTCAACTAGCTCAGAAGAAGATGAAGAAAATAAAAGAGATTCTGATCTTGATTCTGATAATGAAAATAAAGAAGAACGAAAAAGATCATCTTCATCTTCATGTAAATCTGAAGATGAGATGAAAGATTCTGTAAAAGAATCATCTTTTGAATTGACTTTTAATAAAGAATCTCAGCAAGAATCACATCAACAAGATGAAGATGTATCTAACCAAGATGATCTGATCTTAATAAAAGATTCAATTGACTCAGAAAAAGATGAAGAAAATAAAAGAGATTCTGATCTTGATTCTGATAATGAAAATAAAGAAGAACGAAAAAGATCATCTTCATCTTCATGGAAATCAGAAGATGAGATGAAAGATTCTGTAAAAGAATCATCTTTTGAATTGACTTTTAATAAAGAATCTCATCAAGAATCTCATCAACAAGATGAAGATGTATCTAATCAAGATGATCTGATCTTAATAAAAGATTCAACTGACTCAGAAGAAGATGAAGAGAATAAAAGAGATTCTGATCTTGATTCTGATAATGAAAATAAAGAAGAACGAAAAAGTTCATCTTCATCTTCATGTAAATCTGAAGATGAGATGAAAGATTCTGTAAAAGAATCATCTTTTGAATTGACTTTTAATAAAGAATCTCAGCAAGAATCACATCAACAAGATGAAGATGTATCTAACCAAGATGATCTGATCTTAATAAAAGATTCAATTGACTCAGAAAAAGATGAAGAAAATAAAAGAGATTCTGATCTTGATTCTGATAATGAAAATAAAGAAGAACGAAAAAGATCATCTTCATCTTCATGGAAATCAGAAGATGAGATGAAAGATTCTGTAAAAGAATCATCTTTTGAATTGACTTTTAATAAAGAATCTCATCAAGAATCTCATCAACAAGATGAAGATGTATCTAATCAAGAAGATCTGATCTTAATAAAAGATTCAACTGACTCAGAAGAAGAAGAAGAAAATAAAAGAAATTCTGATCTTGATTCTAATAATGAAAATAAAGAAGAACAAAAGAGTTCATCTTCATCTTCATGTGAATCTGAAGATGAGATGAAAGATTCTGTAAAAGAATCATCTTTTGAAATGACTTTTAATAAAGAACTTCATCAAGAATCTCATCAACAAGATGAAGATGTATCTAATCAAGAAGATCTGATCTTGATAAAAGATTCAACTGACTCAGAACAAGATGAAGAAAATAAAAGAGATTCTGATATTGATTCTAATAATGAAAATAAAGAGGAACGAAAAAGATCATCTTCATCTTCATATAAATCTGAAGATGAGATGAAAGATTCTGTAAAGGAATCATCTTTTGAATCGACTTTTAATAAAGAATCTCATCAAGAGTCTGATCAACAAGATGAAGATGTATCTAATCAAGAAAATCTGATCTTAACAAAAGATTCAACTGACTCAGAAGAAGATGAACAAAATAAAAGAGATTCTGATCTTGCTTCTAATAATGAAAATAAAGAAGAACAAAAAAGTTCATCTTCATTTTCATGTGAATCTGGAGATGAGATGAAAGATTCTGTAAAAGAATCATCTTTTGAATTGACTTTTAATAAAGAATCTCATCAAGAGTCTGATCAACAAGATGAAGATGTATCTAATCAAGAAGATCTGATCTTAATAAAAGATTCAACTGACTCAGAAGAAGATGAAGAAAATAAAAGAGATTTTGATCTTGATTCTGATAATGAAAATAAGGAAGAACAAAAGAGTTCATCTTCATTTTCATGTGAATCTGAAGATGAGATGAAAGATTCTGTAAAAGAATCATCTTTTAAATTGACTTTTAATAAAGAATCTCATCAAGAATCTCATCAACAAGATGAAGTTGTATCTAATCAAGAAGATCTGATCTTAATAAAAGATTCAACTGACTCAGAAGAAGATGAAGAAAATAAAAGAGATTCTGATCTTGATTCTGATAATGAAAATAAAGAAGAACAAAAGAGTTCATCTTCATGTAAATCTGGAGATGAGATGAAAGATTCTGTAAAAGAATCATCTTTTGAATTGACTTTTAATAAAGAATCTCATCAAGAATCACATCAACAAGATGAAGTTGTATCTAATCAAGAAAATCTGATCTTAATAAAAGATTCAACTGACTCAGAAGAAGATGAAGAAAATAAAAGAGATTCTGATCTTGATTCTGATAATGAAAATAAAGAAGAACAAAAGAGTTCATCTTCATCTTCATATAAATCTGAAGATGAGATGAAAGATTCTGTAAAAGAATCATCTTTTAAATTGACTTTTAATAAAGAATCTCATCAAGAATCTCATCAACAAGATGAAGTTGTATCTAATCAAGAAGATCTGATCTTAATAAAAGATTCAACTGACTCAGAAGAAGATGAAGAAAATAAAAGAGATTCTGATCTTGATTTTGATAATGAAAATAAAGAAGAACAAAAAAGTTCATCTTCATCTTCATGTGAATCTGAAGATGAGATGAAAGATTCTGTAAAAGAATCATCTTTTAAATTGACTTTTAATAAAGAATCTCATCAAGAATCTCATCAACAAGATGAAGTTGTATCTAATCAAGAAGATCTGATCTTAATAAAAGATTCAACTAGCTCAGAAGAAGATGAAGAAAATAAAAGAGATTCTGATCTTGATTCTAATAATGAAAATAAAGAAGAACAAAAAAGATCATCTTCATCTTCATGTAAATCTGAAGAAGAGATGAAAGATTCTGTAAAAGAATCATCTTTTGAATTGACTTTTAATAAAGAATCTCATCAAGAATCACATCAACAAGATGAAGACGTATCTAATCAAGAAGATCTGATCTTAATAAAAGATTCAACTCACTCAGAAGAAGATGAACAAAATAAAATAGATTCTGATCTTGATTGTAATAATGAAAATAAAGAAGAACGAAAAAGATCATCTTCATCTTCATGTAAATCTGAAGATGAGTGGAAAGATTCTGTAAAAGAATCATCTTTTGAATTGACTTTTAATAAAGAATCTCATCAAGAATCTCATCAACAAGATGAAGATGTATCTAATCTAGAAGATCTGATCTTAACAAAAGATTCAACTCACTCAGAAGAAGATGAAGAAAATAAAAGAGATTCTGATCTTGATTCTAATAATGAAAATAAAGAAGAACAAAAAAGTTCATCTTCATCTTCATGTGAATCTGAAGATGAGATGAAAGATTCTGTAAAAGAATCATCTTTTGAATTGACTTTTAATAAAGAATCTCATCAAGAGTCTGATCAACAAGATGAAGAAGTATCTAATCAAGATGATCTGATCTTAATAAAAGATTCAACTGACTCAGAAGAAGATGAAGAAAATAAAAGAGATTCTGATCTTGATTCTGATAATGAAAATAAGGAAGAACAAAAGAGTTCATCTTCATGTAAATCTGAAGATGAGATGAAAGATTCTGTAAAAGAATCATCTTTTGAATTGACTTTTAATAAAGAATCTCATCAAGAATCACATCAACAAGATGAAGATGTATCTAATCTAGAAGATCTGATCTTAACAAAAGATTCAATTGACTCAGAAGAAGATGAAGAAAATAAAAAAGATTCTGATGTTGAATCAGATATTGAGTCTGTTCTATTACCTCAATTGTCTTTTTCCTCTTCTTCTTCTTGTTCAAGTAATCTTGAAGCATCAATTATTGATTCTCAAAGATTTAATGTTTCTAATTCTGAAATTGGAAATCTTGGAAGTTTGATTTCTTCTGATTCTTTTAAAGATAAAGAAGTTTTGAATCTTAAAATTGAAGAAAGATTAGATTCGTCTGATATCAGTCATGTTGTAAAAGATGATGAACTTGGTTCTTCAGAGACACCTATTCTTTTTGATGAAGCAATGAACTCTTTCAATCAAGACTTTGATTATGAAAATGATTTTTCAAACGATGAACTTAATGAAGAACTAGTCAAGTCTTTTAATTCTTTCAATTTAAGTCATTTACAAAATAGTTCTTATAAATATAATGTTTCCAAATATCATAACAGCTTCATGTCTTCAATAAAAGAAGATGTTGATGAAGATGCAACATCTTCTTGTACTTCTTCATCTTTTATTCCTCGTATTATAATCACTTGCGAAGAAGACTGTTCTAATGAAACATTTGAAGATAACTTTGAAGATCAGATTGAAGACTTAAATTCACAAACTAGAGATTCTGATTCTCAAGACCCAGGTTTGTTTTAAGTTTATACTTCTGTATTCTTCTGTATTCTTTATGTTTGTAGTCGATTTCAAATCTACAGAAACTTTTTCTACTAGCGGATAAACATTTTCAGATCAATTCTTTTATTTTCTCTGATTTTTTTTTCATTTTTTACTTGTTGTTTTTTCAAGACAAAGTTATTTCAATCTTAAATAATTAGTTTTATTTAAACTTTTTTTCTTGGAGTTTTCTGATTTTGAAACATTTCTGTTATTTATATCAAACTTTTAAAAATATTTTTCTAATTCATGACTTGGTTTTAGAAGCCTTTCAAAATAAAGAGAAACCAGAAAAAAAATTTTCAAACTCTCAACAAGACTCATTTTCAGAATTGCAGGAAAATATTAGAGACATTTTTAAGGACTTCATTTCTTCAAATGTAAGGAACATTTATTTTATAGTTTAAATCAATATATTATACTAAGAATATGTTTTTTGTCGTCAACATTTATTTATCTAGCTTAGTTATTATTGATAATTTAAATTAAAAGAAATAAAAACAAGTTATTGACTCAATTATTTTTCATTTATAAGATATAATAAAAAGAAAATATTATTAACTTTTCATTAAATATATTATAAAAACAAAAAGTCTTCGAATATTTTAACGAATTCCTCTACTGTAAACTCTCTCACTGTTAAAAGTTATTCGATTTTTATTTTTTTTAAACTTTATGTGTGATGTAACTTATCTCTATTGAAATGAAAGGTTTAGTTTGTTATCAAAACAACTTTGTTTCGTTTGTATGGTGAGAGTTGTTCTTCTAAGTATTTTTATCATTTTCAACCGTTTATTAGACTGAAAGGTTTTAACGTTTATTCATGTAAAAAGTTGTTGATGTAGTAGTTTGCTATTAGAACGTAAAATATAGAATACAAGAGCTCGAATACTATTAATCTCTAACTTAGTACTTAGTAAAGGTTGTCTTTATTAGCTCAGTTTAATGAGTTTTTAGTCCTTTTATAGGAAAGCATTTCTTAATTAAGTTTTTTAAACTTTTTTAAAAAATACATTGTAAATGAAGTTTCAATATTTCATAGAATTATAAACCGTCATCTTTTATACTTTCATTATTTAAGGTTTAAACAACGGTTTTTTATTCTTAGTAATTTATTTTATATTTCTATATATATTTTTCTAAATGATACATAAAATATTCTGGTATAAGCAAAGAAAATGAATCGTTCAACGTTTAGTTAGAAATTCTTTTATAAACTTCTTTTTATTGAGTTTAAGTTACTTACTTTTTTGTGAAATACTTAAATTCACCGCTAAAAAATTTCAAGAGGTTTTTCTACTGTTTTCACTGGAAGTAAGTCTACTAGTTGAAATCTTCAGTTAGCTCTAAATGAATACGTACTTACATAAGTGCCGATGGTACAAGAGCTATGTCACTACGATTAGCTTTCACTTTTTTGTTGATGAAAGACCTATAGTAGTGCAAGTAAGGCTAAAAAGTGTTTCTGTTTTGGGGTCTTTGGCTCTTAAAACAAAAAGTTAAATTTATGATTATATATTTTTTTGTGAAATTGTAAATATATTTTGTTGCTGTCAGATACTAACAAGAATATGAAACTCTTCTTTTAATTTAGACAAAAAGTTTCAAATTCATTTTTACTCAGTTGAAACATTTGTTAATAATTAAATACTAAAGATGATGCCGTGGTGAGGTATAATGAGTGTTTAATGCTTTAAATATCAAAATTATTTGATTATTTAATAATTTTCAATAGAATATTAAAAGTTTCTTATATAAAATCAATCACAGCTTTTAATAATTTGAAGAAATGTATTTTTCAGTCACTGATATGCTTTTAATAATCAAAGTAAATCACAATACAAGAACTCATTAAATTAAGTTATTCAGTTTTTGCCGCTTGTTTTAAAGCAATTGAGAAAGTTCAACAATTGTTCAAACGTCGTTCAAAATTCTTTTAGAGTTTAAAAAAAGATGTCATGTGATAAAAGCAAGGAGAATTACCGCCCAAATAAAGTTCGAGCTCTCGAAGAAGTGGTTTCTCTGCTGAAGAAGCATGTCAGGCAGAGAGAGTCTGAAATTGAAGGCCTTGGCAAGCAATTGAAAGAGTCTAGTGATCGAATTGTTGATCTTGAAAAGCGACTCGGCGAAAAAGAATCTGTAAATAAAATTGATTTCAAAAATTAGAAATTGAAGAAGCCAAAAATGTTTTTGTTTAGTTCGTTTCATTTAACAGTTTTTTTTTCGATTTCTTTATCTTAGTTGATAAACTTGTTATTTGCTTCAACAAATATATTATTTCTATAGAATCAAGACAAAGAATCGTCGAGTACTGACAAAGAAACGCTTATTGATCGATTGAAAGAATTGGAACTAGAACGTGAACATCTTCAAGTGAGTCTTAAACAACTAACTCGTAAAAATTCAGATAAAAATTCGAATATAAAATGACTTTTAGTATAATTGTCGCTAAGATTACTTTAAACTTTTATTAAAATTAACTTCTATATTTTGATAGCTTAATTAGTATTTTAATTTTGATTGGATAGAAAAAAATTGTTCGAAGTAAGCGCGAAAAAAATGACGCACAAAAGGCGACTAATCGAGCAGCCAATGATCTAGAAGCCGAAAGAAGCAGAGACTCAAGAGAGGCTGAATTGATGAAAAGATCAGGAGCTGATATCTCAAGTATGTAAAGAAAATCTATCTTTAAAGTAAAAAGTATTTTAATCATATTTTATTGCTTTAGATTTTAAACAGTAAAAAGCTTCCTATAAAAGCTTAATCGTTTTATTTGTTTAGTTTGACTTTATTTACGTTTTTAATAATTACATTTTTTAGAAAGTTTTGAAATTTACAACACACTAAATAAGAAACTAAATGGACTTTGATGCTATGAGGTCCATTAGTTTTATTCTTATTTGTAAAGGCGTAGTTTATTAGTAAAGAATTGAATTAAAGCTGATTATGATAACAGGTGGGTCTAGAGAGTATAAATTTTTTAACCGCAAGCTGGCAGTAAAGAGCTAAATTAAGTCATAAAGTTTAATCATTTGAAGCGATATCTATTACATTTAAGTAGATATAATCGTGTTAAATAAAGAAAAGTTTATAGTTGAAGAACTCTTAACTGGTTTATAAGAAATTGAAGTTTTATTGAAATGTTTTTTTGTAAGAAAAAGAAAATTTGTTTTAGCAAATCTTAAACAAATTATGTAAGTTAATCAATTTTTTTTTATAATGTAACTTTTTTGTTGTTGTTGATTTTATGCAATTTATGAGTGGGCTATTATAATAAAAGTGATAAGAATCTACTAAAATTATTAAATAGTTTTAAGGTATGAATTTGCTTTAAATATGTAGATATTTAAAGAACATTTTTTATTTGAATTCTTGTTTTATAAAACTCTATAAATCTTTTACTTTGAGAACTAATTTAAAAAATCTTCTTGTTTCAAAAGTATTTACAAACTAAGTATTTAAAAAAATCTCTAATCTTATGCAAATTTTAACATTTATTTGCATATTTCTGAAGCTTTTAATTCATAAGTTCAAATTGTTGATCTAATTATATCGTAAACTCGATAAACATCTTTCTTTTTATTATATTCAGTTTTTTAAACAGTAAAAATAATTTTGAAATAGTAAATAAATAAGATACTATTTTATTAGAATTTCATGTACCGTTATAAAATTATTTGAATCAAACTTTTGTAACAGACAAAATGAATTGAGACAAAACTATACAAGAATTTTAAAAGTGTGTTGACATAACATGAACGGTTATATGAACATCATTCACCACCTAATACTTACCGTGTTCAGACTTGTTATTTAACATATATTTGAATTAAAAATATTCATTCAAAATAGTTTCAATAACGAAAAAAAAATGTTACTTGCCTAGACTAGTAGCTTTTCAACTTGAACAGTTTTTTGAAAGCAATTAAAAAACTGTCTAATCGATAGATAAAAATACTCAGTTATCTAATACTTCAATAAATACAACCTTTGTTGGCATTTTTATTCTGTCATTTGATAACCTTTATATGGTATAATAATTTTTAAATAAAATTTAAATGAATTAAAAGTTATATTCTTTAATATTATAAACAAAATTGTTTTTTAATTTCGTTTTTACTGTAAATATCCATAAATATATAATTAAACGATAAATATTTTTCGTTTATTTCATTAAATATACATAAAGAAATTGTGTATTTCACAAGATAAAGCATTTCACTTAATATAATCTCTACAACATAATCTTTCATATCATTATTTTGCTACTTATTGTAAATAAAGTAAATTAACTTTATAAACTGATTTAGAATATTTGAAAGTCTTAAAAAGATTTATATTTAGAAAGCTGATAACAGATTAACTTCTTATATGTAAGTTGTAAGCTTATTTTACGATTTCTTAAAGAGAAGGGATACTTAGCAACAGTCAACTAACAAGATATTTACAAGTAAACATCTTTTTTAAATAAGAAACTTCTTCAAAAGATTGGATGTTGTCTTAAAGTATTTAAGACTTTCAGTAAATTTGAATCAGAAACGTCAGATTAGTGTTTACTCAAATTAAGGTTATAACCGAAAACGCTTACACCGTTGCTATGCCTACAGAGATTGCCACATACAAGTTTAATAACTTTCGTGATTTAAACGCGTTTTCTCAATAACTCAAAACCGTCTTTTATTTGTTTGCTTGAGTAACCGTGGTCAACGAGATTCAATTCACAAAAGTTAAAGATTAACAAAAACCAACAGTTGGTTTTTTGTCGTTTTTATTTTCATTTATTCCGTTGTTACTTGTCGTATATCTTGAGACAAGTTTAGCGTCTTTAACAAGAAGACACCCATTTTCAAACTGCGATGGTTGATAGATAGTCGCTTAGCTGGTAGAATATGGAACGTAGCTAGATGTTTAGTTGATAGATTGTAGTTTGACAAAGCTGTTCCAATCAGCTATGTCTTCAGAGGATAGTTTAAATGATGTAGATTCTATTTTATCAAATGATTCTCTTGGTAAGGGTATGAATTATAATTTTATAATTTTTTTTGTATCTATTATTTTTTTAATCTTATAAAACTAGGATAGATATTATACAGATTGTGTTTGAGATATCGATTAAAATATTATTTTATCTGTAATAAATTAACGTTAGAATGAAGCTATTTAAAAGCTTTTTAAGAATTGTAGTTAAAAATATCTTCATTTTGACTTTCACTGAAGTACACTTGAATAGAACTTTTGTTAAAACAATAGAAGTTTAAAATAGAAACGAGAAAGAAACAATTATTTCAAATCCGTCAATCATAATATCAATAATATTTTTTAGAGAATCCAAAAACCGATGAAAAAGTATCAAAAGAATTAGAAGTAAAAAAAATCGAATCTCCTGAAGACACAGCTTCTGAAAAAAGACAGATTACCAAAGTAAAATCTAGAACAATGTCATCACGTGACCAGCAAATGTTGGATTTATCAATGGATAATGAGATAATGAGAGAAAAGGTTTAATTTGATTTTCTGGGACTTAAAAAGAAAACAAACAAGATTTTAAGATTCTATTAGATACTCTAACCAAAGATCTTATGCAAGCGGGTTATTTAACTGCATTTTTTTATATTCTAGTTGGACCGCATGCATGAGATCTCTGCAGAAAATCTTCTCCTGCAATCGGATGTTGCGGATTATCATGCGGAGTTAAGCGAGCTACGAGCTGAAGCTAAAGAGCTCAGAGCGAAATGTTACGAGTTGATTGAAGATAATAGAATCTATAAAGCTGAGGTCCGTGATCTGAGAAGATATATTGATCTACAAAAAGCAAACAAAAGTGGAGGTAGCAGATCAGGGAGATTATAGGACTCTTCTCATCATATATTTGCAGATACGCGTCAAGATCTATTGAATAAAATTGAATATTATCAAATGGAGCATGACCGTCTTCTAGATGAAGTTAGAAGACTCAAAAATCGTTTAGGTGATCTTTCTCCTCGTCGGTCACGTGACTCTTCACCAAGATCATTGGCAAGAAGAAGTCCTAGAGATACAAAAGTAGTTCGGATCAACTTCCTGAATTATTTATTTAAAAGGTTTACTTTTCAGGCCGGAGTTCGATTCAATGACTCTGCTGAGCGTTCAAAATCTCCAATCTCAGATGCCATTGCAGCATCCACCGCCTCATCTCATGCAGCAGTAAGACTCTCTAGAGATCGGAAAACTCTTTCTCCGTCTGCTGCCTTAAACTTAAGAGATCTGACAATGGAAAGATATAAGACTCATCTTACAAGTAAGACTTCTGTTAATTTTATCAAAGATTAAATTTGATTTTCTGTAGGAGCAGAATCTCATTCCTCAATTAATAGTGACAACACAGAAGTTCTTCTTAAGTCTCGACTTCCTCCAGCGGTATCTGCTCCTTCAGCTGCCGATGAATTTGATAGGACATCTAGTGATGAAGAAGAACCTGAAAGTGAGTCTTAAATGATCCAACTTTTCGAGTCTTTATACTCAAAATCATTTTAGA
This sequence comes from Pegea sp. RAD2-039, assembly GCA_034620365.1. Taxonomy (NCBI): domain Eukaryota; kingdom Metazoa; phylum Chordata; class Thaliacea; order Salpida; family Salpidae; genus Pegea; species Pegea sp. RAD2-039. Next base: position 237,426 of record JAQGEQ010000090.1, read on the forward strand.
TTGCGACCTAAAAGCTGATCAAAAACTTCCTGAACGTTATCGTTCTTCATCTCGATGTAGAAGTCCTGCTTCCTCTTATCGAAGTGGATTCAGATCCTTGAGTCCACGGATGACATCAACGCAGAATGACGTCAAAGACACTGCAAGGGAGTAAGTGATCTTTCAACAATAAAGTCATCAAGTGCAAAAACTTCCATCTTTTCAGTCGTTATGCAACTCTTTTAAAAAGATCTTTACCACGAAGAGCTTTTGCTCCAAGATCTCCCGCTGACCTTCGGCTTGGATATGCAATTAAGTTTACTAGACCCGGAGGCAAGCTCAGTCGTGGTACGGTCCGGTATATAGGTCACTTGGCGTCCAGAAATGAAATTTTTATCGGTGTTGAATTGGACAGCACAGGTGGGTGCCAGTTCTTTGTTCTTTTTAAGATTAGGAAGTTTCTGTTTGACTTTAGCAAACAACAAAATCAAATATTTTGTTGACTTACTTTTCTTATCGTTTTTTTTTCGGTTTAAACAAATTCTTATTTTTAATTCGAATTTTTTGAATAACTCTTACAAAATTACAACCAAACTATTTGCAGATGGAAAACACACAGGAACATTCCAAGGAGTTAAATATTTTTCATGGTAAGTACACAGCTGTAAAACAAATTTAATTAGTGCTGGACAAGTATTAAAAGTTAATCTTCAAATATTTTAATCTTTAATTAATTAAATAATTATTTTTTGCAGTCCAATCAACAAAGGAATCTTCACCCCATTCAGTAAAGTGATTATGGCGTGGGAATAAATTAGATATGCAAGATGTTTTCATTTAATGTGTCTTTAGAAGACATTTTCACTATCTTTGCTAGATTTGATATTTTTCATAGAAAATTAGTTATAATTTGTTTTTTTGTAATTTTGCAAATTAGTTTTTTTTTTCTACCTCTCTTTTTGTAATTCATTTGGTAAAAAACTTTTTGAATAATTTCTGAATTGTAACAAATTTTATGATTTTTTTCTATTGTAATTTTTCACTGATTTGTATAAATTGCTGTATATGATGCTTTGTAAAAACTTTTTTGTTAAATTTACTTTTTTAGAAACAAATACTTTCAAAGGTAGCCTCTATATAGAGTGTTTAAAGACTTAAATAAATAATCTTACAAGAAAATTGAATCCAATTAAAGTTATAAACAAACTTACAAACCTAAATTTGACCATTTAATTTTGGAAATAACTTTTTTTATAGAATTTGTGATCAGTTGTACAGTTAAGTTGCTAGCGCTAGCTTATTTTTTGTATATATTGAACTTTTGTAAATATTTCTGTGCCTGGCATCCAATAAATTGTAGCTTGGAATTCCGTAGTCATTATCGGGCCCAACAAGGCAACCCAAACAAATACACTGTGAATAAATGTAGTTTATGTTTATACTAGTATTGAATAAGGTACTTGTTTTTTTTATGTAGTAAAAATATCTTTGAATTTATTTATAAAAATTGTACAGCAAATTAATTCTAATTTTTGATTTTTTTTTATTACACATTCTCATTATAAGCACAAAGCACTTGCTATAAGCAGAGATATGATTTGTATATATGTATCTGGAAACCCAAACCACAAGAGAATTAGAAAAGCTTGTTTTCATATTTTTACGTCTAAACCGACGTTTTAGTTACTTGTATATATTTTCAATTTATTTTAAACAAGATTATTCACTGTACGTTAAGTAGCTTTTTTTGTAGCTTAATAAAATTGTATATATTAAGCTTCACATTACACTTTAAAACGCAAATTTTTCACCAAATTTTTTTGTTTTAATATATCCTAATCGTTTTTATTCATTTGTTTTACTTTTATTTACCTTTTCTTGTGCTTAAATTGCATCTAATAATATTCGTTTACACCTACTAATATGTATATACGCTTGAATACGTCCTTTAATTCACGGAGGTTAATGTACTAAGTTTTTGAGCTTTACGTTTTTTTCTACGATATTATTTTTTAGTATTAGATTATTGTATACGTTATTACATGAGAAAAAATCCAATTTTGACTTGTTAGTTGTTTTTTAAACGTTCGCAGTATATTAATGTGTTGCATATTTAATTCAACATGTTTTTTAGTATATACTTGTTGATTATTTACAAAATAAAAAACAGCATTACTAAAGAGTTACTAAATCAATAAACACAGGATCAAGGTCTTTAAGAGCTTGGCTAATGAAAATAGAAGATGAAAATTGGATAATATATTTCATATCTTTCATTAAGCAAATAAAATTGTTATCAATGATATAAAAATTTTTATGAAATAATAAAATTTAATTTTTATTACAATGTTTTTTAGCAAAAGTAATTTAAAACTTGCCACTAAAAGTAAAAATACTTGAAATATAAGTAAAAGGAAATAAGTTGTAACTGTATGATCCCAAAAAGCTTTTCTATACTAAAACACTAAACAGCTGATAATATTAGAATCAATTTTAAATTTATTGATGTAAATAAATAGCAAATGAAAGTTGATATATCAAGAAAAAAAAAGAATACTTTCTGATGCAAACAATAAAACTCAGTAAATAACTAAATTAGTTGTAAATATTTATTGAAAATTAGAAAAGTTACAAAAATTGAAGTAAATTATGATGATTTGGAGCTACTTGCTTCTTCATTGAGAGTTTTAGACCATTCTTCAAACTTCTTTTTGTTTTTAAAAACATTTTCTCGTCTTCTTTCTCCTTTTTCATGTGAAAGAATCCTCTTCTGAAGCCGCTACAAATCATAACAAAAAGTTAAAAATGAAATAAATCTAAACATTTAGATTTGAAGTCTTTATAATATTACAAAAAATCTTATTGTAGCTTGATAATCTACAGAAGCTTCTTTTAAATTGAATTTGGGACACAAAATCACTATAATCTCAGAGAAACTTACTTCTTCATTAAAGCATTTTTCCATTTTTCTATGAATATCTGTACAACCTCCAAAATATTTGCTGAGAGTTTTCTGAATATTTTAAAGTTTTTATCAAATCTTTATGTAAAAAATACATTTAAGATGATGAACATTAGTATAACTATAAATGAAAAATTTACTATACAAATATATAAGAAGTTACTTGATTATAGCATTCATCCAATAAGTAGGCAATTTTATCACATTTTTCAGAATGTCTTTTGTATTTTGGATGCCAAGGCATTTCACAAAATTTCCTTTTGTAAATTTAAATTCAAAGTAAATAATATTTCAAACAAAGTCTTAAACAAGAAAAACTTAAGTTTTAGTTCAAATAAAGTAAAAACTAATTTATTAGAACTAAATTTTAAATTCTTTTAAATGTCTTATAAAAGATTTATGACTAAAGTTTTAAACAAAAACTCAAGGATCTATTTGAAGATTTTAAAGATATTTATATTTAATTTGAAGATTACAGACAAAATTAAACTAATATTTGAATATATTATCAATAAATTTAAAGAATTTGAAAATACCCAACTTTAATATCTGAAAATAAACTTAATTAGTTAATAAAATAACTAATAAAATAGTTAGATACATAAAAATATCTTTATTATTTTTATAAGAAAAGCTGTAATTATATCTAAAACTATATTTATATAAAATCCATTGATAAAGATATCAGATTAAACTTTTTATATAAAAGATTTTAAAAGTCAAATATTGTTTAGTTTAACCATAAATTTGTTTAAAGTTTATTTTTGAAACAATAAAATAAAAATAAACAATTAAATCAAAAAAATTATTAAATTATCGATGATTTTTCAGATGGTGAAAAATAAATTACAAAAAAAACTATATTAAGGTAATTATGGAAATAATGACTAAAAAATTAAAGTTTTCTATTAAATTTGAAAAACAACAATTATTAAGGATATTTCTATTTTTAATAAAATTTTAAAATATTAAATAAAAATAAATAAGAAGAATTTTTTTAAGTATTTTTTTTAATAAACTTATAAAAAAAATATTAAAATTACAAAGAGCTATCGTAGAGATATTTATTACATAAATAAGTTGCAATTAGTTTAAAGTACAATTTTAAAGCAATAAACACTTTCGCACATTCTACTTAATTTCTTTCAACTTAGTAAAAATTATGAAAATATAATTTAATTAACAAAGTTAATATAAGGTTAATAATATCAATAGAATATACAACAAAATTGTTAACTCTAAAATTCTTTTAGCTTTGTAAACAAATTCAGTTGTTTAAAAAAGCTTGTTTAATAACAATTAACCTTAAAATTTACTAAAGATATTTTCTTCTCAATAAAAAGGTTAGTTATAGTTGACTATAAGATGCTAAAATATGTTGACTACTTACTTTAGTAAAGAACTCTGACCCCTTAAACTTTAGCTGGAAGTTAACTATCTCAAACTTTGTTAAGCTCAAATCTGTAATCCAAAATGCAATTTGTAAATAATTAAACTCCACAAATCTATCCATTAGGCAATTTAAAACATATTTTAATAAAAATTTATATTGCTAAAATAATGCTAAAGGCTTTGCAAAGATTAAAAAAATGATTTAGATAAAATTGTTACTTCAACAAAATTTCGTTACTGCCTTATTAATTTTCATTAAAATTTCTGTTATATTTTTGCATAAAAATATTTGAGTTTTACGTCTAAAACTCTTAAGAGGTAAAACTTAAGAAGTTATACAGTATTTCTAATCATAGATTAACAAAATATCAATTTTCAAAATTATTTAACAAGAGCTTAGTTTTAACTTGGGAAACGGCAAGAACCGTTTTGATGAAAAATATAAAATTGATTCAAAACTTTCAATTGTTTGAGTTTTCTAAAGATACACAAATTGAAGAAACATTTCGAGTCTAAAAGAGCCAATTTATCTCTACTATGACCTTCAATCTTATTTGTCACAAAAAATCATTGGTAAAAAAGAAACTATAGAATAAGGGATTAGAATAAGAATTATTCTAGCAAAAGACACTTAAAGCTAAAAAATATACTGAAAAAAACCTTACTTTGTATGAACTAATTAAAGAAGTTAAGAAAATCTAGTTAGTTACAATTATCTTTTGTAAGAAGCTATTTTACATTATCAACTATCATCGCATTTTCGTAAACTGATAAAAGTTAGCCTTTGTTGACCAACATAAATCAACTACTAAAGTTACTTCGACTTTACAAGTTGTATAACCCAAAGTTAATCAATTTAACTAGCTTATAGATAAAATAAAAAATTGTTTGACTAAAATCTGTGAATTTAAATGAATCTTATTAAGATACGCACCGGGAAACATAATAGAAACTTTGATTAATAATATTAGTAATATTGATTTGAATTCACTTGGAGTTTGAAAATTCATTAAAAAGATTTTTGAATCAATGCATCTTATATCTTAGAAGTAACAAGTTTTAACAGTTTATTTAAAGTGGAATTGAAACAGTTGTGACTTTCTTATCTTACTCACTTTATCTAAAAAGTTTTTTAGGCAGCTTAATAGGATTACATAGCTAACTCTAGCTTACACCAATTTATAAATATATAATCTATTGTTGAATAATGATTAAGAAAGTTATAACCAGTTTTTACGTATGATTATATCGAAATCAAAAATATTAAACATGAAAATAAGTTTAAGTTATCTAAATATTTCAAAGTTCCATTCTGTAAATGGCTATAAGATAGTTTCTCTTGAACTACTTTACTTCTCAAATCAATTCTTACTTGTCTTTTAATTTTGATTTAACTTAGTTTTAAAAATAAGCTAAAATAACTTAAACAAATTTTAAAAAATGTCTTACAGCCGTATATTTGAAGCTGATAAGCTCTCATTCTTAGCTTAACTTTTTTTTTCTTAAATTTATTATTACTATTATCATTTTTTAAAAGCTTTTTGTTGTAATACTAAATAAGTTTTATTATAACTTCTTACAAAATGCCTATAAGTTTTTCAAACATTTTAAAATTTAGGTTGAACTGTCATACATGAAAGCTTTTAAATAAAATCATTGTTCTGGAAAATAACTGATATTAAAATATTATAGTTGATGAAAGAAGGTAAGATGAAATTGTTTGTAGGCTTAATGAAATGAAAAAAAAAGATTTTATTTCAGGATTAAAGTAAAACTTCTAGATTTATTTTTCTGTTTAGAGTAAACAATCGTTGTTTGTAAAAGCAAAATATCTTAAAAATAATTAAATCAAATTCGTTTGAAAGAAAATTGAAAGAAACTAGATATCTCAACATTAGAAAATGAATTTTTCGTCAGTTCCTGTCAGTTTTAATAATTGAAACACTAACTTAATTATAAATACTTTCTACATTAAAAGTTAAAATGATTCATACTTAAATATTTGTATAACATTGATTTTATTTAATATCAAACCTAAAATACTGAATATATGTCAGACTCCTATAAATTCAAAACTGTTCTATTTTATCGAGTCTTTAAACTATTTTTATTGATCACTAATTGAGTTATCATTATTTGCTTATAAGAGTTTTATACAAATTTTATACAAAACAGCTGTACAAAAGTAAATAGAATGTAAAAGCAAACCAAAAAATATTTGTTCTTTAATTTAAAAGTCTGAAAATCCACCAAAAGCCTTAAAAGATGAAATTATAATTGAAATTCAGTTTTAAAGTGATATGTTAGTCCACAACAAAAGTGAACTTCTATATACCCAAGCTTGCTGTTACTTTAGTCATGATTGGTTCCAAATTACAAAACTCATAATCATGAGTAAGAAGAGATCTCTCGAAGACTGTTGGTAGGACAGGGATCATTTCTTTTGGGATCATATAAGAGTTAAGTTTTGTGAAATCATCAAAAATTTGATAGCGATTACTAGAAATAAAACCAAACAGTTAGCAAGTTGTTTAAAGTGTTTTGATTAAACCCTCTGTTCAAGCTGGAAAGAGATGTCTTTATCTAACCTGCATGTAGCACGAAGATAGTGGTAACCTGATGATCCGTGGGTCCCAACTCCTGACCCAATCATTTTTTGCACCATACAAGTATGTGAGACTGAAAAGTGAAATCATTTCTATAAATAGAAATATGAATTTCAAAAATAACTCACAACGAAATTTTGTGAATTGTGAATCAAGTTCAATTAAATGTTGAATGATTTGGTAGGGAATATGGAATCGTGGTTCTTCATTATAGATAAGAATCATAAGTACTCCCTGTAGAATGATTTCAACTTTTCAGAATAGCTGCTAACAATTGAGGTATGATGAGGGTTGATATGATTACTCACTTGCATTGCTTTGTAACTTAATCTTTTATCTTTTTTAAAAACTGCTTTTTCATATTCATTTTCATCAAAAATCTTTTCAAAAGATTTATACATCTCATTTTGTTCTTTAAGTAAAGACTCACGAATTGCATGATCTTCGTTTTTCTGTGATCAAATCTTATAACTACTAAGATTATTTTTATCAAACAAACCTCTGCTTTTTCTCTCATTTGTTCAAGCATTTTATAAACTGCTAATTTGAACTTTTCAAAGAAATTGAACTCTTGCATTCCAACTCCAGGTGTTCTCTGAAGCCATTCATCAACGAAATCAAACAAACTTTTCTGCTTTAGAGCTTTTGAAATTAACTCTCTATCTTTTTTTGGAAATGATAAGGAATAGTGACGACCCTTGAGTAGAATTCGTTTTTCCTACATGATATAGAGATCAAAGGTCAATTTACGTCAGTCACGTTGTTTGAAAAAGTTATTCTAGTAACAACATGACTTTTGTATAATCGTTACATGAGTTAGCAGACTGTTTGGTAACATAGACTGATATATAATCATCAAATATTATAAAATAGTCAACACAAATACAATGAACTGCAATTAAACCTACTTCATCAACTCCAAACATTATTTCAATTAATCGAAACTGAAGACTTTGAAAACCTGACGATTCTTGTAAAAAGTGTCTTTAAAATTTTATGGCCTTGTTAAATTCTGCATTTGGTTTATTTTGTAGTTTTTACCTGAAATCGTAGAACTGTCGTGCACTCATAGTTTCCAACACAGCAAATTGAGAATTAATCAGCTGTAAATCCAGATATAAGTTGAGTATTGGAACAATAATTGTTATTTTACGAGAAAATTTATTAAATAATCATAATTTAATTCATTTCAAACACTAAAAATAAACTTTTGGTAAATTTTTCAAACTTTATAAGTTTATGACCAACAAAACTCTACTAAATTAGAAACTAACTCACTTTCATTATTTGAATAATTCGGTTTAATCTAGACACAATAGTCAACATATTTCTTTCTTCAATCTTTTTCACTTGGAATTTTTCTTTAATAGATTTTAGTTCAAATAAAATTTGTTTAAACCATAATTCAAAAGCTGAAAAATTATTGATTTACAAAGTGGAACTTTGTATCATTAAAACCGTTTTTACTGACTTTGATGTGTGATAATGAACAACATTTCATCATGTACTATTTGGCCAGTTATTAGTTGACTTTGGCACACTTGATTGTCTAATAAACTATCAAGCTTTAAAAGAAAAAATATTAAATTTTCATAATGTTATGAAACAAATAAAAGTATTTTGAGCAAAATTATAGAAAGGCTTTTAAAATGAATTAGTTTAAATTATTTAACTGTAAACTAACCTCTAAATATTTTCCATAAGTTAGACAATTGTCTTCATTGTCTTTGCTGTTTGTTTTTTTACTGATAGAAATTGGTTTTTAATTAAGACTATTAGCATCAAACTTACAACAGAATAGTTTAAAATGTATTTCATGCAAAATCAGTTAACCCAAAAACTTTATTTAAAAAAAAAACAAGTAAAATTTTCAAGCTATTTTAAAGCTAAACAAACTAGCTTTTTAAAACTTACTTTAGATATGGACAAGACATTTTCACTGATAAAAGTGTTTTTTAGCTTAACAGTATATTAGGTTACTCGAAAAAGAAAGCTAAGCACGTAATCTGCAATCTGCCAAAAAAATTGAATTAATCTTATTAAACAAGACAGAAATACTATAAATAATGATTCATTTTATTGATTTTTACATTACAAAACACATTAAATTTACTGATAAACTTAAACTTTAAAAGTGAAAAAGAAATCCTGTCATTAATTTGTTTCGAGTCAGAAAAAGTATTAGTTCAATTTTATAAAAGTGATAAAAGTAATTATCAAATTTGATTGGACGATAAAAGGGCGTGAAAAGTAAAAATTATTTCCTAACTGCACTAAAGTGTTATCACTGACAAACCATTAATTAAACTACTGGGTTGTTGAAAAGTTAAAACTACAGACAGTGTATTTTAGCTAAACATCATTTACATAGCTTATATTAATTAGAGCTGGTTTGCCTTTTATAAAAATAATATTTTCATTTTTTGAAAGATAATGTATTCAAAATTTTCAGGTCTCTTCTTTTTTAATTAGCACTAAAAGTGTAGATTTTTCAGTATATTTTAGATGGTATTCTTTAACAATGCCTTTATGTAAATGCTTTGTAAATAGAAATATGACCAAAATACATAGATAGAACGTTTTATGTTTTGAAATGTCACTGTTGCTCAAAACCACATCCATTTTTGTTTATTTAAGCATACAGCATTTAATAACAAAAATTTCTGTATAAAAAACTATTTAATAAAAAAACCAGTCAGAACAACATCAGTAAACACAAAATTCCTTTTTTCAAATAATACTAAAAGTTTTTAGTAAATGCATTAAAAAATTAAAAAAGTTGAAATCTTTTAATAATATTTACAAAACTTTCTACTTTCACTTTGAATAAAACTTTAATTTTTTAAATTTAAAAATCATGATTTAATTACTGGCGTACTTGTCACACGTCTTTGCATGTGACAATCAAGTCATTTGTTACTTTAAAAGTTTTACATCAACCCTAACTTATGTATCGTGCGTGATTTTGTTGCAATAAATATATTTTTTTGCCATGTTCTTCATTTTGTTTAAGATAAAACTTTACTTTTTAGAAATAAATCCTCTGAAATACTCTAAATAAATTCTAATAAGTAGGTTAACATTACTTTGTTTAAACAGATATCTAAAAAAACAAATTGTCTGTGTTATTAAGCTTTGTTCTGTTGGTCTAGAAGTTTTTCAGTTCTTTCATTTCATTTAACATTTTATACATTTTTGTTGAAGAATTTAAATTAAGTATTGTCTTTTTAATCTAGAATATTATTGTAATGCTTAAAAGTTTAGAAATTGTTTTTTAAGTATATTAAAACTTAGATAGTTAATAAAACTAATTTTTTTTAACAGTTAGTTGATCTATTAACATTTTGTATAACCATATTTTATAAAATCAAATTCTATTTATGCTAATATAACTCATTTGCTTGTTAGACTGCGTTCAAAAATTCCAGTTAAAATATATTTTACCAGCAAGTGGAAAATACAAATGGATCAATTTTGTAAAATGTATTTGAAGCAAAACTATTGTTTTATCTACTAACTCACTTGATAGTTGCTCATAATCTCTCAAATAATGATGATTAATGGCATACACTAACTTATGTTATGCGCAATAACAACAAGATACAAGTCAGGCCAACTTAAAGCGAAATTAGAAAATGAAAAATTATGTTTGAAGTAAACCATCTTCTATTGAAGCAAAATATTACTAGTGCTACAAACAAATAACAGATATATTTATTTATACAATTAGATAAAATATGTAAATATAAACAGCAAGTTTTAAAGTGATATAAAAGTTTTGAAGATAAATAAAATGAAAAAATCTTTTGATTTGATAGCTTGTAATTAAAAACTTTTATCCAATAAATATTTGTATTCAATTTTGAAATGTTAGTTAGTACACCATTATGAATAAAAACAAATCTTATCGATTTTTATTTTATGTCTGATAAAGACTTTATTTAAAATGTAAATTTGCTGCTTAGTAAAAATCTGTCAATTGGATTAGACAATTTGTCTTTAAAAACAAAGTTGACATTTAAATTATTAGCTTTAAGCTAACAATGTATGTTCTTCATTGAAATGTATAAACTAAAGATAAAAAAATTTAAAATTGTTTTAGTATGATTCAAGCATATTGAAAATAAGATGGTTCTTACAATAATTCATGTCATATAAATATTCAAAATATCTAATTAATGCTCGTAAACATAGTCTTTACACACTCAAAACTCAGTAGAACATAATTTTATATCAATAATTGTGTAAAGTTCCTGAAAATGCACTTTTTTCCAACTATTTTTATTTATTATAAAAATGAAGCTTGAGTAAGTGTTTAGTTATATGAAATGCTGTATAAAAAATTCATTATTATTGCTGTTAGTCGTTTTGTTTGAATTCTGAAGTATATAACTTCTATTTAATCTATTTTAATTTGTTATGTTTAAAAATTGATTTATTTTTTCTGTTTCATTTTTTATTTATACAATTCTAAACTAAAGTTAAAAAAACAAAGCTGGAATTTTTAGTAATGTTTTTGAAGAAACAAAAACATTTTTTATCTAAAAATGATTAAATATTTATAAGATGTCTTTCCCTAATTTCAGCTATAACACAACCACCTACATTTGTAAATATCATTTTTCTTTCAATCTAAAATTTCTTTCATGTTTATGCCTTAAACACCTGCTTATAACAAATACAACCATAATCCATATTTTTAAGTGGTTTTGTTCTATTATTAGATTTTAAAAGTATTTCAACTTATTGTAAAGATGTATTCTGACAAGTCAAAGTTCGAGTTCTTTAACAAGTACTATTAATCTGTACTATTTTTAATCTATTATATGAAGATAAGCCACTATCTATAACATAATACTAAGCTTACATCTTTTGCAAGCAAAAAGTGTTCAAAACAGTTCTTAGAAAAGTAATATATAGATTTATCAGGAAAGTATATTAAGGTAACTTGTAACGATATTTATAAAACATAAATACTTACTAATGCTATAGAGCTTGTGAACTGTTGAACTAGTTTATTGTGTTACCAGTTGGTCTACTTTCAGTTGTGTTGGTATAATAACTATTTTTGTGATTATTATAACAACCATACACTTTGAATACAAGTCAAATTATTGAATTGGATTATAACTTTCTGTAATGAACAGTTAAGTTGAAAAGATAACAAGATGTATATCTCACATTTGCTTGTTGGATATAAGCGCGTTGTTTAAAAAAAATTCGATGAAATAACAGCACTCACAAACTTAGAACTAGAAATTTACAGTTTCAATAATTCAAACTAATCTATCTGAAACAAACTTTCTCTCTAACATTTATTAATCTTCTTATAATCGTTTAAGTAGTGTTATTTATACTTTCTTTTCTTATCAAATACTTGTGAAACATAAAACGACAAAAACAGAATTTCTAGATTTGCTTCTTTAACGTAAATCTTTCTCTGAACTTTCATTTTTAACAACAGCAATTTGACAATTGAAATTTCCGGGCAGATTTTACATGTTTATTGAGGGAACCGCAACAACGGAAGAATACAAACATATAAAAGTACAAGAAACATCGAAGCGATCATACAAAGTCGAAGAAAAAACAAACAAAAAGTTGTACAACAACAAAAACTACAACAAAAAGTTTCTATTTTAATTTCAAATGAAATCTTGTAGAGTAATTAGAGAAGAAGATGCAGTAATTTATATCTTAGTATCTCTTCTCAACATCAGACCATTTGATGTCTGAGAACCTCTCTGATGCTTAATTGCTTCAGAAAATATAAAAATAGACTCCCAGAAACCATCGAAGCAAAAAGTAATCGAGAGATGATTTACAAAAAGATTTATGTCCCAAAGAGCGTTGATAAGAGGACACGGTGACACTGAAGGAAATACTTCAGAGTGAATCACTGTAGTAAGAAGATCAGACAATATGCAAGTGACAGCAGAGATGATGGCAAATTTCATTGATCTTAAGACACGATTAGCAGTTTTTAAACTTCCCTTTTCCCTGCAACTGTTGTTTTTAGAGGAACAAATCTTTTTATGCATACTAAGAGGATAACAGATCATCCCTAACAAGATAGCGCTTGTGATAAGCTTTATCACGTGACTTACATAAGTCACTATTGAGATCACTTCACGCTGCTTACATCCTGAAGATGCCATAAAGTGGCTGTTAGGGATGATGATGATGAGTATATGGAAAGCTCCTCCGATGAGCATGAATGAAAGCGAAAGCATCGACAGAAATCGATTAATTCTAGTCTTCATCTGCACCAAAAGAGGTTTGCTGTAAAGGATTTCCATTCGATACCAGAGAAAGACATATGTAGAGACATAAGCTATTGTATAGATCACAATGGAAGAATCCATAATGACTTCACAAACCAGATTACCCGTGCTTCCTGTTGGTAGTATCCGGTCAATAAATATTTGGGACTGCGCTAGAAGATATGTGAGGAAGGAAAACAAATGACAGAATAAAGCTAAAATAATTAACTTAGTTGTATCTTTCTTTGCTTTCCATTTCAACCGATCTTTCCGAGTTCCAAAAGAAAAGAGGGAAGAGAAGATCCATCCAGTTAAGAAGAGTAAGATCACATTGATGATTTGTGCTGCAATCCAAGAATCTGGAAACCAGTCTTCTTCTGATGTGGTTGTCGAATTACTACTGTTAGAACGGTCATGTAACATTATGGATAAAACTTCAATTTCACTTTTGTAATTTTAAATGAGCTAAAATTGAAAAAAAAAATGCTTTAAAATCACATTAATTATTCATCCGAATGTTTTCATTTGCATTTAAAAGATTTTAAGAAACATTTTACGGAAAAGCCAGAAAACCACCACCTTGACTTTGATATCAAACTACAAAAATGTAAAACTATCTGCATCTATTAACAGTTTTCGATTTTTTAGCTTTCAGGTTTCACCACTTCAGAATCAATTATTAGCATCTGCTGTCTTCTGTAATATCGTTTTCATCTTTAATTTAAACTGTGATTTTGATTTTAAAAATAAATTTTTATTCTTTAATTTCAATTTTTTAATAATTTTATTTCAATTTTAACAAATTAAATGACTTCAATTAAAACTTTGAAAATTGAAAGTCCATCTCCAAAGCCCTTTTTCAAAAAGTTATTTTGATAAGCTCTTTGAAGATCAAATCCTTTTAATCTTTAGGATTAACTCTAAATAATTTGTGGTAGACTACATACCTATTTTTAAAAATGTTTATCTAGATATTACATTATATTTTAAAATACGCCAAAAAGCTTCTTAAACATTTTTTTAAATATAGTTTAATTATAAATCGTAAAAATTATTAATTTCTTTTTTAAAAACATTTAAAAAAAACGATTTTAAACAAATTAAAATTTGATTTTAAATCAAATAATATTCAAAAGAAAATTGCCAAACAACTTGAATAAGTCTGAAAAAATCGATTTAATTATCGATTTCTTTCGAAAACTATTATTTAACAAAGAATAACCACCTGATTTCAAAATATTATTAGATTGATGAAAAATAAATAAAAATTCTGAAAATTACTACATCATCTTTACAAGAAAGGATAGCTGAAAACAAATGGCGTATTTTCATCTTTATATTAATCCAACATTTGTAGACATTGTGCTGTCACCTAATGGCCAATCTTTTAGTTTTGAAGAAAATTATTTTTCAGTTTTATGACAAACATTCATAGAGACATGATTAAATTAAGAATAAGCAACTCATATGACCTGGTTTCAGGTTACTGAAAATAAAAACTTGAAAAAAACAACATTTTATCTTTTGTCTGTTTCCATAATCTTTAAAGCTTATGGGATTATGAAATTTCAGTTTGATGTTTACTCAACAAAAGCTGCGTTTGAATAAACGGAAGTCACGTGATTCATTGAAGAGATATACTTTTTAAGGCTTTAACTTTTTAATTTTCATTTGATTAATCAAAATATTATTTTCATCAAATTAATAAAATATTTTTCCAACAAATCATATGATCTAAAGATTAATCTATTATTTTAATTGATCAATAAACGTTTATTTTACTTATTTCTATTTTTAAACAAATTTTTAGATCTAGATTTTCAATTTTGTGAAAAGTATAAGGATGTTGATGAAGTAAATAAACCAAAATTTTCCATAAAAATATTTTCAATACAAACTGAATATTCTAATGATTTGAGGTAAATCTGTAAATTAAAGAAGTTTTCAGAAACGAAAAACAAAATTTTATGATAAAAATCGAACAAATTCTCTATAAACTTTCGGTGAAAAAATAATATTAAAAAAAATAATTTATCAAAAATTGTAAATAAATTGTTTTAAGATTATTTGTAACGAAAGAAAAAAATTCATATAACTAAACTAACAGGTAAGATTTCCATTTTTTCCAACCATTCAGAGATTACAATGATAAGATAGTAAAATACTAGATATACATTTTGAATATAAAAAAGACAGGTTTTTAAACTGATAACAAGTTGGCTATAAGAAAATTTTCCATTAAATCTATTTAAAA
Source organism: Pegea sp. RAD2-039 (assembly GCA_034620365.1). Classification (NCBI taxonomy): domain Eukaryota; kingdom Metazoa; phylum Chordata; class Thaliacea; order Salpida; family Salpidae; genus Pegea; species Pegea sp. RAD2-039. Next base: position 252,882 of record JAQGEQ010000090.1, read on the forward strand.
TTCTTTTGATGACATTAAAACTTTATTTTTTATTTTATGGTAGATCATATAATAGTTAAGTAATTGTAATTAGTTCATAGGGTTTGAATTGCTTAAAATATTTTTTCAGAACTTTAATTAGAATTGAAATTTGAACTTGGCTTGTATTGGAAAAACGTTCACTTTTAGCTTGTACATGTATTGATGGTTTTCAAAAACATCTAATGCTTAAAAATCAATGATGGTTTTATTCAGGGTTAAAAGAAACTTTATCAAAGAATTTATCGGGTATATATTTCTATGGTAAAAATTATCAATAAGTTGTTTTTTGAAGTCTTCATTTTGTAAATACTGATATTTTAATTATAATAGTCTTATAATGATAAATCAAACTATTAATAACAAATTTTATCATGTTCTTAAATACAGTTAAATTTAAACCAAAACCATTTTATCTCAAAAAGATTTTCTTAATCAGTTATAAAACATTGAAATTAATTTTCGAATGAACTTAAACTATTTTTAAATAAATTAAAAACTTTTTCAAATAAATTTCTCTGTAACGATTTATATATTATTATTTATTGTATATTATTTATCATTTATAAAACACTAAATTATTAATTTGAAAAATTGTGTTTTTGATTATGAGTAAAGTACAACTCTTAATAAAGACGTCATTTTATTTTTGTTTATCAAATCTTGGGGAAATGTTGTTTATTTTTTAAACGTAGGCAAAATTCTTTTAAAGTTTTATTGCAATTTCAATATCTATAAAATTTAATAAAACGTTTTAGGGTAGTAATAAAATTGTTCTCAAATACCAGATGATGTTGTATATTACAAAAGAAGAAGATAAATCAACATCTATTAAAGTTTATAGACTACCTCAGAGAGTACATAAGAAATAAAGTCATAAAAGTTTAAAAAGTAAAATAACTTTGAAGTAAACATTTCAAAAATAGTTATTTTATTCAAGTGAAATTTCAAATTAAAGAAAACTGAATCAATTTAAAAACAAAGTAATATGATTTCTTTTTTCCTTATCGCAAAGCTGCAAATTTATTGATCCTGAGTTTTGTTTAAACAAGCAAAATGAAAATATTTAAAGTTTTAAAATGTTAAAAATTTAACCGTTCTTAAATTTTATTGTCATAATTTTTTACTCAAATAAGTTTACAATAATCTTATTCATCTCTAACAGCATTACTAGATTTTCAAAAAGTACCCAGTTTTATATTGTAAATTAAATTTAGGCCGTTATTTAACAGTTTAATTTATTTATATTTTGAATGGCATGATTATGTCTATTTAAAGAGAAAAAAAGGTAACTGAATGTCTGATATTTAGACAATTTTGCTAAAAAAAAGCTAACTCTAAATACCTCTATCAAAAACAACATAATTTCCTAAATTTTTCTATAACAAAAAACTTTTTCAAAATAGCATCTTTCTAAAAACCTCAAAATAAACAATAACATTTTTTACAAATTATAAAAGTAATATACAGTAACTATTTTCTATTTCCTGATAAAAAACACTTTCTCCCAACTTAATCAATTTCAAAATTGATTTTATCAATATATGCAATCTCCAACAAAACCAAGAATATTTAATTACACAATGGTAAAATTTGATAATTTTTCTTTTGAAACTTTTTTCTTCAAAAGCTTAATTGAAAACTTTCAATTAGAAAAACATTTTCTATACTTTATAAACTTTTTTTCCATTATTTTTAATGAAGTAGTCACTTTTCTGTTCAGGGTAATAAATTATTTATTTTACTCTCTAATTTTTCAAATAAACATAAATCAAGTAATAACTCAAATTAATAAATCAACTAAATAACTCAGCTTTATTAAGTAATCAATCTTCATAAGAAGCCGACATTTTCTTAATCTGCTTTATCATAATCATTATTTATAATTGTTATTTTTCAGTTCATTCAGTAGTTTAGCTTATTTTTGTAAAAAATGAAAATTGCTCATAATAAATAAGCCATAAACTTTAAGGCAAGTTGGTTACACTTCACAATTAAACTGATTTTAATTGGCTTTTAAGTAAGCTTATATAAAGAAATAAACAACTTTTTTAAATATTTTTTCTTTAAAAACTTTAAATAATCAAGAAACAAACTACATTATAGCTCACTGCAATAATTTCTAACACTTTTCAAAAGTTGTTTGTTTTTATTTTCAGAAAGCTTATTTAATCTAGTTAGCTTTTTACTCAAATTATTTCACCTACACGGAAAATGAATCAGCACAACTAAAAATATTCAGTCAATAAACTCAGGTTTAAAAAATAAAAAAACATGGAGATGCCGGGGATTGAACCCGGGGCCTCACACATGCGAAGCGTGCGCTCTACCACTGAGCTACATCCCCACTACGACGAGGATGGGATTCGAACCCACGCGTGCAGAGCACAATGGATTAGCAGTCCATCGCCTTAACCACTCGGCCACCTCGTCGCTTGTTATCGTAACGAAACAATTTTATTCATTTTTATTTTAAAATTAAATTTAGTAAAATTAAAAAATAACAGACGTTAATTGTGTTAAATCAATATTATTTTTACATGTTCAATCACTAAAAGAAAAATCAACTAATTACATAAGATTTTTAGTTACTTGGCAAAGATATTTACTGCGGAAATGCAGTTTTAATCGTCATGAAATGCTGACAAAATTCTAAATATTAATCAAAACTAAGAAATATACAAACAGAAGCTTTTAGTATTGAACAATGAAGATCTCTTAAACTAAATGTTGTTCATTAACAAAACTCTTAGGTTATTTCAACATAACAACCAATTTTTCAATCACAATTACTTTTAAATGCTATCTCAATGATCATTCGTAAAATCTAAATTTGTTTAATGAAATTATGTTTATCTTTTCTGTATGTTTTTTAGAGAGCAAACGACTTATGACCAAATGTATTTATTATGTAACTTATTGAGTAGACTTTAAATTAAAAACATTTTTTTAATTAATTTTGCAGTGAGATAACCTTAATTAATTTTACTGGAAAACCGCAAATAAATATACAATATATGTGTCATTTTATTGAAAAAATATCTGCACGGCATTCAACAAATAAAAACACTTATTTTTTTATCTTAATATACTATATTAAAATTTTGCAACAAACTAATAATACTAAAAATAAAAACATATTTTAAATCTTAAAGAATACGTTCATATTTACAATAATATTTGCAGCATATCATCTATTATTTTTTGAAGTTATTTGTACATAAAATATTTGTTGATTTTGGAAATGCATATTGGTGTCGTCGTCTGTCACTGGTAGTTTGTAATAAAAACTATTTACTATTTTAAAATCATCGATATTTAACTTTTATTATTTAAGTATTGATATACAGATTTAGCAGAATGAAATTTAATTCTCTAGATTAACGAATTTTACAAGATTTTTTCTTAAACACATGATTTAATGTTTATTTTTGGAATAAAGCATTGGATTTTAATGTGGAAAAATAAATTGATTGATTTCTAAAAAGATTTATTTAAATAAAAAATGGGTTTTTACAGTAAAGTTATTGCTGAAAACACAGGATAAAAATTAAATGGATTTCTATTCATTTATTATATAATTATTATTAAAAACTTTTTATCAGTTTAGGGTATTTTTTAATTTTCGCGGTAGTTTAAGATGATACAAATATGTTGCTACAAATTGCTTTTGTGAATTATTTTTGCAAAAAACTATTAATTTGAGCAAATTTGTCAAAAAATTTTTTTCTAATGAGAGTAGAGATATATTTATGAAAATAATGACCTGTTTCTGCTGAGAAGGTCCATGCTGGCTGTGCTCAAAAGCTGTTTTTAAATACAAAACAAAAAAATTGGTTTATTCTTAAAGTTTAATTACTAAAAGCAGTTTGTCAGCAAAGCAATATGATAATTTTACAGAAACTTTTATAATCTGTAATATATATTTTGTTACATTGATTAAAATGATTATTTACAGCTAGTTGATACTTTATATTTAACATCTTTTTTCATCTCTAATTTTTTGGTGCAATTAATAATGGAAAGAACTTGCCCGTCCAAAAAACATGGTAAAAGTTATTTTCTTCCACTAAAATATCAGTTTTTAGTTGATTAATGTTCTCATTATAAGTTTCTTTTTATAATATTAATATACATTTAAATTATTAAATTCATTATCAGTTTGTTTTAATAATTTAAGATAAGGATGTTCTGCTGTCATGTTTATATGTCATTTTTTTAGATAATCTTTCTAAAAATCCATCATCTACCTCCAAAAAACAAGAAAAATTAGATTTTTTTTTCAAGAATAGAAATACTTGCAGGTATTCATCTTATTAATTATTTCTTGTTTATTTATCTGTTTTTAGTTTAAAACAATTAAAGAAGAGAGATCACTCTGAAGATGAGAGTTTAGAAACTGTTGAAAAGAAGAAGATTAAAAATGATCCGAATGAGACTTCATTCAATAAACTTGATTTAAAATTTGTTGAAAATCAGACTGAGTCTGTGATCAAAAGTAAATCTTAAGTTTAAAAAATCAAATTTGATTTCTTATCATTTATGATAGATTCAATCATAAAGACTGAGAAGAAATCAGAGACACATAAACGTGAAAATGTTTCTGCTGTCTTTGATGAATTATCAGCTACATCTGACTCAATAAGTGATGCCCAATTTAAGCAAACCAATACAGATGATAGTTATGATGAAGATTTCTTAAATCTTTTAAGATCTGATATTGACTGGTATTCTTAATTAATTTTTATTGCATATAGAACATTTATTTTCCTTCAAATTCTCTAAAACAATCTTTTTTTAACACTTTTTAGTTTAACCAATGAACTTTTCAACTATCGTTTCAAAGCTCTTATGATTGATGAACAATTTGATGAAAATCTTAAAAAGTGCATCACTATAAAAGCTGAACGTGAATCAGATAAAAATCAGACAACAATTGTGTTACAAGATGAATGGTAAAAAGAAAAATAGTTTTCTTACAAACCAACTTAAACCTGGGAATTTACAGGAGTGAAAATTCAATAACTGAAGGAGATATTTTTAATGTCTTATCTACAAATGGACAAGGAATTATTAATACAGAAGATAAAGTTATCATTGATTCAAAGAATAATCTTTTAGTCCTACATCCAGATAACATTCTTTCCACTACAGTAGTATCAACATCTCTGATTTGTCCAAGAAAAGCTCTCTTAAATACACATTTCAAAGTTTGCTCTTTATCTATGTTGTTTGTTCTCAACTTATTCTACTACTTTTTTCAAGAATACAGAAATTTTTGGTCACAAAACCAGCAACTCTTGTATTTTGTTAGGAACTCTTGTACACAAACTCTTTCAAAAGTCTTTGGTGGGAAAGAAAGTTTATAGTGAAAAAGAGTTATATACTTTTGCTTATGATCTCGTTGAAGATCCACAAATTCTAACAGACATGTAAGAAGTTTGCTTGAGTTGTTGAGGTTGTTGATTTTGTTATCTTCAGGTTGGTGTATAATATAACAAAGAAGAAATTATTGGAAGAGATTTCTATTTATATCCCTAGGATTTGTTCGTGGTTAAAAAGTCATTTGGTAGAGAGTAACAGTTTGAATTCGAAAGATACAGAAATTGATTTTAGTGCTCCAAATGAAGATGACAAGTTTGTTCGATTCAAAGCTGATCTTCATCTCCAAGATGTATGTCTTGCTCTTTAAACTATCCTCTTATCTTTTACAAATCTTTGAAATCAGTACATTTAAAACAACTCATCTTCTAACCACTAGGTGGCTGATATTGAAGAGTCCTTTTTCTCTCCGTGTCTTGCGATGAAAGGGAAGATCGATGTGTCCGGAAGATTCCGGATTCGCAACAAGCAAACAGGACACACTCAATCATCTTTACTCCCTATCGAAGTTAAAACAGGAAAATTTATGGTTCAAATGCCCCATCGAATCCAAGTGGGTCTTTATCTTACTTCATCCGATCTTCATCTGTATCTTAAAGGTCCTCATCTACTCCCTTTTCTGCTCCGAGCGAAGTCGAGCTCTTCATGAAGATTCTCCACTTCCTTTGGGACTACTTTTATATCTGAAGTCGGAAAAGATGTCCTGCGTCCCACTAAAAGATGTAGACCGAAGAGGCGTTTTACAGATCCGAAACAAGGTCTTTGATTGTAGAGATCAATCATTAACTGATCATCAACTGATGTAGATGGCTCATTACATCAAGAAGATCTTTTGCAATCAAGATAAAGGTGAAGATTTCCAAGTTAATTATCCAGAAACAATCTCCAATTACCGAGTCTGTAAATCATGTGATCAATCTAGGAACTGCGCTCTGATGAGCAAGTAAGATGATCTTTAGATCTTTAGATTGATGAATTGACATCTTGTTTAGAATCACAACAGATCAATCAACAACTCCTGATCTCAAAGATCTTTTTGGGAGCTATAATCAACATTTAAATGATGCTGATATAAAATATTTTCGCCACTGGGTGTCGTGTGTCTTTCTGGAGTATGAAGAGAAGATGAAGAGAAGTAAAGACTCGAACTCCTTGTGGCTGAAGACTTCACGACAAAGGTTTTGTTAAATTCATCAACAAGCTGAAATTCAGTTTGTTTTTCTGCTTGTTAATCTATCAGATACGAAGATGGAACTTGTTTGGCTGATCTGAAGCTGGCAGCTCCTCCGAAGGTCTTAGAGAACTCTTGGAGGTTTGAGTATACCTTTAAACAGTAAGAGAATCTTCATCTCCTCATCTTCTTCTTATTCCAATCCTCATCAGTCATTCAACTGAAGATCCAAACAAGATCTTTCACGTAGATGAGCTAGTCCTCCTTGGTTTGCAAGAGCCTCCTCTCTACTCAATCTCTCACGCCATCGTGAGGAAAATTCACAAAAACTTCATCACTGTGGATGTTGAAAGGTAATCTTCATCTCTTCATCAAAAAATCATCTTAAATCATTCTTAGAGATCTCAAAAGATTTGATGATGGACCATTTACCTTGGACAAATTTGTCTGGTCCTCTAGTAACATCCTTCAAACTTCACTTAGCAACTTATCAATTTTAATGACGTCTCATCAACAATGTGATCGATTACGTCATCTGATCATACGTCACAAGTAAGTGAGTTTAGTGACAGGACAGTTGAACATTGGTCGGTCTGGTCCGCAGTGAACCAACTTTTATGGCTAATTTGAGCTCGATCCCCCATTCGTCCAAGGACAAGGTGGCAGAGATGCTTCGAGGACTTAACCGAACTCAAAGACAAGCTATTAAACGGGTCTTGTTGTCCAATGATTACACCCTGGTTGTTGGTCTGTCCAAGCTTACTTGGTGGACAGTTGTCTGATTGGTTTGTTTTGTAGGAATGCCAGGTAGTGGTAAGACTACTACGATAGTTGCTATGATTCGTATCTTGTTGCTATGTGGTTTGAGAGTGTTGGTGACTTCTTATACTCATTCAGCTGTTGATAATTTGTTGATGAAGCTAATCAAGTACAAGGTCAGTGGTTTGGTCGATGTTTTAGGGTCACTGGACGATTTGTTTTTAGGTGGATTTTCTTCGATTAGGAAAGTCCTCTCAAATACATCCTTTAGTGTTACCCTACAGTGAAAGTGAATTGTCAAAGAACTTTAAGAGTCCTGAAGATTTCTTGGAGCTTTATAATAAATCAGTAAATCTTCATCTTTGTCTTCAACTTGTATCTGATCTTTCTTCTTTAGCTCGTTGTCGGATGCACTTGTTTAGCTGCTACATCCAACACTTTTTTCTTTGCTAACGAAGCTGATGATAATTCCAATCAAAATCCTAGATTTGATGTCTGTATTGTAGATGAAGCCTCACAAATATCTCAACCAGCTTGTATAGCACCTTTAATCCACGCTAAAAAATTTGTACTAGTCGGGGATCATAAACAACTCCCGCCTCTTGTCATAAGCAAAAAAGCAAAGTAGGTCTTGTGTCTTCTTCAGCAAGATCTTATATGAATTACTTAGAGAACTTGAAGCTGATGAGAGCTTGTTTTGGAGACTAACAGGACACACACAAGCATTATGTCAGCTAACTATGCAATACAGGATGAATAAGTTGGTTTTATTTCAAGTCTATGCTTTCATCTGAACTTGTTGATGTCTTTTTCAGATGTATCATGGATTTGAGTAATTATTTGACTTATGAAGACAAGTTAGAGTGCGCACATCCAACAGTAGCCGTCGCATCTGCTAAACTCCCTCATTTTGATGAAGTTTGTAAACAATTAAGATCAAAAACTGATGTGGCGTCTTATGATTGGTTAATTGAAACTCTGAATCCAAAAACTTCAGTGAAGTTCTTTGACTCTTTTAATGTGAGTTAATGATTCTGATTTGCTGAAAAATCATTAGAATCATTTTAGATTGAGTCAGAGGAAGGAGAAGAAGGGAAAGTGCAAAATACAAATGAAGCTGTTCTAATCACTCTAATAACTCTTTACTTAATCAAGGTTTGACTCCAATTTAATCGAATCTTGTAAAAGTCTATTTTCTTTTAGTGCGGATTAGCTACTAAAGATATTGGAATAATTTCTCCGTTTCGAAAACAACTGAAGATAATTAAAGATAAGTTGGAAGAGTTTGGTGGGTCTTCCATCAATTTGTTGATATGTTTACGATCACATTTTAATAATTTTATTAAAAACTGTAGACGCGTGTAAAGATGTTGAAGTAAACACAATCGATAAATATCAGGGAAGAGACAAAAGTGTTATCTTGTTATCATTCGTAGTCAACAGCAACAAAGATGACCAGAAACACGTGAGTGTTCGATCGATCGTATGCAAATGAGTTTCATCGGGTTGATATTGTTGAAGGACGGGAAATTGTTGAGTGATTGGCGGCGACTGAATGTGGCAATGACCCGATCTAAACATAAACTTCTGATGGTGGGAAGTAAAGAGACTCTACAAAGATTTGCTCCTTGTAAGAAGTTGATGAGATACTTGGAAGATAACTCGATGACTTGTCAAGCACCAGACAGATCTCACATCGATCAGCTTTTTACTGTTTCGAGCGTTTTCTAATTTGAATAAAACTTTTACAAATATCACGAGAATGTTTATTGATCTACATCCGTAGAGATCTACATCCACTGAATGATCTCTTCAGTGGCGATTCGGATCAGGAAATTGAAGTCGATGTGAATGAGGGTCCTCCAGAATCTCCCAGCTCTTGCCCAAGTCTTTGCCGGATACCGAGGACTCTGAATCCCATGAAAGATACGAGCCAGGACCCTTCCGCTGCACGGATGATCTAGATCTTCACCTGAATCAACAAGATCAAATAAAGATCTGATGAGGATCATCTTACCGTGGATCATAAGGAATTGTTTGAATAAACTCCGGATGTCGTTCTCCTTCTCCGAAGTGATCTGGAAGAGATGAGATTCAAATTCATGATCATCTTCATAAGACTCATCTTACCGGAGCCGGATCTGATCTTTCAGTATCTTCTGAGACTTCTTGGAAGTATTCATTGATCATTTTCTTCATCTCAAAGGTCTCTTCTTCATTGTATGAATCCATACAAGACGCCGAATCGCGCTTCGCGAATCTGTGACGTCATCGCTTTATGTCGGAGACGATTTAGTGACTTCTTACTTGTTCATGATTTCAAAACATCTTTGAAGTTGGGAAAGATCTTTATTTTCCTGTCTCATCATTCGATTATGTAAATAATCAGTGATTTCATCAATAAGATCCACTGAGTATGTCTTTAAAGTCCGAACCACGAAGGATACATCAAAGAACTCGATAGTGACTCCACTGGATGACTTGCAAGCTACAAATTTGATGGAGTCAGTAAAAAAGAAGAGAAAGACACACTCCTAGCTACTCGGATCTATAGAGAGCGACGTGTCCCGAGATAGAAGATGTAGACTTCGTTTTAGGTCCAAGTAGTTAGCAGAGAGTTGGTTTGCAACCTGAAGTGAAAATTGAAGATGAAAATAAAATAAAATCATCAACAAACTTACTTCTATAATCGAAAACTTGAAGACGTTTCCTATTTGTTCACTTTTTTCTATAAAAATTCAACTTTAATCAACATCATCAACTTTTGTACGATGTAAAACCTCTTAATCGAAGAGCAGTCGATACAACGGGACATTTTTTAGCAACACGAGCCATCTGAGTGGTTCCCTCATAACACCTCACTTGACAGACAGTCTCATTACTTAAATTAACTTCTAAATATCCTTTAGACTCCAAATAACATAAAAGTGTTTCAATTCCTGTTTCAAAAATGAGGACACGAGTAAAATTATATAATTTTTTTGAGATTAGTAGCTACAGTAAATACAGAAATCGTCAAAAAAGAAATAAATTTGTTGAAAAAAACTTAAATAGAAAAGAAATTAGCTTGTGGAAAGAATCAGGTTGTCTTTTAGAGGTCTTATCTGAGGATTTATTCGAAAATAATTTTAAAAGCTTTTTTAATCGACCCAAGCTATTGTAGTTTTGAATAAAAGAAATGAAATAACGAAGTACTTTAGAGCAGCAACCATTAAATGAAGTCTTTAAATCGATAACAAGATTAGAATTGTGAATTTATTTAATGGTGTAAACGTATAGAGACAAAATCAACTTATGAACTACTAATTAGTGATTGAGAAATGTTGAAGACGTGATTTTTTGTTAAATAAACAAAATGGTACAATAAATTTTGATACTTAATCAATTTAAGTAGATGTAATTAACAATTTCATTATCATTTGTACAAATAACAGTTTGTAGTTTGTTTCTATTTAAAACTCAAAAAATAGTTTTATTTAAATTCTATTTTTGTGTCAAATATGTGATGCGATTTAATGAGGTCGATATTTGTAATTTGTTCTAATTTTGTTTCGGTTTATGATGTTGTAAGCTTTAAAATTTGTTTGTTGACAACGCAGATAGAAAGAAAAAAAGAAATTTTTAAAGATTACTGAAAGTAGAAAAGAAAAAACACAAGATGACTACCCAGTCATAAAACTGAAAGCTTACTCAAATATAGTAACAGAGAATTTAAATCGTAAAAATATCAGCTTCAAATGTTTGTTTGGGATTTGTTAAGTTAAGATGTTAAAGTTTTTCTTTAATTAAGAATTAATTATTTAAACTGCCTACAAATGTAAGTATCTATGAGAATATCAATTAACGACAGGTTATGAAAGATAGGAATTTTTTATCGCTACTTTTATTAGCAAGTTATAAAAGTTTGTTGAAATGTAGACGGTGTTCAATTGCAGATCAAAAAGTTGCTAAAATTGAAATGAATCAGTTAAGTGATGATGAAGTGATTCAAGCAGACATAACATCAACCAGAAGAAGTGGGTGACTTCTTTATTGCTTTCTTAACATCACAAACTATTATAAGAAGTATGAGAAGTAGATTTAAATTCAAGAAACTAGATTTAAGATGAAGTCTTGAATGAGATGTCACGAAACTGGGCTGGTACAATGACAAAGTTTTGATAAGAAAGTTTCAATTGTATCACCTGATTCCCATAAAATCTTTTCAATTAAATCTAAAAGCATGTCTTTAAAGAAACAAAACTAACTGAGATTTGTTTAAAGGGTCTCAAGATGAAGATTTATTGAATGATGAGGATCAACTTCCTATATTCACTAGATCAACTAAAATGAGAATAGGAAAATCATTGGGATCTATTGTAGAGGTAAGATTTAAGATCATTTTCAGATTCAGTTTGATCTTTTCGATCTTTAGAGGCGAGGATCATCTTATAGTTTATCAAGACCTCATTTCCAACACCAAAGAAGGTTATCTCTAGCGCCACCATTGACAAGAACGAGAAAGTTTTCTCTTTTTTCATTTAATCAGGTGATAAATGGAATGAAATTAACAATTAAACAAGTTTGTGTTGACAGCCTCTTTATATTGGAATGGGAACAGTAAAAAGTCAAACTAAATATGAGAATAATTACAAATTAGAAGAAGATGAAGATAAGATGTTTAAACCTCAGATAGTATATGAAGCAACACAACAGGTAGCTGATATTCAAACCACAGATTCATTTTTAAAGTTTCGATCTACAGGTTCTTGAAGACATCTTAGATACTTGCACCTACGTTGGCAAAATCGACAGCGAAAGTTTGTAGATTTTATGTATTCAGATAAATATGATTGAAAAGCATCTCGTTGTAGCTTCAATACACAACTTTTTATAGAGGCGTCGTTAAAGAATTGGTCACGTGATATGGATGGGGGTAGTTTGGTGAAGTTGATTGTTAAAGATGTACAAGAAAAGTTGAAGACTTTGGGCATGAAAAGGTAGGTTGTTATAAGATGATGTTATCAGAGTTTTACAAGAGCAACTTAAAAAGATCAAATAATTTATGAAAATGATATTCAGGCACAAGTTTGTAGTAAATGCTGTAATTGGTGAATGTAAAGGTCAAGGGTTACTCATGGTTAGTAGATGTTTATGGGATGAGACGAAAGATGGTCACGTGACTGTACAAAGCAAGAATTCGAAGACATACGCGGTGGTTGTAGTTCATGCGATTTACTATGAATAGTGATAAAATATCTGAAGAAATTTCTTAACATTTGTTTAATTGTTGTGAATTTTGTAATTTTTTTTACAATAATTTTGAAGTATTTCAGTTGTTTGTATTTGTCGTTCAACTTTTGACAATAAGAATTAATTAATAAAAATTCATCAAATTTGAAAGTTGTGAAAATTTTTGAAGTATCAACAAGAAGAAAAAATATGAAAACTTTTATGTTTCATCTAAAGTTTGAAAAACGAATTGAAACATCTTGACTCAAATAAAATTATTTGCAAAAAACAAGTGAATACCCAAGAAATTACTAAAATTTGAATAATTTGAATAAATAAATAAATAAAAATATAAACTTTTTTCAAAAACTTAAAATCATTGAAATACCTTCTTTAGAAATATCTAGTTCTTCAATAGTTTTATCAACAGGTAATCCAGCATAATGTCCCAAACAATCTACATTCCTCCTAAATACCCAAATAATAAACAAATGAGGTTAAAAGCCTACAACCAACCTCAGACAATCACAAGGAGAGAAGATCTTTCGGATTAACTTTGAGATGCAAACTCGATCTACAGTTTTAGCGTAGATGTGACGTCGTAACTCAAACATATCATCATCTCCCTAAACAACCAACCAAATAATAACCATCACAAACCAAACCAACTAACATCTGGTTGTAGAAACATGTGACAATGTGACTTCAAACCATCTCGGCCAGCTCGTCCAATTTCTTGCACAAATCTATCGATTGATCTGAAGAAGAAGAAGATGATCTTTGTGATGAAGATGTCCTCAAACCTACGGAGGCATGTCATAGTGGATGACAGCGCGGACATCTTTCTTATCGATTCCCATTCCAAACGCGACTGTCGCGACAACAATCCGTAAATTCCCGCTCATAAAACGCTTCTGTACTCGCTTCCGTTCAGCAGAAGACATTCCTACAGATCAATAGTATTAGAAGGGTCTTTAAAGGGGGCGATAGGGGCACCTGCATGATAGCAATCAGCTTCCCATTGAATCAAGTGCTTCTTGGAGCCTACAAGTTTGAAATTTCATGAAATCTTCTCACTTAATGTCAAATTGCTACTCACTGCTTTTTGTCAAGGACCTTTTTCGTTTTCGACCAGATTCGTCGACTTCTTCTTGATATTCTTCCTGAGAAGATTTAAATCGAGATCTCTACATCAGTAGATGATTTGAGCAACTTACAACTACACTGAATTTCTGTTCATATTTTGAGCGCAGAAAAGACGCGAGTGACGTCACAGTTTCTCGACGTGTGCAGTAAATAATCACAGAATCCAACTTGGAGAATCTTTCACCTTTTAAAAGTGTCTCTAAACCCTAAAATACAAAAGCGAATAAAAGATTGCGGACGTGGTCTTGTCCCTACATCGTTTCTGCTGTTATCTTTGGACACAGAAATGGATAAGTTAAGGGGCAGGTCCATATTTGTGACAACACCTCTGTCAGTGTCCTCAATTTCTATTGGTTGAAATCATAAATCAATAAAATTGATGTAAATGTGAATAACTGACCTAAATACCGGGCAATCGAGTCACATGTGGCCCTATTAGCAGTGGCAGTAAGCCCTACAAGTCGGTCCACTCCTAGTTGTTTAGAAAGGACCTACATTAGGTCGGTTAGATTTCAAAGAAAGACACCAACAGAAACAAACCTGACAAACTCGTAGATATGAGGGCCTGAAGTTGTGAGACCAATCAGAAATACAATGACATTCATCGATACATACAAAAGAAATAGAAGGCAGACGAGAAAGTGGACTACTGGTCATGGACATTCCAGCCCAAGAAGTGACTGCCTCGGGAGAGACGAGTAAGATTGCGATCTGTATAAACTTGTTAGTATGATGATGATGTCTTTAAGATGAGACCGACTTCTCCGTCTTCTACTTGCTTCATCACTTTATCTCGTTGAAGTTTTGATAAACCGGAGTGTATCCGAGCAGCTTTTAGTCCTTGTACCTGTAAATGATGTTTCATTAAACGTGTCTTCTATCATCAATCATCTAATTGATTGCACAACTTCTAAGCACTCTTCATTATCAAGAAAATTATTTTGTGAGTTTTCTTGACTTGGTTACTGATTTGATTTTTATTGAATCAGCTTAAGTTCGAAATTCTGATACCAAAGTGGCCTTTCACCAAAGTGGCTTTTGACCAAAGTGACTTTTGACCAAAGTGGCTTTTGACCAAAGTGGCTTTTGACCAAAGTGGCCTTTGAATCATCAATTAAGAAGACATCAGATTAAACTTTAACAGAAAATGACAGAAAAGTAGTCACCTGATCATCCATTAAAGATACAAGAGGAGATATTACTAAAGTCAAACTATTTCTTGTTGTAAAGTACATATAAGCTGGAAGCTGGTAGCATAACGACTTGCCAAAACCAGTTGATAAAACTGCTACAGTAGATTTACCTATAGATTAGAATGGTGAGTAATTTGAAAATAACCAAAACGTCATCACCACAAAGAACTCTTTTGATGACGTCATCTTGTCCAGATCGAAAACTCTTATAACCAAATTGAGATAAAACTTGAGAAACTTGTTTACAATCGTAATTATCTTCAGTGAAAACAGGGTCAACTTGATTCAATCTCACATGGTTTTCGTAATATGTCATGTTTATATCCAAATTAACTCCTTTCAATATCTCTTCGATTGAAACTGAAAGACACAAAGAGATCAGAGATACGATTTGATCCGATTTCAACTCACTGCTACTCTTAGAAGAGACTGGAGTATCTGTTGGAGCTGAAGCACCTGAAAAATGTGTCTTATTTCCACATCAACTTGTACCTTATGTAGTTACCTGTACATTTATCTACCCAATGTCCAGTCCCACCGCATTTGAAGCATTTATCTTCACTTTTATCACGAAATTCACGTCTTTTGAGGCCACCACTTCGACCCTTCCATCCACTTGTCATTTGTATATTTTTTTTAGATAATTTAGACTTATAAATCTAAAAATGGAGTTTTAATCAGCTGAAGTCTTACAAAAAAGGTGTCGACATCGCTAACCTGTCTTCTTATGGCTGATGCATTTCCATTTCGACTATAAGACTTTTTTTTTATTTGAACTCGAACAAAGTTGTTGCTGACAAGATTTGATGACTTTTTACGAAAAGTTTCTTTTTTATTACTGGTTTCTAGAAGAAAATATTCAGATTTTAATCAAAGCTGGAAATATTTATCATTATTATAATATATTAAAAGTCTTCTTATTATAAATTATAAAATATTTTAGTGATAAGTCGAAGAAAACTTAAATATGATCATTTGAAAATCCAATCTTACTTTCTACTTCATCAGTGTCTTTAGAGGCAATTTCCTTTTTATTACTTTGAGAGCTTTCTAGACCATCAATCTCATTACAACTACTTTCATAATTAGATTCTTTAGAACTCTTAGTAGATTGAGGTGTAGAATCTGATGGTTTAGTTTCACCTTCAGTAGTTGGTTTTATAGTAACTGAACAATCAATTGGTTTTGATGGTTGGTTTTCCAAAGATTTTGTGTCAGATTGAACAGAGGAATTATTTTTTTTATCATTATCTTCAGGATTTTCTGAAAGAGCTTCTTTTACCTCAGAATCTGGTTTCAACCATTTTTCATTAATTGATCTATGAGTAAGCTTTTTAATTCTAAATCTTTTAAAACTATCAGCTCTCTCTTTCAATTTAATAGAGTTTCGAGCAAGTTCTAAGCTTTCAATACTTTTAAAACCAGGACTTTGAAAAGAATAAATACTATCAACACCTGATTTCAAAAAATCTGCAGAAGAGACGGTCTTATCTTCATTATTATTTAGTGTCTTTGGCAATGTATTTTGCTTCTTTAAAGTTTTTGTTGGTACAAACTTAATATTAGTGGGAATAATCTGTCTTTTATTTAAAGATGTATCCACATTTTTTTCTGGTTTAGAATTTGCATCTTGGATGACAGTTTTTACTTCTTTCTCAGAGTCATCTTCTTTTTTATCTTTAATCGATGATTTTTTTTTCAACAGTGAATTATTCCAAACTTCAGAATTTTCTTTCTCAGACCTTTTCTTTGATGAACTTGAATCTATTTTCTTCTTCTTTTCTTCTTCAACTTTGTTCTTGATGCTGAAAATATTATAAAATGACTTTTAGTTATTTGAATAAAAATAGAATTTGGAGATTAAGTAGTACATTAATAGTTTCAAAAATATAAAGATTAATTAGAAAGTTAGAACAAAGATTAAAGATTTCTTTTATAATAATCATAAGTAAACAAAGAGTTGAACACAAATTGTTGGATTTAAAAACTAATTTTATGATGAAATTTATATAAATAGTTTCACCTAGCATAAACTTTATAAATTTTTTCAATTTCACTATTTGCAATATCTGAAATTTTTGGTTTCATTCCATTTTTTTGATAAAATTCTGACTCCCATTTCTTCAAGGTTAACTTTGTTTCAAGCAAAAATAAATTATTGTTCATACTTAAAACTGTCTAAAAAAAAACAAAGAAAATTTAACAATAGAGGTATGAAAGTAAAGATTTTTTTTATATTTATGATTTTTTAAGAATGCTCAAAAAAATGTATTTAGGCAGCATGAACAATGTACAAAAATGTGCAATCAATCAAAAACTCTAAAAAGGAACTCATTTTTGCCTAAACTTGATGAAGTTGCAATCTGACTATCTGGTAATTTAACTCTCTTGACTAGCTGAGAAGATGAATCATTAGATATCATTGATATTACAATTGACTCTTTTTGTGGTGTCAGATACTTATTTATTGGTGAAAACTTCAGTTGACAACTCTTTTTTTGAATACCTTTTTTAGGTGTTTTAGGATTTTTCGGCTTGTTCAATTTTTTGGAAGATTTGTCAATAGTTTTATTTTTATCATTATCACTTTGAGAGCTTGAAGGGATTGAAAAAAATGATGTAATTTTTCGCTCAGAGCTTTTACGAGTTTGAGGTCTGTTAAGCTGAGCCATTTTTTTGGCTTTTTCTATTTCTTCTTTTCTTTCACGTTTAAGGATTTCTTTAATCAATGCTTTTGATGCTAATTCCTGGGTATCTTTTTCTTCCTTTAATTCTGCATCAAATTGTTCTTTCATTCCTAAATATTCTTGATATAATTCACCTTCTTTATATTTAGTAACATTAACTACAGGACTACTAGAATCGTTTTCAGACACCAAAGTTAGTTCTGAATGAAACTGTTGTATATACTTTTGTTTTTCTACATCTATCACATCTTTAATTTTATGACTCCGAGCCCATGAGCTTAATCTAGTTCTGCACAAAGGACAATTGAAACTGGACTTTTCAAAAAGTTGAAGAAAACAAGCCTTACACAAGTTATGGTGACATTTTAATTTGATGGGTTCTTCAAATATTTCCAAACAAAGAGGACACTTTAGTTGAGATAAATCGAATACAGATTTACTTTCATCTCTAGAAGAAGAGCTACTCATATTTATTTTAGAAATTCATCAATTTTGTCAATTAAAAATCTAGAAAATTATAACATACTTGTATTAAATAATAATAAAAATACTTTTTTGAAATACTAGATACAACGATAAATTTATATTAGATTAACTACTTTATTTTAGATTAAAAAAAAAACTTAAATTAAAAATAAAATTAAATAACTAAAAATAAAATTATTATTTATAAATAAATAAAATTCTATTTAATTTTAAAAGCGATTTAAATGTTTATTACTAAATTGTTGACTCAAATCTTGAAGTATTTTCAGTCTTTCGAAAATTATGAAAATAAATGTAAATAATGGAGCCGCTCAAAAACTCGCGCCTAGAAATTGACGTAGCGTAGTAAATATTGTGCGAAAATTTTAAGATTAAATATTTTGAAGTTAAGTTTGTATTAAAAATTTATCCATATGTTAATTCTAAAAAATATTAATCTCTTATTTTAGCATTTTTCGTTATATTAGAATATAAAATTTAATAAGAAGTAGTACGCCTGACTAACAGTGAAACAACAATTGAAACTTTGCTTACGATCTTGAATAGACTCATGAAAATCTTCTTATTATTAATTTTTTCCTAAGGGACTTGGGTCAAACTTATATTTTAAGAAATAAGTCCCTTCATTGATTAATATCAAATACCGAAAATTGCTTGTAGGTGACGATATTCTTACAAACGTTACGTTTGATTTATGCTGCATATAAGGAGCCAGGTATTCCTATTCTTAGATATTATACACTTTTTTATCAGAAAATAAAAAGTATAAGCAAAAAATTGAAAAATTTTGGTCTAAAAAGGCTTTTTGTCGAATCTTCTAAATTGTACACTGAGATTTCTATAACAACTTAAGCTCAGAATACAACTAACTACTATCATAATCGCCCCACCATCAATTAAATTGATTCTCCTCTTATGAATGATACACAGTTGTTAATATTTCCATAACTAATTCATATTTCAGAATAAACATATATATAATCGCTTTGAAATTCCTAATAATAGCTTTTGAACGAAAAAAATGTAATTACAATTGATAAAGATTTTGCTTCTAAATTTGCATTTAAACCCAAAAATCATTTTCTTGTGGAAATAGAACTGATCTCTTAAATTACAAGATACTTGTTTAAATTATTAATAATAATAATAATCGCAGTCATAGACTACATTTTTCTATTGAACATTGAGTATTCAACTTCAACAGCTCTTGCCTAGCATTTAAGCTCCTTACGTATTCCTTACTTCATCTGCTGAGTGGTCTTAACTACCGAGCAACTAAACCTATGTAGCTTCATCACCTTTAGCAAAGCAGTTTTTGGTGCGTACCTCTAATAAACCACTTTTTATTTCATATTTTTATCTTTTGCAATTATCTTTACTACAAAATAATTCAAGAACTTATGCCAGCAATTTAGTTTTGCTAATTTACATATCCTTGTATAACTTCTGTCTTTTACACAGCGATTTTAACACTTTTGTTGTCTTACAGTTTTATAGATGAGCTTTTTTTGCTACCTCATCTTTTACACTTGTATTTGATTGTTAGCAATCTCGAAAAGCTGGTGTTTTATCTCCTTTGGTAACCACTTCTGTTACTTGTAAAGGTTACTTGTACTAAACCAATGCTCTTCCAATGCCTTCAAGAATAATTAATTGTTTAATCTGCTTTGGTTATCGGTTTTGTTTACTGAGTTTTTAAATATAAAAAATTTCGAATCTATTAATTTGTTTACTGAGTAAATATCTCGATATTTTAATCTGTAAGCGCACAATTGTGAAGAATAATGATTTTTTTGTTGGTTCTACTTATACTATAATAAATCTTACAATATATAATTGTTTACAAAATGAATTAAAAACATTTCTTTGATAAAATTGACGTTGTCATAAAATTATTTGGAAAAATAAACTTTAAGTATCCTATTTTCTTAATAAACACAATAACATTTTTAATTATTCACAATATCTGAAAATAACTATTCTAAGCAAGCTCAAAATTTAAAATATGATGTTCATTCTAATGAAATTAACATTCAATATCGCATTGTATCATAATACATTACCTAAACAATCTTTTTAACATTTTCATGAAATATAAAATGATAAGAGGTTTGTTTTGAAAAGCTCACCAAGTTACCATATCTGGTTACAACTTGCATAAATTATATCGAAAATATCGAATTTGCAACTCTTTATCAAAAGTTCTTTATTTTCAATTCTTTTGAAATATTAGTAACTTAGAAATAATAACTTAAATAATGTAATTAAATAATAAATTTAGTATAAAATGAAACGGATTCAAGTTATCTACTGAAAAACTTTGATTTGCTTTTACAAAAATACGTAAAAAAGACCTTTTACAAGTAAAGTCGTATATATACATAATTTGTGATAATTCACAATATTGTTTGAAAACTAGGTAAAAATAAATTATATCTAAATAAACAAACTTTGGTGTATATGTTACAAATAAACGCTTTTTACAACAATTTACCTTTATAGTTTATTTTACAAGTTTTAGGTTGAAATTATAGAAGAACGAATTGGAGTTTTAGTAATTAGTTTTTAATTGAGACATAAAATAAGAACTCAGCAATTTGAATAATAGTAAATTAATGAAACATATACAATGTAAAACTGGAAACTTTGCTATAAAAGGGTATAGCGTGTTTGGAATAAAAAAAGATGATCAGATAAAATTAGAAAGCAAAATTTTATTCTTTTTATTTATTTATAAATAAAGTTTTATTGAGTTTTAATAAGTACTGTAAAATTTAAAAAAAGGGCTTTATAAGGTTTATTAGTTCAGTTCAGAGTTTTTATTTAGTAAAACGTTAAGAACAACAGAATTAGAGAAGTAACTATATTTTTAATTAACAGCTCTAAGTTTACTTTAGCGTTAATATATGAAGTACGTTTTATAAGATTACTATTTCTGTAGGTCAATCATAAAAGTCTTTCCAGTTTAAATTATCTTTAATTACTTCTAACTAATAATTAATGTAAAAGTAAGATGAAAATCATCTGTTACATTGATAAGTTTCCATAAAAAACTAGTTATTGTGCTAAAAACTATAAGTAGAAAAACTTAATTATACTTTAAAAAGTTTTGGATAATAACTATAGCAAGTATTAAATCAATAATATTTATAAAAAATGTTGTATGGTTTACATACTATGTACTAAAATATTATTAGTAAGATGATATCTGTAAATACATACGCTTACTGGTAAACGAATCAAGTAACCAGAAAAACAAATATCAAAAAACATTAAATTCTATTATACATAGATATTATAATTAAAATTTTACTACTTTAATTGAAGTTGTTACACAAAAATCTATTCAATCTAATTACTAATATAATCGACTAAATAATGAGTTCCAAAACGATATATCATAAAATAAATGAATTCCAAATTGAAATCATGGCTACATTATGTGGAATGCTTATCTTTTACATAACTCTGGCAGTTACCCAATTAATTTGTAAAAAAATTAAAGTTCAAGCCCACCACCGAAATACAAATTGGTTAGGATATATATTTGTATTACTTTCTTCATTCAGTTCGACAATTACAAGTATTCTAGTTCTTCAAATCGAAAAACCTTCGTTACAAATACTTACAATATATCATATGCTTTTGTTTATTTTACTTTCATTCATCACTTTCCTCTTTTTCGGTGGACGCTCAAAGTATCTTTTTCCAAGCAGTTTACTCCACATAGGAGCATTTGCAAATGAAAAGTTAGATCAACAAGACTACTCAAAAAGAGTAACTCAAAAGCAAAAAAAGCTCATTCAAATATATGGCTATAAATATGGGTGTCATTCTTGTGGAGTTATTTATAATAAAACCATTCTTGACTTACTAAAACATTACCAGCAGTATAGGGGAAAGACCATGAGTAGAGCAGCTTACTTTGCAGATCATTCACCTCCACAAGCAGTTGCTAGAAAAGATGAACTTACTTCTGGCTTCCTTTTACCTCAATGTCAGTCTTGTTCATATCAACAGTCTTCTTGTGTTAAGAAATCAGTTTATCGAAGTGATTGGGAAGCAACTAATTCATCTCATATCATTACTCATGTTACAAGACTCAGGTTATTTAAGCTTTGGGTTCCTTGGCCTGTATTGCTCTATTTGATTCTTCAAATGAATCATCTTTAATTTTCTCACTCAAAAAAAGTTTAGCTGAAAATAAATTCAAAATATTTTAATAATTATTTATTTACTGATTTTATTAAAATGCGACTGAAGTAGTTCGAAAACAGTTTAAACTTTTCTGCTTCTCTAAAAATCACTGAAAATATTTTGTAGTTAAACTCTGCAAAGATTTTGAAATCTTTTTAACTTTAAAGAATCTTTTAAACAAAAATGAGATCAACAAATTTTAGATCAGAAAAATTTCCAGATAAAAATTATTAACTTTCATAAAAGAATAAAAGTTAAAAAAGTAAGATGATCAATTTTTGATATTGATATTCTTTTATATTTACAAAGTATAGAGCTATTAAGGCAGTCACACTATCATTTTAATTCTGTTAAAGCTTCTGTAAACTCTTGAAGATCTTTTAGTTGCCTTATTTTCAAATTTTCATTTAAGTAGCGATAAAAATATTCCGGTGCTTCAAGGCGTAGTTTTTGCAAAAATATGAGATTAGATCCGTCTATATGCATAGTTTTAGGTCTGTAAAACATTAGAAAGGTTACTTTTAAATACATAATCCTTCTATATACAGCATATTTTGAGATTTCAAATAGATTTTAAAATTGCTTTAAGAAATATATTTGATTTTTATGACAAATGGTTGTTTTAGTATAAAAAGTTAGTTATTAGATTCAAGTTTATTATTTCAGGTTAATTTATTTTTTTTAATTTATCTAGCTATATACTTGAAACCTTACAGTGAAAACTTGTAATTAGCAGCCCACAGGCGAGCTTCTTCATCAGTCCAGTCTTTAACCTCTGTTTTCATTTGTTTTATTGGTGAAAACATTTCTCTTTTAGTGCAAGATACCTTCAAAACAATTTTTTGATTTATCAAACATTTTACTTTTGAATAGCTTCAAACTTTCAAAATCAAATTAGGAAAATAACTTGTTAAATATGAGATATAAATTGTTGTTTACTTTTATAAAACTTACTTTTTGTTTTCTTCCTCGATTTCCTAATTCTTTTTTTAGACATTGTAGTGAATTATCAAAAGCAGATAAGACGGTAAATTCAAAATGAAGTTTCGTACCCACAATCGCACCTTTAAAAATTGGTGAAAAACTTTACTTCATTCGCTGTATTGCTTGAAATATCGGATTTAAAAAATTTTTAAGTAAGAATAATAATTCCAACTTTTATATGAAAACATAAAAATTTTTCGAAGACTTAAAATAATAAAAAAAGTGAAAAAATAAAGTTTAAATGTAAAATTTGTGACAAGAATTTAGTTAATTGATCATACTGACCTAACCAACCATCAGGCTTATAATCTCTTTCTAATAACAATGGAACTACATCTTTATTGCATTTATAAGCATATTCTGCTTCTGTTCTATCATAGACAATCTATAAGTTTTGTAAATTTTCTTTAACTCATAATCACCTGCAACTAACACTATCTTTATAGCGTTGAGAAAGAGCTAATAAAACAACGACCGAATTTTCTACAGCATCAGCCATTCGTTCAAGAGTACTACCTCCCATTTCAGAGATATCCATCCATATATGATAGTTATAGCTCTCCAAATAAGATTTGATCTACAGATATTAGTAAAATTGTTTTCAAGCTTTTAACAACACAATAAAACGCATATAAATCAGTTTTCCTTGCAATAAATCAACTAATAAGCATCTTAATGACTTTAAATTGTTATTAAATAGAATTAAGCTTCACTTTTAACATTGTTTGTTGGTAGTGCCATTGATAACTTATCATTATATGCTTTCCTTCACCAACAAGTTTTTCTTCTTGCTCTTCAAATTCATCTTCTTCTGTTTGATTAGTCTCTTCCTAAAAATTTACGTCAACTTTATTTAGTTTTTATCAAAACTAATTTTAGTCATTCAATAACCTGTCCAGTCCGTCTGTCCAACAGTTGACGACCAGGCGCTGGCAAGGAAACTGATTTATTCAATTTGGAATCTTTAGTTTTCTTCTTCTTTGATTTTTTCGAGTTTTGATTGGAATTTTTTTCTAATAACCACAATGCACCAGTTGCAACGTTCTTCAAATTTCTAAAAAAAAAAATAAAAATTAGTCACGCAAATACAAATGAGAAATTTAAAACTTTGATAACTAGTTTAGAACACAAGAAAATACAAACTGGCTAACTTGTTTGATGAATTATTTTTGTGGTTGATCAGAATTTCTTTTACTTCTTGATGTAGATTATTAATTTCGTCGCTATTTTTGTCACTAAAAGATAAAACCCAAACGCACTTAGCTGCTACAATTTGCTCTTTATCTTGTTCTGTAATCTTGTTTCGGTTATTTTGGTTCAAGGAAAGTAAGAAGATTATATAAATCAGATAAAAGGAAATGTTTTGTTTATATTACATTGAAAGATTTCGTTTATCATTAAAGCTAAGAAGTTGTATTTACTTTTAAACTCATTAAAATTTATCAATAATGTTGCAAAATAAATTTATAAATAAATGTCTTTGAGTAAACAATTAAATTTTAATTAGGGAAAACAATCTTTGTAAAGTTGTAAACCTAAATTTAGCATTCTTTTCAAAGATGCCATAATTCCAGTTTCCATTATCACAGAACTATTATATGGATGACTTGCTAACTTAGTCAGTCCTTCAACTAATTCAGTAGCTGTAAAACCATCAAGCATATGCTTTGGATCATCTAAAGCTCCTTCAAGCATCTAAACATAAAACTGTTTAAACCCATTATTCTATTTTTAGATAGATGTTGTACTAACGCGTATAATAGTTGTAATGATTGTACCATCAGCAGATATCAAGTGATTTTGACTTTCATCAACTAGATAGGCTAAAGCAATAGTACTTAGTGGCGCTAGTACGTTTGTATGCTGCGATAAGTTTAGATTACTCACCATTAAAAATTTTTAGAAATTTATTAGACTAATTTCTGATGTTTAACAAAATATAGATTTTATATCGTTTTATTTTGTAAATATAATTTATCAGAATATTTATTTGAATTTAAAGAAGTTATAAAGCTCACTTTATGATCTTTACTATGTTTAGAATACCATAACACTGTATCCACAATGTCTTCCATAACTTTAAAGTACTTCTTATTCAAACTTGATTTTGAACAATTGTATATAATACTCATGGCAGACAATACAATAAAGCTTTGTTTCTAAATCCAAACATTTTATACAATTATAGCAGATTATGTTAGGCTCTTATCCAAAAATAGATAAATGATACAATAAACTTGATCTTAAGTGACATTAATGATATAAAGTCTTTTTAAGAGTCATATAGATAAACAATTTGTTTATTTACTTGTATATTGGCATCTGAATAAAAATGAACTTAATATTTAAATAATAGCTTTTTTTAGGAAACTGTTTTTTATCAAATTTTAATCAACTACAAAAAACTTCTTACTTCGTTTGCTTTGTAAGTATTTTGAAACTTTTTAAGATCATTGTACATAGATGAAAGAAAACCTGTTCTACCAAAATCTTCGCCAAGTTTAACACTAGCGTCACTGAAGTTCCAACTTAACCCTCGCAATATTTGAACACATTCGTATTTATAACTAGAAAAATAGATGAAGATCAAAAGCAACAATATATATAAGAAGAACTAATGTATAGTAAATGTAAAAGATTAGAATTTTAATAACTAAAAGTAATTTTCATAAAATTCTATTAAGTTTAATTTGATTCAATAATAATAATCACAAATAATTAAATCTTAAAACTTATAAAAAACTTTATTTTTTAGTATAGGGTTCGTGTTTTAAAATTAAATCTAAAAAATCTTATTTATCAGACGGATATTTGTTGCTGACGATACTTTATGATGAGTACTTAGCTATGAGCAAACAAATCTCTAAAAATTTATCAAGAGCAGGATACATATTACAAGACTCTTTTTTAGTTTAGTTTCATTGATTAGGAACCCTTAAGATTTAAACAAGAGTCATCGCTCTTCTAAGCGAGTAGTTGTAAGTTTGATAAATTAATATTTAAAAAGCACTAAATTACCCTTCCATTGGGTATTCGCCACCCTCGTTCGACAAGATGTTCATGTAACTGTTGATCAATTCCGCTGCTTCTTCTTCTGCTAATTGATCACCAATTATCCTTCGATGGACCTAAACATGATTCAGTTAATCTCTTGGGAAGGATTTTAACATCAACACGAGTTTTTAATAAAATAAAATAAAAAGAGTTTTACAAATCAATTTAAATAACTTAGTGACTAGAGTAAGACACTTTGAGTGAAGGCCAGACAAACTCCCAGACTATCAGATGATAATTGCTATTACTCACCAAATGCCTTGTCATTAACAGCAATTTGTCAAACATTATCGTATTATATTAATGATTTTCTAACGAAATATCAAGTTATTAAAACTTAGTTTTCTATGATTACTTAATAAAGTTGTAAATATCAAAACCAGATATTCGAATATATTCGATTTCAATTGTAGTTGGCAAGTAAATACTAAATTATTTGAATCGATGATAGGAGTTAAGTGATGTTTTCATCGTCAATATTATCACATAATAAGAAGGACACCAAGTTAGTTAAGATAGGTCAATTCCTTTTAATTTTAAAGTTTGTTAGCAAATATCAATTTTAGTTAAATGAAAATTGGTAATCTTAGCAAAATTAGCAAGCGACTGATGCTTAAAGTATTACTGATAAGTAAGAATAAATAAACAAATAAATTCTATTTTTATGCAAATATAAAAAAATATCATTTATCAAACGTTAATATTAAATTCTAAATTAAAATTTCTAGCAAAAAGTTTGTGAAATTCCACAAACATAAACAAATACTTGATGCAGACTTCTGAGCTTTTGATATCAATACAAGACGGAACAACTTTTTAATCCAGTCAGTTTTTAAATCCTCGATTACAAAGATCAACAATCCTACCACACTGGTGATCACGACTTTTTATTTTTCTTTATATTAAACAGTAAAGCTAAGAGCTAACCATAACAACGCAGAATTTTGGAAAGTACTTTTTAGATATTTGATGTATTTAAAAAAAAGTGTGAAAAAGACTACTTTTAAGACTATTGAAAATGTTTGACAAAATTAAATAAGTTACACTTTTATTATTTCAAATAATTTTCCTCAATTTTTATTTCTATATAAGTTTCTAATAACATTGTTGAATATTTGTAACTTTAACTAGTTTGATTCTGCAAATATTAAATATTTATAACATATTTTTAGTAATAATGAAGTTTTTTAAAATGAATATTAGTTTAAAAAGTAACTTGATTTAATTTCTGTTATAAGAATATTTACTGAAATTTTTTTCAGTTTTTCAATTTTCAAATCAGAGCACACATATGTTTTTGGCAACGTAATTATAATAAATATTAAGTTTGTCCAGGCTTAAAAGCAAATTAAAATAGGTTTCTTACAACTAGCAATATTTAATATCTAAATTCTCAGAACCGATTAGGAATACATTTGATACAAGCTGTTAAATGACTCGTAAAACCGAACCTGATCAGTAAATTCGAAGTAGTAGTTATATATGTCCTCAAGGCTTTTACGAACTGACAGACTCATATTGTGTTTGAGAATATCATTCTCTAAATTAGAGTAGCATAATTTTATCGAACTTTTTATATGTTCAATACCATCTAAAAATAAAAATATCAAAGTTAATTTATTCACTACTTTTGAAAAACTTATAAATTTAAATAAGTAAAATATGAATTTTCAAACCTTTTAGTTTAGAATTTTCTTCTAATATAATCTTTTTATTTTTATCTGATATTTCTTCATACGACGACTCAGATGGCACTAATTCTAAAACAGATTAATCGGTATTTATGAAAATAAGTATCTCAGAAGCTTGTAATAAACTGAAAATTTAAAGATCCTACCTTCACCTGTCAGATTACTATTTCTTAATACCTCATTTGTCTCTTCAAAAGCTGTTTGTTTTTTTATCGCAGCTTCATTTTCATTATTTATAGGACTTTCTACATACTCTGATTTTGTATCTACTAAATTAACAGGTTTAATTCCTACTGAATTACCCATAACTAAATGGATTTTCCAAACTACATTTAGCTGAAATAAAGTTTAGTCGATTTACATAAAACTTCTTTGTGAAAAAAACACAAAATGTTTGGGATGTAACAAAGTGCTCTTATTTTTATTGTTTACTTTTTGTCCTTTTGAATAAGTTAAATCCATTTTTACTCTTTTGTTTGCTCTGTATATTGACAAAAGAGCTCACAAAGGCAGCCTCTTTTAGCAGTATAAATGGTTTCAAGTAATTTTTTAGTATAAATAATTAATTGTTGATGACCAGTTAACTTATTTTAAGTTAAAAGAATTATTAAAATTTGATTTTTAAAATTAAATAAATTGAAAGAGTAATTTCAAGTGATAAGACATCAGTAGTAAATGAAATCTTACAGAGGCAAAGAACTATTGTTTGAAAAAATTGTGATAATCAATTGAAGAATGGAAACTTTATTTTTTATAATAAATTTTTTAAGAATATTTTTAAGAAAATTTTTTACGAAAATTTTTAGTTTAAAAAACAATTAAAAAATATTAAATTAAACTTTCTGCAAATGTTCTAAATTATTATTTTATTTATTTACAAATAGATTAAATAAATTCAAAGAACTTCTAACAACTGCCGAATCAACCAATCAAATATTCTTCAACAAATTTTATTCCTTCGAAAAAAAATCTCTTAAAATAAACCGATTTTGGGTTTTCCGTGGTTCTTCATCAATGGAATCAAATATTTGAAGAACAATTCAGCTAAAGGTTCACAAACCTGAAATCAAACATTAGAATCAAATCAATTTTCCAACAAACTTAAACAAACAAAACTCATATTTTTTAATGAGAAATTAATTTTGTTATGATTTTAATAACTTTTTCAAAAATGTTTACAACTCAAACAAAAACTTCTAGCGTCTTCGAAAGCTTTTACTAAAGTATTTTTGGTTTGTATATACTTTGTGGTTTCGGACATACAAACCTCTATTATTACAACTCAGGCTTTAAGCCAGGATAATTTCATATTTGGAGTAAAAGTGAAAACTAAATAATAGATGCTAAAATGTAACAAGATACTTAGTGTTGCTCCGAGAGTTCTTAAACTTTTAAAAGAGTTAATCTAATTTTAATAGGAATCAAATTTAGTTTAAAAAATTTTTTTTAGTTTTTGTTTCTGTAATTTGTAGTTATTAGAAAATTATTTTAAAAATTCACAAATTTAGTTGAAGTGAAATAATTAGTTTTTAAAATACTTGATGAAAATAAACTTGATGAAGAAGACAAAGTTATCTAAAAAGATCTGCTTTTAATCAAACTTATCAGCTCAGTGACAAGCAGAAATGAGAATATGCAGAAAAGAGATTTGTGAAGATTAAAATAATGAGAAGATACAAACCTCGCGCTGATCAATCATCCTTTTCAGTTTGACATCTCTCCAATTCCAGTCCAAAACCAGAAGCTTAGTGAAGTCCAGTGTCATGTGACCTTCAAATAGTAAAAATTAGTTAATTGGAGAAGTAATTGTTCACATCAAGCTCTGTATAAGTCTCAATCTACATCTAAAATTACAAATCT
Source organism: Pegea sp. RAD2-039 (assembly GCA_034620365.1). NCBI lineage: Eukaryota > Metazoa > Chordata > Thaliacea > Salpida > Salpidae > Pegea > Pegea sp. RAD2-039. Next base: position 282,721 of record JAQGEQ010000090.1, read on the forward strand.
CAAAATGACCACAAAAAATGAAAAGGATATTTTATTACGACGTCAGTTTGTTACAACAACAAAATTCAATTCTTTTTATCATCAAAAACACAGAAAAAAACGCGTTTTTTTGGTAGACAATTTCTCTTTTTTAGTGAAGTTCTTGATCTTGTATCTTTATAGGATTAGTCGATCTCATAATCTCATGTAGAAAAAAGTGAACATCAAAAAATTTTTGAAAATTAAATAATAATTGTAGGTTCTGTTTGTTTGTTGGATTGAAATTTTGTTGTGCTGTAATCTAGTTGATCGGATTTCTTATTTGGAACTTTAAGATAATTTTGAGAGGATGAGTCTGTAAGTGATTCTGCTGTTTTTGTGCTAACAACCTGAAAAAAAAATCAGTTTAAGTTGAATCCTAACAATAAACAAATTTGATTTGAAAATCATTTCAACAATCACAAACTTTAAATGGAAGTTCATTTTGTTGGTAAGCTTGATTACTATAAGTTGAAGAAGGAACAACTTTTGAAGACTCTTTACTAGGAATCCATTTACCTGAAATCAAATTTACATAAAAGCTAATTGAGAAGTGAAGATGATTCAAACCTGTCTTTCGGATTCTACTGATTATTAAATAGATGATGATAGCGATGAGACATATTGCTAAGATGCAGACAACGCAGATGAGAATGATTTGAAAGTGAAGAGAGAGACCACTAACCACAGGAGAGTATTTTGTTGATGGAATCATACCAACTTGAAATAAATTATTTAAAATTCCAATTAAAAAATGAAACTAATAAACCTGTAGTAGTTGGTTGACTTGTTAAAGAATCTTGAAATGTTGTATTTGAAAGCAATGAGGTTGTCTCTGGTTGTGTTGTAGCAGGTGGTGACGTCAGAGCATGTGTAGAAGCTGTAGAAGTCGACTGACAACTTTCAGTTTGTTTATTTTCATCTTCATCATCCGTTGTGTTTAAACAATGTTCCACAGAAGCAGATAAGTTGTGGAAATCAACACAACGTCTAATTCTGGATAGTTTGGTGTTATTGAGCGAAAATCTTCTTCAATGTTTACCTTTCTCTTCTAACAGTTGAAGAATTGAAGCAAGTTGAAGACCAATTGGTCCAGTCTGTCCATCGAAAGCAATTATTCTCATCTTCACCATTCTTACAATCTTTTACTTGATCACAAACTCGTCTTGGATTATAGCACTCGGCGCTTTCGATGTCACCGCGCGAGAAGTTTTGACAACGAAATTGATTTGGACAAAACTCACAATTAACTTCATCAGATCCATCAATACAATCTTTGTGACTATCACAAACCTAAGATCAAAATTGATGAAGGGAGATGTGAGGTGGAAGTTGAAACTTACTTTAGATAATGGAAGACATTTAGGATGAGGATGAGGACACATAAAACCGTCACACCATCCTTCATACCAACTACACCCCGTTTCATCTTCCCCTTTTTCACAATCTTTCATTCCATCACAAACCTAAAGTGAAGAAGATGAGGAATGAATCCGGATGACTTGTTTTAAACAAACCTGGCTTTTAGAGAGACACAAGAGACCATTGTGGGTTGTGTTGCAGGTGATGAACCCACAACTAGTTGCTTCTTTGTCTGCACACTAAACAAGAAATTGTGAAGCAAAACACTTGTGGTTGGTTACTAATACCACGCTACGATTAACGTGTCAAAATTACATCAGTTTTTCTCGAAAAAGAGAGAATATTAACAAATCTATCTGAACTACCACCTTCTTATCAAAATAAAGTGTTTATCAGCTACAAATTTGTAGAAAAAGTATTTGAAACACAAAAGTTATACGTTTGTTTACCAAATATTAATATTTTATTATTGTTTTAAGTGTTTAAAAGCACAAAAAGTGTTTATAATAAAAGCTACAAAAAACAATAAAAGTAAATAAACTTACTTCAGTTAAATTGTGACATTGTGGTAATGTGCTCCCTTCTAAACAATCTTCTTTTAAAGTGACTCTTCCATCGCAACATTTAGAGGTTTTTAATTCATTTGTAGAAATTATTTCAGAAGCAGACGATTCCACGCACCGAACACAAGCATGTAAACTGTCCTCGTAAGTGACCCAGGCTGTTTGGTTAGTGTCCAATTGAATTAAACAGTTCCTGCTTTCACTAAAGACTAATTGAACCATCAAAAAAAGTAACAAAACAAATTTGAGAATCTCAAAAGACATCATTTTCTAACAACTTTCTTCTTGCAATGCATTTGACAAATGTTTGAAGAAGCCAAAAGCTACGGAAGATAAAATCAGTTGAAGTAGAAGAAGACTTACTTGTGTAGTCACGTGGTTTGGTGACTTCTTCTAGTAGACGTTTTTACGAAAGATTTTTTATGAAGTTTCAAACTTTTATAATCTGTTGTTTTAAGGAATAATTTTTGAAGAGAATTTTTCTAGGATTTTTTGTAATAAGATTTAAATATCAAATTTGATGCTGGTAATTTGATGATTTTCTTTTTATAGATAAAAATATTTTTTTCAATTCGCAAAAATATTTCAAGAAATTGAAGCAAAAAAAAAAGTTTCAAAAAAATCTTTATTTTTTTAAATTCAAATTTCTATTTTTTCATCTATTTGATGACGTCACTAAAATACTAATCATCAAAGGAAGATAAAGATGACATCATGATGAGGAATAAAGATCGGTTCCAGATGTCCACTTATCCTTATTATTGTAGTTAATTATAAAAATCATTTAAATGTTAACAAGTGTTTCACTTTCAAAAAAGTAAATTGCTGGGAACTTTCTTAATTTTTTCCACAAATAATTTCTAAACTAAAAAACTTTCTCAGATAAAAACTTCTAATTTGTTCTTAATAACTACATCAAAGTTACATGAAGGTACTACCCACCGGAAACTAAACACAGCTTCTCATGACTCTCATCTTACTAGTAATTGCTCTGATGTCTTGCTGATAACGTCAATTGAACCCCGGAAAGTCTCTGATGGAATTTACTTTTTATGAAACTTGTTGAAGATTGAATTTTGAAATTTGTTTGTTGTCATAAAAGTCATCAAATTAAATTGTTATTTTCAACTTAAATTAGTTGAAAGTTTTATGAATTTCGATTTTCAGAAAATTTCTGATATTTTTGCTAAAATATTTTATAAAAACTGTTCATGTGTATACCACGTGACTCGCGATTCAAACCACGTGATTCGCGATTCAAACCACGTGACTCGCGATTCAAACCACGTGACTCGCGATTCAATCCACGTGACTCGCGATTCAAACCACGTGACTCGCGATTCAATCCACGTGACTCGCGATTCAAACCACGTGACCCAATACTCACAAACCAGGTGATTTTGTAAATCAAACTTTACAATTAAAAAAATCTAATCCTTTTTTTTGAACACAAAACTCATTCTAACTTCTAATTGTTTCATCTGATAAATCTAATCTTCAAAATACAAATGATGTCTCAACAAACCTCCTTGAAGAAGAGAAAGAACTCGAGATGGGGTTCCTACAGCAAAATGAGTCACGTGATTTTCTAGTTTAGAAGCTTGTTCCTTCAACTTCATATGTTTAGCAAATAACTTGATGGATCTGAAAGAATACAGATTAGAAGATCAATTTGTGTCTGTTCAAAACAGAAGTTGTTTGAAAAAAGTGTTTAATTTCATTCAAATGTGACTTATAGTTGAAAGAAATGGATTTTTGAAGCAAATAGAAGTTTGATGAATAAATGAGAAATTTCAAACCTGCACTTGTCACTTTTAAAAGATTTAGCTTCATTATTGTAGCTACAAGCTCTCAACGCACTTGCACACAACACTAACACCAACGGCGACCTCTGTTGGTCATGTTTTGGGAACACTTTCTTCCACTTGGGAATCCCTGAGAAAATTTAAAGTGAAATAGATCGTGATGATAGATTTTATAATTAAAAGAATTTGTAATTCACAAAAAGATACTCAAATCATTCGACTATTCAGTTATTTGAGGAATAGTTTTGATTGGATAAAAATAACAAATTGTTTTTTATTAAAAATTACTTTCTATTTGAAGTTTGTTAAATATTTGAAGTCAAACAATTTAGTTTTTAAAAATCTAAAAGAGAATTTATTTCAGAACTAATTCATCAAATTCATTTGTAAAAATGAAAAAAGATTGATTGCTTCAAATGATACCTGTTTTCAAAAAGCTCACGACAGTATGGTTAAGAGATTGATTATCAAGTAACACGTGTTCGCCTGCAAATATAAATCAGATTGTTATTTAGGTTGTTTCTAAATAAAAAAAGTTTTGAACACAGTGAATACTTTTGAAAGAAAGTTAAAAAGTTCATTTGTTTGTTTATAGAAATACAAAAAAGTTATTCAGATGTTAAAGAAGTTTTCTGAAAATAAAAACTCACTAGATATTTGTCCATCTTCAAAATCAGATTGGGACCCTTTTATTTGACTCTTTTTCAAGAAGATATTAACAGAAGTGTAATCTGCGCCGACTGAAGATAACTTCTCATCAGTTATTTTCTAAAAATTAAAAAAACGAAATATAAAAAAGAGAATTCTGGAAAAACTTAAAACATTTTAAATTAATCTAATTAAGTGACCTTTTGGTAAACTAATCAGAGATAATAAAGATCTTGAACAGACTTGCTCTATTTATTTACTAGTCCAACAGAATTTAAAAGTAAACTAACAACCACAAAATCAATTTTTAGTCTAACTGAAAAAACTGCCGTTAAAGAAAGATGATATACTGAAGATAAAAGTTGTTGCTAGTAAACAACTACTCAAGCAGTTGCTATTGTAGTTGCTATTAAAGGTTACAAAACAATTAGCTTTGATAATGCGAGATAGAAATTATTAAATCTAGTGGTAGATGTTGTTTTAGTGATTTGAACTAAAGGCAGAGCTTTTGATGTATCTGAAAAAAAGTAGAAATGGAAGAAAAAATTTCTACTTTTAGGAAATAAGCTTGAAAGTTTGTGAAGTACAACAACATGGATTTAGTTTTGAGGTTTAATTTGTTGTTGTGCTAGACTTATTAAACATATTGTCAATTATTAATTAACTGTTTGAAAATTTCATTAAAATTTTCAAAGTTATTATAAAAAAATGAGATTGTAAACTTATATCAATCATTTAATAAACAGAAATTTAAGAGCTTGCAGATGAAGATTAGATCTCATGTGAGAATTGTTTATCAGATCAAAGAGAAGTTTTGAAAGTTTCAAATTTTACTTTTCGTTTTCTTCGTTTCTTTTTGCTTTCATCTAACGTTTCATTTGCCTCAGTTTTACGTTTCATAACAGAACTTTCATTTTCTGTAAACAAAAAACTACAAATTAATTAAAGAATATCAATTTAGAGAATAATAAAATACTAAAAAGAAGTTAGATGGAATTCAAACAATTAGAAAACTTCAAGTTTTTATTATCAATTGTTCTAGTTGCTTCACAAAACAACTTCTAGTGAAATAGATGTTTAAGAAATACCTCCAGTAACATGTCTACTTAATAGAATACAAAGCCAAGAAGGTTAAACAAATAACTCTGAGAATTTGAAAGTACTCAATGACCAGATGAAATAAGTCACAAATTTTTTATTAAAATTTACAAAATGTTTGATGGGTAGAAAGTATTTCCAAATTTTATGTTTATTGATAAATTTTTTTCTAGATTTGATTAAGATGTTAAGTTTGTAGATTAAAACAACATCCAAGCGAGTAGAGACTAGTTTTTGGAGATTTATGTTTACATAAAATAAGGGTTTTGCAGAAAAGAATTTGATTTTTTAAAGTTTGCTTTTAATTGCAATCTATAAACATTTTTTTAAAGTACTTCAAATTATTTGAAATTTAATTTCCTCTTCTAAAAAAGGAAAAGGAAGTGATTAACAAAAATGTGATGTCAGTAAAGATAAATGAAAGAAATATAGGTGATAAGAAAAGGCTGTTTTATTAATTTCTAATTTATCAAAAGAATTGTTGAAAAATATTGTTTTATTTTTAGATAAAAGAAAAAAAAAATAAGTTTTTAATTCTATAAAAAAGATTTATGATAAAATATTTGATTACTGAAGATTACTGAAGATTAGGGAAGATTAGCTTTGAAAAACGTAATGACTTGTTAAAACTAAGAAAGTGATTCATAAATTTAGGTGAAGTTTGACGTTGTCATGTCACGTTTAACTTATACGTAGGTGGAAATAGACTTTGAAAAAAGCTTTTCTTAAACTTTCAAATAATTTTTATTGAAGATATCGTATAAAAAATATATAAGTAAATGTGTTAGTAGTTGTGATGATTTTGTAGGAGGATAAAACAGTTTTGATGAAAGTTAGGAACTTGGTTTAAAAGATTATTTTTGAACAAGTTAATTTATTAGAAGCCAAATTGTTAGTTTTTAAATTGTAGTAAAAATTATGTTTTTTTTTCAATACATTTTATTCTCTGTTTAGATTACAGATTTCTATTTAGTTTTTATTTGAAGTTATCAATGAATAAATGGAAGTAAACAAGATAGATGATTACATTGAATAAATCTAAAGTAAGTTAAAGAAACCATTTCTTGCTTTTTAGTGACAAATTTTTTTCAAATTTCTTTCATACTAACAGATTTTTTAAGTAAATATTTAGTTTTGTTCCATAAAAATATTTGATTTGTTTAAATTATAAAAATTTTTAGTAAAAATGTTTTTAGTTAAGAATATTCTCATACGAATGAGTATTAATGACACTTGTTATGAAATTACTCTCAACTACAAACACTAACCTTAGTAAGATTTCAACACAAACACCACTATATCTGCTAAATAGTTCAAATTATTATTCTATTCATGAATAATAGTTTCAATTTGAAACAAAGAAGATACAAATAACAAATTTACTACTAATTATAAAGCTTATAAGGTTTAAAAGGTTTAAAAGTTATATAAAAAGCTAAATAATTATGACTACAATAATAGTTTGTTGAAAATGTTTGACTAATTTACAAGAAATATAAAAATGTTTTTATGAAAAAGAGAAAAACTTTCAGTAAAATCTGAAACAAAGTTAAACAAGTTAACAACTTTTAAGTCTAAAATAAATCCATTAAAATAAAGACACCTAAAACAAATGATGAAATTAACTTTCAATCATAATATGCAAATCCGAAAGTAGAAAGCAAAGTTTTATTTGCATTTTTATTAGGTATGCTGAAATCTAGAGCTAGTCAGCTGATCATGTCTCTAGAGATTGTATTTGTTGTTTTGGAACAGATGTTATATCTACCTTACTTATAAAATAACTTGAAATGGTTTAATTTAGAAAATTCCAAATACGCTTTCAGTCTATTGATTATATTTCCAATTCCATACCTTAAAGTAATAATTTGAAATGGTAATTAAATACCTTTATATATAATATAGAAGATCAAATAAATTAATTAGATTAGTTGCTTACTAATAGAGGATGAATGTATTTCCTAACTGTATTGTTATGAAAATCTAAGTGATAAAAGTTGGATTTTTAAATAAAATTTTCATTGATGAAAAATATTCTTATTTTATGTTGAAGATATTTTCATTTTTCGAAAATGAACTTATTAAAGCAAATTATTCGAGTGAAATATGAAAATCAATAAAATAATTCTCGGATTAAAGCTAAAACTGAGTAAGACTAAAAGAATTAAACTTTACAGATATACATTAAAAACCAACTGATAACATTTCGAAATTGAATTACTAACAGGTTGAAGATATGAAAACCTGCAGAATATAAGCAGTATATAAATATGTGTAAGTTTTTAAAAGTTGTAATAGCTAGTGATTTCTCATAGCTATTTAATAATGTATAGCTTCTTATTTTACTTTCTAATCATCTCATCAGACTGTAAATCAAGATGAAAGCCTTGGAAGATAATGTAAGGTGTCAGGATGTCACTTTGGACGTTTACTTGAGACCTTTTTGAATAATTCTATCATTAAATCAAACAGAATTCACATTTCGCAAAAAAACTAATCACAAAAACGTCATTAAGATCAACCAGAAAAACTTGTTGTCAATCTTATAAAGCATTCTTATAACTTGACTTTAATCAGTAGTAATTGAAATGTAATATTCAAAAGTATTTTGGTAATTAACAACGAGAAAGAATTCTTTGTTTTATTTCACATTTACAAGATCAACGAATATAAATGAATGAAAAGATATTTTCTTTCTTTAACTATTAAAAGTTTGATAAATTAGATTTAATGATGTGAAAACTAATAATAGTTTTTCGTCTTCCAGTGTTGCCGATTTATTTAATTTAATTAGTTTTCTTAAATAACTACAAATATGTTGCAAAAAACAAATTAGATAATTTTAAATAACTTCAATAGATATTTTTTAGGGAAAGTTTTGATTTATTAATAATTGAATAGTTTTTCTTATTCTGATCAAAAAAGGGAAAATTTTAAAAAGATTATTAAGGGATGAGAGAGATGAAGAAAAAAGGAAAGATGATAAATTGAAGGGAAAGCTTTTTTACATTTCATAAAAAGAAATTTTTGATGATCAAGACCAAGATAGAGAGAAAGTGACAATTTCTTGGTTTTGAAATATTGAGGCTGATTTTTTCTATTTGGAAGTTATTAGAAGTTTTAGAAAGATATGATTTACTTTAGTGATGTAGAAAGCTAAAAAATTTATATTAAAAGCATTTTAATAGAACATCTTTGGAGTAGAATATGGATGTAGATTTACACGGAGTAAACTTTGAACTTGTGGTAAGGTTTAAATCAATAAAAACTGAAATTATTTGAAAAGTTTGAAACTACAAACTTACAAGATAGAGTTGAGACTAATAAATATGAACAATATCAGTTCAGTTAGTTTCGCTTGTCAAATCAACTTCTTTATAGAGATAGCAAGACACTTATAAGATAACCATAATTGAAACAAATTAACTTTCGTCAACTTATCAGTTCATTAAAATATTTACGAAAGATTATAATCGAAATATTAAAAGTTGAAATTAGAAATTATTGATTTTAAAATTTCAACAGGTCCCTACATTGGTTGGAACGAGTAAAGACACAGGAACAGTTAGAAAGGTGAAAAAAAGCAACAAAGAAACGGGTAAGTTACTTTCAATATTTTGATACTAAAAAAAAAAGACTTAAAAATCAACAAAAGTAAAAAAATCAAGATTAAAAAGCAAATAAAAAATTTCACTGAATTTCTGTTTAGGGGAATTTTCTGTTTTTTTGCAAATTTATTTGCAGCAATTTCTGATTCAGAATTGACTAACTAAACTAACCGATGTCTCAAACTCTTTACACATCTAAGTAATCAACTACATCTTTAAGACTCAGAAAGTGATCAGCAAGTCACAGATGGGAGCACATCTTCAGTTTCAAAATCCAAACTAATCTCAAAGGAGGAAGACACAAAGATTAATTTGGACCGCGGAGAGCTTTTAAAACTGTTGAGCGTATTTGAAGGAGAACTACAAGCTCGTGATGAAGTAATCGCGATTCTCAAATCAGAATGCTCCAATAACTCTGAGAGCAGGTGAGTAGATGCGATGACGTCACATCACTAATGGCAACGCAATCAATTGAAAATTTCTTTAAAAGATATGGACTCGCTTGTCAGCCACTAAAAGCTCTACAAAGAGACGCAACATCATTTGATTTAGATGAAGATGATGAAGACATAGGAGCTCACACAAAAGAGCAATTAAAGATGATAGTACAGGTGAAGAAGAATTGATTTTTACTCCGAAAATATCTTCATCTGAAGATTTTATTGATATAATTGAGACAAAGCCAAGTTTGATAATTGGACTTTTACGTCATACACTATTAACACTATATCTACACAAAAGCAAATACAATCTCTCATTCTTTTCAAGAATTGCATCTGTACTGATTGTATATGAACAACAATGTAAGAGTTTAGAAGGTAGGGTTAGTCAATAAAGTTCCATAAGAAACTATTCATGACGAATTTAGTTTCAGTATTCGACTAGATTTTGATGGAAAGTTTAAAATTGAATTTCAATTCCAGTTTTTTTATTTTTTACTTCAAAAAGTTTCTTTTTTATTTGGCAAATTAGTTTAGTTTTGATGAGCTAAAAAAATTGAGAGTTTGATGAAAATGTTGCCGATTATAAAATAAAAAAAATCTCATTGTTGCGGAGATAAATTTTCAAAAATTACAAAAATAATAAATAATTGAATCAAAAAATTAGAATAGAAATTATTTGAAATTTTTTTTTTCTATTTTTATAATCAGAAGCAAAAAGATGATCAGAAAAAATTAAAGCAAATGTTTTTGGCTTCACAAGAAAAAAATCAAAAAATTAAAATGGAACTAAACATGGAACAGAGAAAACAACAAGAATATATGTTAAAGTCAGATGACTTTGTTAATTTATTAGGTAAGTCTTATGTAAGAATTTGTCAAATAAAATCAATTTTCTAACAATTATTCAAGAAAAACTATTTATCTAAAATAGTCTTAAGCAAATTAAATATAAAAATATTTTCAAAAAGTTTCATAAAATATTTAATTACTATTTAAAGTATAAAGTGTTTGATAAATATTTATCTAATGACAATACACTATTTATATTCACAGTCCAATAGTACTTTAAGTTCAACTTTATAAACTCTCTGTATAGATTTAAACTGCTACAAGACATCCAATTTTTAAAGAAATTTAAATTCTATATTTCAAAATTTTTGATTTTTAATAATTTCAAATCTTTGATGATCTTGATTTTAGAAGAAGATCGTGAACGTTTAAAACAGCTGCTTAATCATGAAAAGATGAATCATGAAAAGAAGGAACGTGAATTAAATTGGAAAATTAAAGAAGGCTCAGTAAGTAGAGGATCTTTTGATCTTGTAAAAGACTCGGAAAGATTGAAGTGAGATTTTATCAATCCAATTTTATGATTTACAAAAAAGAGCAAAAAAAAGTATCTGAAAGTAATTAGTTCATTTTTTTGGGGGATTTATAAATGTAGAAAGTTCATTTGATTAAAATGAGAAAATCTTTTAAAAAATCCCAACTTTCGCTCAGTTGGTATCTTCATCAATAATTCAAAAGTTCTACCCTAATCCCAAAAATTAAATCAACATCACATGATGTAATTACAAGATGACATCATCTGCAAGCATGTAAAACTAATTTGTAGCGACTGTTTCAATCTCAGCAAATTTGATAAGTGTGCATGTGCTCGTGTGTGTGTGTGTGTGCATTTATCAGTACATCGACTGTATTACAGGAAGAACTAAACAAGATGAAGTCACTCTCCATAGAGCTGATAGAAGAAAGACAGAAGCAGCTGCAGTCAATCGCAGAACAGCGTCAATTAGCGCTATCGCTACAATCTAGCATCGACGATTTGAAATCCAAGGTCGGTTTCAAGGTCTTGCAACCACCAAGTCACGTGATCGCTTAGTCCTAAGCCAGGGATAATGAAGATGAGTTTCAGATTAAGCAAACTGAAGATGACGTCATCAGCGAGAAGGAGCACGCGAACCAATTAGAGAATGAATTAGAAGAACAGTCAATGAAATATATTGAAGAGGTAGAAATTGTCAATGATAATTTGAAACAAGAGCAAGAAAACTCCAAGCAACTTCGGGAGCAAGTGAGTCTTTAAGATAAATATAGTGCTCCGGATAAATAAAGATTGCAGATCTCGATGATGAAGAAGCGGATCAAACATCTTCAGATGATGGATAAAAGTCTGAGGAAGACTGATGATCAGCTTCTGAAGCTGCAAGCTAAATTGAGTGAGCAGCCAGTAGAAGAAGTAATTGATGAAGTAGAACAACTCCGTAGGACTATGAATGAAATGCAGGATGCAGAGAAGATTTATGAGCAGGTGTGTAGATGAGATGAGGATTATTGTGGATGTTGAAATCTTTTAAAGTCTCAAGAAGAATGTCGTGAGATGAGAGAAGCTTTTGAAAATGAGCTGGCGTTGACGAGGATTCTAAAGATGGAGGTTGAGAAGTTGAAGAAAAGTCATCGAAACCAAATCGAGATAGAAAGATGTGTTGAAGATTCAACTTTTAAATTTGATGAGATTCAACATCAGTTTGAAACGGAAAGAAAAAAAAGTGAGAAGTTGAAGTTGAAGCTAGAAGTAAGTTGTCAACTTCCAATTGGATAATTTCTAAACAATTTTTTGTTCCAAACTTTTTGAGATAAAACCAACTTAATTAAACTGTTGAATATTACAAAATTATATTTAGAAACTCTGTAATAAGATTCAATTACACAACTAGTCATGAAATAACTTTCAACAGGAATTCGGTGAGCAGTTGAAAAAGTTTGATGAAACTGAATCTATGTTGGATGTGTGTCTAGTAAGATTAAAAGAAAGCTCTGAAACCATTGAAGAACTGAAAACAGAACAAGAAAAGCTAGAAACTCAACTAGAAGAAGCTAACGAAAAAGTTGAACAATATAAAGAAGAATTAGAGGAAGAAAAATTGAATGTGGGTTTAAATTCTATCTCATCTGAATATTTATTTAGTTTATTTGATAGAAATACTTTTAAAAAAGTTTTTAATTAATTTGAAATCAATCAATTTTAAAGGTGGCAAGTACAAAGCAGAAACAAATTGTTGAAAGTAGAATAAGTTTGAAATTAAAAGAAGAATTGACGAAGTTGAAGACATCATATAATGAAGAAAAGAAGTCAATGCAACAACAAATCACTTCACTTACAGCAAGCAACAGATTATATGAAGTAAAAACGAAAAAGTCCCAAAAAAAGTCTTTATTTGGTTTGTATCTTGAAGGAAAGCAACCAAGATGCAAAAAATGAAGAAGAAATGAACTTAAGAAGACAGATATCTTCTCTGCAGACGAGATTGGACTCCTCGGAAACGAGAAATGTGGAACTTGAGATGAGGAACAGAGAAATGAAAGCAGATGCAGAGTTGGCAAAATCAAGGGTAAGATCAAAGATTCATTTAAAGATCATAATTGATAAGATGTAGATGTAGAAGATCATCTTTATTTCAGAGACTATTTTTTACAGTTGGCCCAATCAGCAGGGAAACTGAAAGAGTTGGTGACCAGTGGTTTTAATGAGCAGTTAGCTATTGTCAAATGTGATGAATATGCAGAAAAAATTAAAGTATGTTTGTCGGAGGGTGTAAAAAGACCGTTTATTTGCTGTGGTCATAAATTCAACACTTTAAAATATTCCAGGAAAGTTTAGCAAATAAACTTTTATTTTGTTTCAGGAGCTTGAAATAGTAAATGAGAAACTGAAAAATGAAATGAAAAGCAGTTCACTAAATAACTGCAATAATATTAAGATGGTGGGTTTATTGAAAAAGTCGTTTTTGTGTTTCCATTAAAAGTTATTAATGAAGAAGTTGGAATAATCAAAAACTTTTTTAGCAGCTCACATCAAACCCAATCAACAAAAACATAGAAAAAGATGAAGATGAAAATAATCCGCTAAAGCCTCCGTCAAAAACCTCTATTAGACACGTAGTTCTTAGAAAATCAAGTCCTTCAGATCAGAAGCAATTAACAAGGACATTCTCATCAAAGAGTATCAAGACAGTGAGTTGATCAAAGAAGTTTGGCTCATGTGATCATGTGACTATCTCTTTAGAAGTCTTCATCTGTGTCTCGTTTATCCAAACAAAAGTCACATGAGATGATATCAATGCAAGATACAGGAAGACCTCCTTCTCGTGCTAAGATCACATCCCCAAGATCAGATCAACATCAACAAAGAAGTCGGAGTATTATTAGGGGAAGAGTAAAAAGTCCTGGTGAGCAAGACTAAGGATTTTTCTATATTTTGAAATTTCTAATTATTCGCTAAATTTAAATTTACTCTCTGCTGCCATCTAGCGATTAAATTTTTTGATAAATTAGCTTTGGAGAAAAATGAAGCAGTCACGAAGCCACCTAAATCATCACAAAGAAGTAAATCAAAAAGCAGAAATAAATCTTTGACGAGAGTAGCTAACTTCATGAAACCATCTTCATCAAATGAAACAACTAAATCATCAAAAACAAAGCAGGAACAATCAACAGAGAAAAAAACACCGACAAAAGTAAGAGGCAAAAACAGCAACAAACAGAAAGTTGTTTACAAAACTGATGTTTCAGACGACATCGACAGGAATACCAAAACTTCGCAGTACTACACCCACGTTACTTCCCGCCAACAAAAAGAAGTTTACCCGATCTACAAAACGATAGAAAAAATATGGCAGATAAAGAGCTTACAAGGATTATAGAGAAGAAAGAAAAGTTTCTAGCTACTAACTGTGCAAATGAAACTTGAATATAATTTTCAACAAATATCAACAAGTTATAAACGGATACCAAAAACCTTTTCTTCAAATGTTTACACAAAACTTATTTTTACCTCAAACCAGAAAGATTATCTGCACATGAACAGCTGATCAAGTTACTGCCTCAACTGAAGACAACATTTTTCGATTTAACACTTATAATACTTGATTTGATAATTTCCTAAAACCCTTACTGATCAACTGAACAGTTTGTGCGATTATTTTCATCTTTTATTCTATTTTAATTAAAGCATGAGTGTTTCTTAAGCTTTTAATTTGATTTTTTACGCTGAAAACGATATTAAACTTATGATCATGTCATTGTGGAGTCTTATAAGCTTGAAAACTAGTAGAAAGCTAAAAGTCGGTTTTGGGTAATTACAAAATTAATCTACTATTGATGAAATTACTTTAGTGACGTCTTATTGACGTCATTCAGTATATTTCCGGCTTAGAAGAGACTTGATTAAATAGAATTGATTGAATATTTATCTAATGGTAATCATAGCTATATCATCCATTAATTAGAAAAATGAGAGTTAATTTGAAAGATCATATCAGATTACAGAGATTTTTTTGAGTAATCTAACTAGACAGTAATTCAAGTTTAATTTTTGTTTTTATTTGATGAGTTATTATTTGCTGATTTTAAATTAATGTTTAAGATTAATTAGACAGAATCAGTTTTAATAATCTAGATCTTTTAATTGACTCTTAATCATATATATAAGTTAGCAGTAAACTTTTTATTGACAATATATTATAAAAATATGATTTCTGTATCTTTATTGCAAGATTTTGAAGTTTATAATTTTGATATCAAATAAAAATAATTTGTTTTTATTAAATATCATGTAAATTATTAAGACAGAAATATTTTTGAGATAATTTTTAATGTTTGATTTAATCATCAAACTTAATTATTAAATTAGTGATCACTATTACTCATCAATTTCAGCTTCTTATTTAACTCAAAACAATGAATGACAGAAAAATAAACCAAAACTCAGCAGAGTATTCAAAATGGGAACCACTGTTAAAGCAACATCCAAAAAATAAGCAAGTATGTACAACAAAAAAAAATATATTTTTGTTCATTATTCAAATTTAATTCAAATTTTCAGATAATAAAACCCCTGCATAAAACTCAGTCTATTTTTGAAGCTACAAATGAAAGAGGTACTTCCCACAATTATCGTATTTCTACATCACCTAATCCATTTCGAAGAGTAAAAAATTCTCATCAACTAAGACATTCACTATCATTAGATGGGTCAACAAATGTAGTGACCAACAAATTAAGGCCAACTAACTTTTTTCCAACCAATCATCAACAAAACAGAAGATTTGATAATCAATTATCTAAACCATGTGACAAAGATCAAATCAAGCCAAACAAACATGAATATAATCAAGTAAATAGTCCGTCTAAAGTATTTGTTGCAAACAAGAAAGCTCTTTTGTTTGATAAGTCTAGAAACAAGAATATGAGCTTGCAAGAAAACAGAGGTTAGTTCTAAAGTTTTGTTTTTAAATATAGCAAAGATATCAACAACAATTTTTAGAGGTTTAAATATTAATTAAATTCATAAATTTTCCAAATATATATTGAACTAATTTCTAAACATAATTGTCAATTGTATAATATTTATTAGCAGAGATAAAAGAAGGAACTCCAACTGCAATTTATGGAGTGGCTCAAGGTTATGGAACTAATTTTGTAATGGAAATTCAACGAATAAAAAAAGATTTTCAAAAACTTTATGTAAAACTTCAAGCTGAACCAATTAATTCACCAAAATCCAATGATCTTAAAGTTTATTTGGGGTAATCAAACCAAAAAAATATGTTCTAGGCTTATTTCTAACAATATATTTTTCTTTTAAGAATCCCACAGCATTCAGGTTACTTGGAGCTTCTAGATTCTGTGTATAAGGCACTTGAACCAGAAGAAAAAGTATCACAAAAAATTAAGGAAAAGAAATTAAGTGATTCATTTATTGTTGACTTTTATCAAGTCACCAGCAGCCAAGAGTTGCATAAACAAATTGTAAACATGTTTCAAAAACCGAGGTGTTGTGAGTAATTGCATTTTTATTGTTTATTTTATGTTTATTGCTGTTAAACGTATAATACTTCAAATTATATTAACTATTAGACTTAATTACTAAAGGAAATCAAAAGTTGTTGTCACATAAAAATGATCAAGTCTTTTTTCAGTTTCTTCTAGATATGAAAAAATTGATGGAAAGCTTGAAAAACTGATCTTTGAATTTTCAGTGCTAGCTGAACTTTTACAAAGTAATACTAAGAGAAGTGTCAGTAGTCCAGCCCATATTCAACACATGATAAAAGGTGAAGTCATACCACTTTCTACCAACCACGAGTAATTAATACACATTTAAAACAATTGTTTTGTGGGGCATATAAACATAGGTTTCAATGCATGATTTTCAACACAAGTTTTAACAATTATCTATCTACAAGACAACCACAAATTAGTATATGATATTACAAATGAAAATGATAATAAAATATATTTAAAATATAGCAGAAAATCAAACTTTTATAGAAATAAAATCTTAAATTTTAAGAACTACAAACAGAAAAAGATCAAAACTATTTTAGTATCTTTATTTTAACAAGACTAATAATTAAAAGATCATTAAATTTTAGATTTGGTATCACCAGCAAAAAGTAGGCTTATAGACACATTTTTGGAAAATCAATTATGGGTGCGCTGGGCAACTCCTAGCTACTTGCCACCATTATCTCATCTTTACATGTTTAAAAGTCCACCTGCCTATGAGGTACAATATTCAAAACTACAACTAAATTGATGAGTTACCTCAGATATTTTAAGGTGAGGAAAGCCGTGACTTTAGCTCTAATAGCAGAACATTTAAGAAAGATGCCTGATATAATCATCAAAAATGTAACACCAGAACAACTTTGCCCACCAATATATGGTCGGTTACAAGATGATTGTCGAAATAATTCTTGGCAGGTAAGTTAAAGACACTATTAATCAACCATTCTTAAAATTAAACTATCTCCACTATTAAAAATCACAATAAAAATAACTTTTTAAAACTTTAAAAAAGGTTTCAGAATACAATGAAGAAACTCAGGACTTTCAAGTTAAAGAATGTAATCTTCCATCATGGCTAGATCAAAATACTGAATTAAATGAGCTTCTATACTCTTCTAATAGGTCTTTGTTTTACGAAATTGATACTAAAAATGTAAAATGATTCATAAAATAATTGTTAACTATTTTCAAGAGACTTATTAAAATAAAAAGAAATTAATTTAAACTTTATTTTTACAGGTCAGTTTTTAAAAAAGGTGAACACTACCATGCATTATATGCTGTTTATTTATTAGTTATCAAGGATTTTACATTATGTGAAATAGATGATTTACTTTTGAATGATTATACAAAGCAACTCTCTAAGCCATCAAAACTACAAGTATTAAATCTTAAATATAATTTTAATATTAATATATTTCCATATATCCAGTTTATTTATAAACAAAAACTTGTTAACTTGCTTAAAGATATCAACCTGGTAAGAGTTTTATTTTTATATTTTGAATAATTTTAGTTGTTTTACTTGTAGTGTTACATTGGTTGCTCAAGTACAGGGACCTTTTTTGAGTTTTGTGCAAATGAAAATAATCATGGAAAAAAGGTACTAAAAGCCTTGAAAAGTTGCCCTAAGCTTGAGCAATTTCGATGTTTTCAAGATTGTAATCTAGTTGAAGTTAGTATTTCTTCATTTTTTTATAGAAAGTAATTAAAAGTCAAACAATTATATAAAATTTTATAAAAACAATTAGTTGTCATCATTACTTAATAGATATACAATTAATCAAGTATAAAATGTATAAAAAACGTTTCAGGCCTGCCTGGCATTGAGCTGGTTAAGGAAGCAACCACGTGCAGTCTTAGTACTCAATTCTTTTATGACATCAAAAAATGTGACATTTTCATTAG
The DNA here is from genome assembly GCA_034620365.1 of Pegea sp. RAD2-039. Taxonomy (NCBI): domain Eukaryota; kingdom Metazoa; phylum Chordata; class Thaliacea; order Salpida; family Salpidae; genus Pegea; species Pegea sp. RAD2-039. Next base: position 301,026 of record JAQGEQ010000090.1, read on the forward strand.
AGAAAAAGAAGCCAATACACAATAAAATGATCAATCTTACAAATCATTTAATCAGCAAAAGCAAGAAGCTTCCACCTTTAAATAACATGCTATATGGTATGCATGCATCAACCAATGCTTCAAATGCATGATTATCATAACTGAATCTTTAAAAAGATCTTATATATCAATTTGTATGAAATTTAATTCATAATTATTCATTTTTTTAGAGATTTTGCTTATAAGAGCCAAGTAAAAAATAAACTTTCATTTAAATTTTTTATATGGTTTATATTTTTAATTAATTATTTTCAAATTGTGATAAGTATATCACAAATACTATTTAGTATAACTTTATTGTATAAAACTATTTATTTTTTATTTCATAGTTTTATTCATTCTTTGAAAGTGTATCATATAAAATTTGAAAAAAAGATTTTTCAAACTGCTGTTGTGTTTCTTTAGAATCATTTTATAAAAAATATTTATAAACATATAAATTATAGAGAAAAAAAATCAAGAAAATAATTTTTAAAAATCTAATTAATTTAATAAATAAAATGAACAAGTCAATAAAAATCAAGATTTTATATATTATATTTTTTATTAAATAACTATAGCTTGCACAAATCAGTTTTAAATTCATTCAAAAACTAAAAGAACTAACCTTTAGCTTCTTCTTTAGGACTAGTAGTATCTTCTTTATTGAGTTCTTCAATCATCATTTAAATTTTATAATCAATATATGAGAATAAATAAATACTTAAATATTCTGCAACTAACATTTTCAAAATTCAGTAATTTTCATGCAAAAAATTAAATGAAACAAACTACTACAAGTTAATATAATCAAAATTCCTGTTTATCATGATAAAATTGAATATTGCTATTAAACAACTTTAGAATTTTTTTAAAGTTACAGATACAATTAATTTTTAGAATTTAAGTGCTTGAATCTATTATATCATTTTCAGTATTATCTTTAGATATGAATAATTTTGTTTTCAGTTCTCCTTTTTTAGGAGGTATTGTTGGAATAGAAAGGTCCGGACTATAATATCTATGAACAATTTCAGCGCCAGCGAAAGTAGAAAGAACATAAGCACAAAATACAGAAATATATTTTCGTTTAGTCAACCCAAAAGGCATCTTTAGAAGTTTCCAGAATTCTGATTTAGAAAAATGTCTTTTAAACAATTTTTTTGTCAGGTTCTGATGCTGTATCTTTGTTAACAGAAATGAAATTTGAGTTTTCTGATTGTAATTCTTCAGGTGATTTGTTGAAAATCTTTTGAAATCTTCTTTCTGATTCTTTTCTTCTCACCACGTCGTAAAACGTCTCACCTTTACCAGCAAGAGGTGCCTTAATCATAAACAATTCAGTTAACGCTCCCAAAATAAAACAATGCGGCAAAAATCTATAAACTCTATTCGACTCACTGAAAATGATATTTGAAATTTTTCTAGTAAAGTTAGAAAAAAACTTCATATCAAAAAAGTACGTTAACTAAAGTTGCTGTATAGTTTAACATGTCCTTATACTACCGAGCTTAATGTTTTTAAATCTCTAGTTAGGGTTAGTACCTAAGAATAATGTCTTTTTTTTAATAATCTTAAATAACAAGACAATTTATATCTGAATAATCCCTAATTTTTTAAGCTACAGACTTTAAATATATGAAAAAAGTAATATTTACATTTATATAAATTTGCACAATAGAATATATACATAATAAAATAGTTGACTAGCAAACCAGAGAGTTATTTTTTAAAGTTTCATTGCTTAAACTTATATCGATTTTTCTACAAAAAGCTTATTTTATTTATTAACAAAAAAGTTAATCCATAGTGTATTTATGTGAGTAAAAAACTGTGTTTGACCTATGTTCAAAATTAGTCTGATATTTTTTTAGTTTTAAGCTTTTAAAGTTTTTTAAGTTAGGCTTTGAAAAATATATATATGTTTAATATATGGCTACAAGTGATACATTTTACTGTCCTTATAGCGAAGAAAAACAAAACAAAATGAGCGGAAAGATGAATTGCTAGAAGCTAATAAAGACATTTTGAAATATTTTGTTGAAAGAAATCAATTAAGTTCTAATAATTATTTTTGTAGAAAATTCAAGGCACAGTATTATTGAAAATCTAATTGAATGTATTCTGACTCCTGATTATGAAACAGTAGTTTAAGGATAAAGTTCTAATATAAAACTAAAATTTTCATTAAAAACCAAAAAAAAAACAGTTTTTATCATAAAAATGAAAGAGATAACCGCTTTTCTGAGCCAGTTTATCTATCTATAACAATAAATGCGAAGGAGGGTGCCTAAAGAGAGCATCTCTTGCCAACACACATTTTCACAAATAATACCTGAAAATTAAGTTGAAAATATATTTAAAAAAATGATGTAACACATGGCATTTAATCAGTCCTCATACAATATAACAGTAAATCATTGCATAAAGTGTTTATAAAATAAAAAAGATTGTGAGTTTAGTATAACTAAATCAAAAATATTTGATTAAATAAGCATTTAGATAATGATTTTTGAAGTAAACAATAAATTGAGTTAATAATTTAAACTAAAAAGTATTTATTATTTTTTAAATCTTACATTTTTTGCCAGCTTTGTATTAGTAATTATGTTTCTGATGTACAAATTTACATTATTTATTGCTGAAATTACGTCATTATAAATATAAGCCAGATTCTCCATACAACTTTGCCGCTATTTGAAAAGCCTTGAATATTGCCATTTCCATGTACTATATAGACACTATATATATAGAAAAATGACTGACGGCCTTCCATGGGTTGAAAAATACCGACCGAAATCTCTAGAGGAGTTAATATCTCATGAAGATATCATAACAACTATTAAACGTTTTGTTGATGAAGATAGTTTGCCTCATCTACTCTTTCATGGCCCACCAGGAACTGGAAAAACTTCTACAATATTAGCTTGTGCTAGACAGTTATATAAAGGTAAATTTAAAGATAGTAATTGTTTTAAATTCTCATTAGCATCAACTCTGATATTAATTGGCATTTGAAGTTCTTTTGATATTTACATATATTTGTTTAAAATTGTTTTAAGTAAAGTTATTATATAATAAAAGGTTTACTTCTAAAAGTATTTTAGAAATTTTTATCTAATTTGTTTGTTCATTTTTTATTAAATAGTCTATTTTATTAAAATAGTAAAATTTATGTAATTATAAATAGCAGCTGACAAGCAATTATAAACTAATTATTTAATTTATTTAACATTTTATCTAATTATATCCTTATGTTTTACTCAACAAGAAATTATTTGATAGAAGTTTTATGTTTAAGAAAATAATTATAAAAAATCCATATAACCTTTTGATTTATATAAGTTGAAATTTTTTGGAATATTTTGCTACTTTATACTTTTTTAATTGAAAAATATTTAAGGTTGAGATACATAATGAATTCATCTAACTTTTAATTGAATTGTAATTATTATTTATTGATAATTAACTTAGTTAGCTTACATAATAATTCATTTGTTTAATATTTTAACTATTTAATATCTAAATCTGAATATTTTAGGTTCTAGCTTTAAAAAACTATTCTACTAATTTTGTATAATTTCTTTTGTTCAAATAAATTTAATTATTATGAAGATTCTTTATCTGTGATTCTGATGATTTTATATCAATTTATGAAGTGATTCTTCTACAGGTAAAGAGTTTAACAGCATGGTGTTAGAGTTAAATGCATCGGATGATAGAGGAATTGGTGTTGTTCGAAACCAGGTTTGCAGTTTACTTCTCATTTTCTCAAAATAGATTTTCTACTAAATTTTCCCAACTTAAATTTCGTTTAATATTTGTATCAGTTAAAAACTGAGCAAAGATCTCATTATGTCTGACATCCTTCTATCGTTGTTTAGATTCTCAGCTTTGCTAGCACGCGAACAATTTTCAAGCAAGGCTTCAAGCTGATTATATTAGATGAAGCAGATGCAATGACGAACGATGCACAAAATGCTTTAAGACGAGTCATGGAGAAATTCACTGAAAATACAAGATTCTGTTTAATTTGTAATTATCTTTCAAAGGTATTCAGTTAATATTATATATCTGATGAAAAAATAATTGAGATTATTTAGATTACTCCAGCTATTAGGTCTCGATGTACCTCTTTCCGTTTTGGACCTTTAACCAAGGATCAGATGAAACCACGAGTGGATCACGTGATTAAGAAAGAAAATCTGAAAGTAACTGAGGATGGGATGAACGCTCTTGTTACATTAGCAAGAGGTGATATGCGGAAAACTTTAAATGTTCTTCAGAGTACTTCTATGGCTCATAGTGAAGTAAATGAAGACACCGTTTACACTTGTACAGGTTTCTTCTTTCTATCATCAATTTGATCAAATTTTATAATAATTTATTTTTTTAGGAAATCCAAAACGCAAAGATATTGAAGATTTGCTTGAATGGCTCCTTAACCACGATTATCAAACTGCATACTGTCTGGTGATGGAGTTAAAAGCAAACAAAGGTCTTGCTCTTCAAGATCTTCTAAATGAGCTTCATACTTTTATTCATCGAATTGATTTTCCACTCAAGATTCGAATCCATTTAATTAAAAAACTTTCTGAAATAGAATATCGGCTTGCATATGGTACCAATGAGCGTCTACAGACAGGTTCTCTTGTTTCTGCTTTTCAACAGGCGAAGAACATGGTGGCTACGGATGAATAGTTTTCATATTTTCTAAATTATACCTTTCCAACGAATATTTCAAATGTCATGTTTTAGTTCAGCTTCGAATTGAATAAATTTTTTAAATTAAAAGTTTAAAGATTTTCTCACTAATACTGTTCAAGTACTTGTGATAAAGTGCAAATAAATCTCAAATAAATTCTATTTATTCAACGTTTTTGCCGAGATTTGCTGTTCTAGCCCTCGAGCACAATACAGTTTCTTTGTAATCCTAAGATAGCAAAAACACTCCATCATAATCTCTTGACGTTTATTGTTTCATCGGATAATTTGCAATAAAAGGTAAATAGATCAATAAAAAGCCTCTAAAATAAATGACACTACATATGGATTGACTTGTGAACGTATATTGTTTAAAAGAAAAATTAAAAAAGGAATTTTTTGAGTAAGGAAAAGTGTTTCTCATTGAAATAATCTTATTAAAGATCGGTTTCAAGAATGGTACCAAAGTGTAAAATTCGAACGCGACGAGTAGTCTTATATTTTTCTTCCTAAATAATGCAAATGTTTAAAAGTGAAAATAATGAGTTAATCTTATAAAGATTAGAATTTAAAAGATTTAAAACTGTTTTATTGCAAAATTTAAAATATATTCAGTGTTGTAATTTGAGAAATTTAACTACTTACAGTTGTATCTTTCTCAATTTGATTTTTAGATTCAAATCGAAGTGATTTTGTTAATTGGGATGTGATACTTGGAATTTGCTTTTTTTGGTGATATTCTGGATAATGTGGAACGTCAGATTTCCAATCACATGCAACTGTACAGTTGACCATAGTTAACATCTAAAAAATAATTTGAAAAAACTCATGATAACTTCTTATGCTTGAATAATTTGTTAAACCCGCAAAATTGTTTAAATACTTCTGGATAAAAACGCTTTTAAAACTATATTCGTGTTTCAAAAAAAATTGTGAAAATCAAAAGCTAACTTCTTTTATATTGAAAAGAAAAATTGTTATTTTCCATAAAAGCTAACAAAAAGCTTACTTGTAAAATGTCTTTTGTTTTGTAGTTAGCATTGAAAATCTGACATAAAGCTTGTATAAAAACAGAACCATTTGTAACATTTCTCCAAGCATAATATTCTAAAGATTATTAAATATTGTGATTTAATAAAATACAATCAACATTGCTGTAATAAAAATTTTATATTTACAAATCTATAAAAACTGTTAAAAATTACTGAAATTTAACAGATTTATTTTTTAACCTGGGCAAGTCGACTGAGCAATTAGAAAGTCCGCTTGTGAAGGTATAAACACTTCTTCTTCTTCTTCAAAATCGTTTGAAGTATTGAACGTTCCACTATCTACAGCATCAACAACCACCCGTTTAAATCCAGAATCTAAATTTTTACCACGACAAGCCTAATAAAAGGAAATAGTTGCTGCTATTTTAGTGAGACTTTTTAAGAGTTAAATACAACTAGCTATTAAAATATGTTATAAATTAACTTTGGTTTTGTTAGCGGTTAAGGTAGAACTGGTTTTTAACACCTAAGTTTATTAAGCCACATTTTAGACTATAGTATTCATAAGCTTACAAAAAATACTAAAAAATATAGGGTAAGTAAGCATCTAATAACTAACAAACACTATTTCGAACCAGAAATCTACTTTCATTAAAAGCCAGGAAACTACTTTTGTTATTAATTCAATTTGTAAATTACTTGAATAAAAAATAATTTTGGTTTTTCAGCTAGACTTGTACAATTTTGAGATTCAAAAGGTTTTGTAAAGTCACTGATTTTCATCTCTTCATCATAAGAATATAGAACGCCATTTGTTGCACCATGAGTTAGGATTGCACAAGCGAAACAATCACAATGCAAATAAGATTTTCTAGAAACTAAAAGTTTGTTAGTTTTGAAATGTATCAAACCCTGTAAACAACAGAAACCATATTTGTTATAGTGGGAGACAGATTTATAAGAACTTAAATTCCAATGACTTTGAATCTTATATAGGCATAAAACTTTCATAAAAAAGATAATTGGATCAACTTAGAGCCATGATATATGAAATAACTTGTCTTTTAGGTATCAAGTCTGAGTGGTTGAAGGTGCTGAGGAGTTAATGCCTTGAGTGTACATTGAAGTAGATCTCTTTAAAATCTAAAATGTGTATCAAATTTGAAACTATCTATCATTCTACAGATCAAATGAATCCTTATCACCCTCTAGCAACAAGCAAAAGATTTGTGTAATCTGCTTTTTGTGATATACAACAAATAAGATTTTTTTTACAGATGAGACCTTTCATATAGTACAAAAATTTTATATTTTAAAAAACTTTTACGTTCTGTTAATGATGACAACACTTCTTTTCTGTTGAAATCTTTGAATGTTTCAATCTCCTCAAACCCAAGATTTGCAGCCATAGCTTCTAGATTGATAATATCTTTAGCATTTCCAGTTCGGTCTGGAAGTTTTTGCTTAGGATCAAATTTCTAAAAATAATCAAAAGATTTTGATTAAAAGTTTTATAAATACTTTTCTGAGATTTTACAAAAAAGTTACTAAAACTTTTTCAAAGAACTTTTGGTCAATTCATAATTTTACTATATTTTTGAAAATTAGATTAAATTATTTCTTGTAGCTCACTTCAAAACTATAGATTATAAAATATCCTCTTCTGTTATTTGTCATCTTATAACTTTCCAATTCCTTCACAGAAACCCAACTTTTTGAAAAACCCTTATAAGAATCATTTGAATAAGAAAGTATAGGTGCACTATCAACTGTATCACCATTTCTAGCACTTGGCAAATTTCTGCTAAATCATAATAACAATTTCAATTATCTTTAAATTTCTTACAGAATAAATTTTCTAAAGAGGTTCTTGGCTTTATTTGCAGATTCTTTGTTAATTTTTTAGTAAATAGTTGTTACAAGTTTAATAATTCTAAATAATAGAGCTTTCTTACCCATCAATAACTGATTCCATAGGAGGACTTCTTGTGTTATCCAAGTTTAAATCACATTGAAGACTCTGATTTGACAGAACATCTCCTATACATCGTCAATATGTTAGTTGTTTACAAATTTTAGGCTAAAATTTCTAATTTAGAAATTAAAAAGGTTTTTCTGGTATGATAAAATCTTTTAATTTTCACCTTAAACAATACTTAAATGAAATAAATAAATGAAGTCTTTAAAGAATTATTTTGTGGATTGTAATCATAACTTCAAGCACACTTCCATATAAATTTTAAATTCTTGTTTAATCAAGTCTAATTTGATTAAGAACAAAGATTACTAAAGCTATTCAAACCTCTTTTTGTAATCATTATAATAGATAAGATTCATATTATTGTTTGAAACAATAATTTTTTAATTAAAAAAATACTGGTTATAATTATCAGTCAAAAATACTGACATGAAGTATAAAAAATTAATCAAAGAACAAAAATAAATTATAAAATAGTTCAAGTTTATAGATATTATAAATTATTTTCTAGAAAAAAAAAACTAATATATCCAACTAGGATTTATTTATTGTCATTTACAGAACATCGTATGAAATTTTTATTCTAATTACCCGCAGATTTTATGGATAGATCCGAGCCGTCCATAACCTAACCGGCACCCATTCAATCAAATCTTTAAATCTCTTTACTTCCTCAGCATGCTTCTTTTAAATAGCAACCATATATTATGAAAGGGGAAGTCCCTGCGGTAAAAGCAAACAAACCTTATTTAAAAGTTTTTCTTTTTTATACTTTTATCATTTTTTGCAGCAAATATTACTATTTATTTTCTAGTTTTTAGCCCAACTTTTTTGGAAATTTTTTATTAATTTTTCAAAACGTCTTGAACTGTTTTTTCAGGCTTTCATAGTCATAGTAATCTATCATAGTTATTTGTATGCTTTTTTTTCATTTTTTCGGCTTATCTTCGTAGGTTATACATTATACAGCCCAAAAGCTGACAGAAACACTTCCTTTCTGCCTGAGTTTTGATTATAAAGAGCATTATCAACCTACTATAGTCAGACTACAATCTCATTCAGTTTATTAGCAACGTATCAAAGAAATAGAGATGATATAAATTATATTTGATAATAAGGGAACAAGTATTATTCGAAATTAGGTTCACATTTGAGTTCTAATTTTCTCAAAATAGTTTTCTTTACTACTATTATTCTATAGTATTATTTTACTGTTATTCTGTGTACTTTTGTCTAGGTTATATTATTTTTAGGCCAAATTTTCCCAACTCAAGTTTCATGTAATATTTGTGACTTTAGAAACTGAAGCCGCCATTCATCTTATTGATTAAAATTGTTTACTAGATTCTCAGCTAATAGTATATTTCTAATGGAAAATAATTGAGATTATCTAGATCACATCTGAAATTAGGTCTCGATGTACCTCTTTATGTTTTCGACTTTTGACTAAAGATCAGAATTAAAACCACGTGATTAAGAGGCCGAATTTGGTGTTTAAAAATTCTGTATTGAAAGTATTGTTCCTTTTATATTTTATGAAATATTTCAATTTAGCCAGAAGTTCAGGATCCATAAATTTTCTGAGCTAATTAATTTTTATTCTAAGATCAACAAAATTGTACGAAATATAATTAGATGATTTAAAACATACTAAGTTGTTGTGTACATCTATTAACAATTCTTATTTCTTGATTCGTTTAGTTTGAATTTAATTGATTCTATAATTCAATTACTTAAAAATGCTTCACCTAAGTTTAGAGTTTTAAAAAATTACAAATTTATTTTTATAGAAAAATCTAAAGCAATAGAAACTGACCAAGAAGGTTTGAGATTAGTTTAAAGTGATAATATAAGGTTGCTTTGAAGCAAAATATAATTTATTTAGCCAATTACAAACCTATATCTCTCATTAAATAAAAATTGAATAATTATTAACGTTTTATTAAAACTTTAAAATATAAATCGAAGCGTTTTTTGCACCTAAAAATATTAACAACGAAATCTGGAAAGTTCAATTGCATGAAGCAATATAAAAATAAAAGCGCTGAAAGCTAAGAAAGGGAACCAACAATAAGGCTTAATAAGCGGTTTTCTCATAAATCAAATTCTAGAAAGAAATATTTGGCACTTGATTGCGATATGAAAGGTAAAGCAAGAAATTTGCGGCGATTTTTCAGCTAATTAATAAATAATTGAGAAGTTAGGGTGCTGGTGAAACAAGGAACTTGTTTAAATCCAGTGCAAGTTGAAAACTGTAATGCCACCATTCTATTTACTCTAGTTAATATCTGTAACAAAAATTTTGTTCCATATGATCATTAAATAGAATTTTTTAAGAGATTTTGATTTAAAATTCTTTACAAATTGTGATTAATGTAAGAAAAGTAAGAACTACTTGTAGAATGTCCATATGTTGAGAGAATTTACGAAAACATTGACAAAGAGTTTGAAAGAACCACGACCCATCTTTTCCTAACCATGAAACATATCCTAAAATATATTTCAACAAACTTATAAATATCTGACTTTAAAAGAATTTAATAAAGTTTCTGATTTGAAAATTTGAGAATTTTTATCTGCAAATGCTAACTCAGTTGTTTGAAATTGAGGAGTCAGTGGTTGGTAATCACATCACAAACACTGGTGCTCAAATCAGAGATTTTGAGGAGAGGGTCTCAAAGGTTTTTGTTAGAAGCTCATGATAGTTAAAATGATAATCACGAGATCTTCTTTGAATATTAAGAGATTTTTGATAAATTTTTATGAGTTTTTCTGGAAACTACTTTAGAATAAGAGAACTTTTCTGACATCTTCTAATAATTCACACCTGGAACTGAAGAGTAGACGTACAAGAAGTCAGATTCAACTGGAATCAAATGTGATTCCTCTGATGAAGAAGATGACATCATAACCCGCATACCTCGATCAACCTTACGACCTCGACAAGCCTGTTTACAAATTGTTTGTTTGTCGAAATTCAATCATTTAAATAAACTCAACTTGTATAAAAAATAGTTTTGGTTTTCCTGCTAAACTCAAACATTTATCTGCAGTGAACAAAGAAAACACTTCTTCTAGAGAAAAGGTCCCGTCTTTAGCGTACAAGTCTCCATCTGTTCCTCCATGAGAGAGGAAGACACAAGCAAAAGCATCATAATCGGAATGATCAGCTTCCGCCACTAAAAAAATGGAAAAAATCTTATTTAAGTTGGTAACTACAACTGGAAAACTAAAAGTTATCAGAAGATAAAATGTTTACGAAGCTGGAGTAGAGATTTCAAGATTATCTCAACATCTAAAGATCAACTAACTTTGCTTCAACCAAAAGAAGATCTCTTTAATCTTAAGATCTTGAAAGACTCGAGTATGCTGAAACTTGAATACATCTTTGGCTACTTTTTCCAATTCATTTGCATCTTTTAGACTTCGTTCACGACTTTTTAGTCCAAGATGAGAATCAAAGTTCTAGAAAAAGAAACATAAAAACTGTTTCCAGATCTTAAATCAAATTTTGAAAGTCTAATATTTCAGTTGTTGGGAAAATTTAAGAATTTTTAAAAACGAGTTACTATTTGGTTGAAGATAAGAAAGCACCCGCGCTCTTTCGAATTCATTTTGTAGACACATTCTTCAAGATCAGATGCAAGAAGACTTCTTTTGTGATTTATTCCAACTTGATCTTCTAAGTACTCTAGAACAGGTTGAGCGCTGAAATATGAGAAATAACAAAAGTAAGATATTTTCAACAACAACAAACTATTATTAAAACTTAATTTATTATATAAATAATTTATCGTTTTACTATCAACTTTAGAAATAAAGTTTTTTTGCTAACTTTTCCGGCTGAGATGATGGCTTAGAATCCATAGAAGGAAAAACATCTTCAACAGATAACTCTACATCTTCTTTGGGGCTTAAAATAAAGAAAATATTTCAGCTTTGAAAATTGAACAAATAAAATAATCTTACCTATACGTACCACCCAACAATGGTCCAGCTGGTGTATGTTGTTCATCTTGTTTTTCTTATAAACAAATACATAATTTAGTTTATATATTTCAAATACATTTATAATTATTAAAAATATTATTTAATGCTATAAATATTCTAAAAACTATTCATAAAAATCATTTGTTAGCTTTTTAAAAAAGTTAAAACTCTAATTTTTCTTGTAAATAAATAGTAACCTTTAAATTGTGACTCTGTTTTAGATTCATCAAAAAATTTAGAAATATTTATAGCAGACATATCAGATCACCAATTAAACAAACTTTCTATAAAATATAATTCATACAAGCATATTTACTTAAGTTTTTGCAAAAAATTTATCTAATTATGTAAAGTTTTTTAAATTAAAATTTATTAGATTATCAAGTAAAATTAAAATAAAGAATTCAATCATACATAGAAAATTATAATTAAAATTATTCACAAGACTTCAGTAAAATGTCTTTTATGACTTTTATTATCCACAACTATTGATAGTTTTCAGTTTTAATATCATTCAGACCAAGCTCTTCATTTTGTTCAAAGGTTCTTTCATATATTTTTTCAACTAAAAAAGGATCAGGATCAGGTGCATATAAGCTTTGAATATAACTATTATTATTAGGATCATCTAAAATCAATACAAACTTTTCTCCACCAGAAGCATAAGTTTCTAAACGTTCACCAACATTAAGTAGTTTTTCTGATTTCGAACTATCACCACCTACAAATGGGTTACTTTCAACAAGAAGCTTTTTTAAATCTAATAATAATCCTTCAACAGTAGTGAATTTTCCACTGAGAGCCATAGCACCAGTTTCAAGATCTAAACTTGGTATAAGTATAGAGCATGTTTCAGATTTCAATACATCTCTTTTTAAATCTTCAGCAGAATTCAAATTCAAAGTAATTTTCTTTCCATTTGGTTCAAAACCAGCACCAGATTTTACTTCATTAGTACGTTTACCACAAGCTTCACAGTTTGTTGCCATGACAATTACTTCTTTAAAATGAGGTATTTTTACCAACTTCATATTTGTAACACACACCACAGAACAATCACTACATGGATTATGGAAAGTTACAACTTCATTTTCTAAATCTAAATTATCTGTTTTCTCTGGAAGACCAATTTCTTCAACTGTGTCATCAGCAGCTAGACCAACTTGTTTATTTTGTTCTAAGTTTCTTTTATAATATCGAAACTGCATATTAGGATCTTTTTGTGGGGCAAGCGGGTTTTCTAAGAAACTATTACCTGAAGGATCATCAATTAAAACTGTAAAAGGATCTCCAACTCTTAAACATGAGTTGATCTTAGCAACAAATTCTTCAATCTGTTCAGCAATCTCAGGATGCATAATCTTGCGAACAGGTTGATCTTGTAAAAGACCATCTCTTGAACGCTGTAAGATTCCTTCTAGAGTTGATAAGCAACCTTTTTGTGTAAAGGCTGGTATTTCAAAACCTAATTCTACAATTTTAAACACAGCACTATCTGTTTTTACAATTTCTCTGTTTAAATCTTCAACTGTTGTAACTTTTAATTGAATCTCACATCCTTTTTCCTGAATTTCACCAGCTGATTGAATTTCATTGTTGGTATAGTTACAATGATCACATGAAAATGAACTGATAATAACTTCACGATAAAATGGTATTTTAACAAATAATAATTTTGTAATTCCATTTTCTTCACAGTTTACACACAAACTTTCAATTTCTGTAACTCCTTCATGGTTATCAGCAGAAATATTATCAAATCCAACTTTATCAGAAGAGTTATTGTCACTCATTTTTGAGCTAAAAAAATATTAAATATCAAATTAGCTAAAAAAATCAGAAGAGATATAAATAAATAAATATGTAAGAATAAAAATTGATATAAACATAACTGCTCAACTAATAAAAATAAATATTTCTTAAAATTTGATTAAATAATAAGAAATGAAGAATAAACAAATGAATTACCAATTTATTTAAACTTATTTTTCAAGTTATTAAAAAATTATTATTTAGAACAATATAAATTTAATATTTCTCTTATTTCTCATCTTATAGTGTTTCTGGTACTTAATAGAAATCTGTTTATGGCTGATGTAAAATAACATTTAATTTTCACTTATCAATTTAAAAAAGCAATTTGGTAGGCTTTTATTTGTCTAGCTTTAGTTTATAATTAGCAAAATATATTTAGATTATAGCAGCTATATTTTTATTATAAAAAATGCTAGAATTACCTTCAAAATATAAAAAATAGCAGTAAACTATTGTATAATTTTCAACATTATTTTTACTAATTGAATAATAAAATCAAATTTAATGAAGTCAGCGTGGACTGAATAAAAAGTAGTAGAAAGTATTTCCAGGATAATATGGGTTTATCTGTAATTGTTTTTAAACCAAAAATAAAATGTTAAGTAAATTTATAAATAGTACAACTTATTTGAAATTATTAGTTACAGAAAGTTGATATTTTAAGAAACAATAAAGATTTATAATACGTTTTAAGAGTAGCTTTTTTTTAAGTAGATTATTTTACTTATTTATTTATTTCAATAAATGTGAAGGAGGGTGTCTGAACACACAACAAATATATAGTATGTTAGTAATATAAAAATGTAAAATTAAAAGAGGTCCAAAAACATATTTTTAATGTAAGTTACTAAAAAATTTTAAAAACTTATGTCAAATAATAATTAGTAAAGATGAATGTGTTCCTTTTAACAAAAATAATCAGTAGAACTATATGGAGATAATGCAATGTGCAAATCTAACAAAGTTGGTTTTAAGTTTTGAAAAGAAGTCAAAGTTGTTTTAATGCAAATGAAAAAAAAACTTAATAAATATATAAAGTGGTGAGGATTGTAAAGAATTATAAAAATGCAAATGTCGTTTATTAAACGATATAAATATGGTAAAGTTTTTAAAAAGCGAAAAAATCGAAAACAGACTTGGTAAGCATTCTAAAAGATGACCCAAATGATATTTTATTAATTTATTGAAAATTATGACAGCGTTACACCTGTACTTACTAAACCACTGGGTCCGTCTGTAAGCCACTAAAATTGTAGAAAAGTTGCAAAGCAAATCTGCAAATATTGAAACTTAGTAATCAAAAATTACAAAAGAACTAACTTCAGTTGTTTGCAACACAGATGTAAAATTTATGTCAACAAAATTTGAAAGATTTTCTTTAAAAACATACATAGAAATACTTCTACTTTCAATTTGTTTAACTCATTGCACTGGGAAATACTTTGAAAGCTTCTTAACTAAGAGAAGATAATTTAAAATCTTTACTACCATACTAGCACATTACGCTAAGATAAAAAGTATTATAAGGTACAGGAACATCTGATTACTTTTCGAGTTCAAGTATATCAAGAGTTTGTTAATGGAGTCTTTATACTGTGCTGAGTAAAAGCTGTTTTGTCCAGGCAAACTTTTATCTGTCAAAATTGTTCGTGAAATGAATAGATATTATGAAAGTTTTAAATTTTCTGGTACAAAATTGGTAGAAATTTATTTAAAATCTCATAACTTCTAAGCTCTTTTGAAAACTTTCTCCAGACTAATTAAAAAAAAAGATTTTTACAAAAACCACATACAAGCTTTGGAAGTTTGTTTCAAATTATTCTTTCAACGTAAACCCGATACCAATAAAACATGGATTAAAGTTAGGGGTAAGCATTTTACAGTTATGTTGATTTTAAGTGCTAAAGGTGACATCACCTTCAACGTTTAGTTTTTGTTCTTTTTAAGGTTGTCTTTTAGATTTCACAAAACCAAGCTAGATAGTAGATTTGAAATGTATTTTCAACAAAAATCTAATAAGCTAAGCTCTCGAAAAACTTTAATGTGTAACCTTTTATGAAATGTAAACAGTTTTTTCAAAGTTCGGGACACTAGAGAAGCATTTAAATTAGAGACAAGATAATAGTTTTGTAATTCTAAGTTTCTTGATTGTATTGTCAGCGCTCAGCATCTAAAAAGGAAGATGTAATTACTTAGAAATCTATAGTTTTTACCAATATTTTGAACTGTTAAACAGAAAAACGTTTAAATTTTATATTTGAAAGTTTTAAAAGGTTGATAGAAACACGTAATTCGGTATATACCAAATCTACCAAAAATATCATACGATGAAGTATAAAGATATATCAAATTGTTTTATAGGTTAATTAATAAAATACAAAGTTATATAAATAACAAATAATACTTTAACTACAATCGCTGTAACTAATGGCAATAAACTAAATTTAAAATAATTTTTGAAAATTAATTTTAATATATCATCACATTAGTTCATAAATTAATTTAAATATATTTAGGTTTCATGTATACTTATGTTACTTTTAATTAGCTGTTTATTCTTTTTAAAAGGAACATATTATCATAGAATAGGTAACTTAATGCAGACTGCAAAGAACTTGAAAAAAATTGAAAGAACAAATTGACCCCTGAGCCAAAAGGTCAAAGTACTTTTAAGCAACTTGGTTTCTATCTCAAATTTATTTCATAAACAGAACTTCAGACTTGAACGTCATTCAGCATGTTTTATTGACAAGATAAGCGAAAAAAGTAGAAAACAAGTTAATGTCTGATAATAAAAATAATCAATGTCTGTAGATAGAGTTTTGTCACAAAAAACTAATAGGATAATATATATCTATATATGGGTATGATAGGGTTAAAACTAATTGACATTTACTTTATTAGTTTTATTCGAAAGTGTTTTTGTTATAAATCCTCTGTTTCCATTGTAACTGTTTTTCATTCATCTCACAAGGCACTTAATTATCACAAAGTTTGACATTTAACACTCCTTTTGAAAAGAAATGTTGTCAAGTTAAAAAAGATCTGAACTTAAAACAATGATTGTTGGCATAAAAGTAAACGCCTAAAAAATAAACAAAAATGGAAAACAGATTTATATGATTTTAATTAAATCAATTACTTTTGAAGACGTCTGTATGAAGTAGACAGAAAGAAGTTTTAACTCTTCCACTTTTTGTTGTTTGAAGCTTTTAATTTATCTTTTAACTTAAATAATTTTATTTTAATAAATTGTTTTTAAAAAATCAAATTTATTTTTTTATAATCTAGAAACTTTCAATTTATTATTTCATTGCTATATTTAGTTTAATTAAAAGCTTATTGGATTAAAAGATATGATATCTTTTTTGAGATCTATTTCAATCTTTACTTTATGTTTTGTGATGATGCAAGGTATGTATTTTTTATGTTTATTCTATAAAACTCATAAATAGCTTTATCATAAAATTGTTTTGTAAATTACCTGCAAAATTAATTACTATGTAATTAAGTAATAACAAGGAATATTTTCATAATTGTGTATCTTAAAACAAAATGTCTTTTAGTTACTTAATTCAAATATTAATCAACAATTTTTTTCATCTAAGAAATAACAAACATATTGATTATCATACAGTTATAAAATTTATTTTCAAAAACTCGTTAATTATATTTTAAATCTATCAATAAGTTTAGATACATAATAAGTGCAGATAACTCAGAGTTAAAAGAATAATTTACCTAATCATTAAACAAGTTTACTCAATATTTATAAAGCTGAAATGTAGTCTTGAAAACAAAAATCAATAAATAAATGTTAGAGATAGTTTTGTCTTCAAAGCAACAAACGGTTTTAGTAAACACAGTTTAAAATTCACAGAGATTTTATCGCTAATATTAAAAAGTAATGAAATTTTACGATTAACAAGAATTAAAATGTTTGCTGTTAATTTAAACAATATCATAAGAATCAAATAAGCAGTAAAACTAAACGATTTTCATGTTTAATGAGATGCAAGTTGAAATAGTTTATATATTTAAGGAACATTTGCTTTATCATGCTACAAGTACACTGAAAATAGCTTTGATGGTTTCTCCACGGATTCTGCAGTAACTGAAACATGTGCAGAAGATGAAACTAAGTGTGTGAGTTTACAATATACAACTGAGTTAGTTACAACTGGAGGTTAGACTACTGAACAAATTTTAATTATTTCTTTTAAATTGTAAATATTTGTGTTCAGAAGCTGTTGTTTTTAAAACTGGGTTTTGTTCAACAAATTCAATTTGTCATGAGTTCTGTAAGAAGCTCTATCAAGATGTTACTTTAAAAGGTCAAATTATTCAATGTCAGCAACAGTGTTGTAACCACAACTTCTGCAACCAACCAGTACTTCAGTAGATGTCGCTAGAAACAAATGAATTAGAAAACATTTTCAAAATAATTTCTTTCAAATAGTTCTTAAAATCAGAGCGTACTTTAATTCGTTTTAATAAACCAATATTGTTTGAATATTTTTGGTAATCTAATGACTTTTAATTTTATATTGTTATCAATCTTTAGTTTAAATTCATAAGAGCTTTTAATAATTTTTAGATCTTAAAAAATTGTAATTGCAAAAGTTTCTGTTTTCAATTCGCAGTTGAAAATATTGAATGAAAAATTTAAAATGAATTTTTATTAATTTCTGTCAAGTAAATTTACTAAAAGACTATCTCTATATAAATTTAATGTAAGTCCAATCAAAAATGATCTATAAGTACTTGCGTATGAACCATGTTATCAAACCTCAACATATATGACTAGTAAATGAATAAAAAAATCAACAGAGTTGATAAACACGAAAAATGAAAATTAGATTTGTAAAACAAACATCTTGAAATATAATATCTTAAAATATATTTAACAAATACTTGATACTAAAGTCAAAATGTTTGTTTGCCTTTCTCGGATTTTTATATTTCTGTCTACATGTTTAACTAAATGTCTTAAAGGTTGTAGTTGAAAATTCACAAACTTTTTATATATCAAATTTCTGAATATTTTATCTAATTCAATTTCATTTTATAAATTTCTACTAAAATTAATAATATAAATAATTCATCATATAAATATTTTTAAAAAACAAATATTGTTGAAATAAAGTTGCTATTTATTTTCATCAACCAAAAATATTTAGTCTTTTCTAAAAAAGCTTTTTTAATTATATTTTCATCAAAGGTTTCTTCAATTAGATTGTTTCAATTACTTTACTTATGATTGATGTAACTTTCATCATTATTAGTTATAATCTCACAAATACTATATTTTGTACTAAATAATCTTATCTAACAATTGTTCTTTTTCCAATTTTGTTAATTAACAAGTTAAACTGTTTACTTAATAGAATTAAATTCAATTAAAGATGTTTTGCTGACAATTATGCAGCAAAAACCTAATTATGAAGCTATAATTGTTGGAAAGTTTGAAATTATAAAGAAAATCAATTATAAAATAATTGCTTCAAATACTTACTTAGGATACAAAAAATTGGTGACATTATAAAGACACCAAGACAAGTTTTAAGCCTTCAAATAATTTAAATAAAATCTTTTTTCAAATATTCTTTGTAATTCTTGTAAAAGTAAAGCACGCACGTCTGTGGATAAAGTTTAAATTTCTATATTTTGAGTCATATCTATTGAATTGGTAGTTCTAACATGATCACTAATTATAAGAGATAAATATTTAAAGCAAAAAATTATCATAATTAATCATAACAAAACGAAAAGTTTAAATTTTTCTCAACATAAAAAATTTTTTATCAACAGTTTTTACAAAATAAATGTTTAAAAATAAAAAAAACTAATAATTTACTTATTTAATATTAATTAAATTTATTAACGGTTAAACTCTTAATGCATAAAATCAAATAATATTCGGGGAATTTTTATTTTATTACTATTCCGATTATGACTAAAAAAAAATTAAAAACTTAAAAAAAAAAATTAACTTTTATAAATTGCAATTAAACTAAACTAATATATCATTTTATTTGACAATATTACGTATTTAATTTTAAAGTAGTTCTTAAAAAAGGTAGTTTATTATTAAAAACATTAATTTGGTTTATCTTGAATTGGCCTGTACTAAATAAGAAAGGTTTTATGTGACGCAATTAAAATAAATTATATTGAATAGTTTAAATACTTTATATAATTAACTAATTAAATTATTAACCCTCTTGAGAAAAGTACTTTAAATGCAGATTGAATAGAAAATTGAATTAAAAAATCATTGAATTTATTTAAGATAATTCTTTTAATCAATTTTTTTAATGTAAATACTAGTTGAAAATTTTTGTTCAAACAATTATTTATGCTAATGACCAAAAATGCTTACAAACAAATATTTCTAGATTTATAAAATAAAGTTTAAAGAATTTCATACAATTTAAAATTTCAATACCAATTTCAAATTTATTTGATGACTTTGTTTGTGCTTAAATCAAAATAATGTAAAAACGTAGTAGCTAATGTACAGCAAGTTATCTTAGAATGGATAATATCTTGTTCTACCGAATCTTATATGGTAATTTTGTTAGCAAACTATACTAAAATCTCATTAAAGAAGATGAACGCTACAAATTATTCTGGTATCGTCCGCAACCTGACTTATAATATGACGTCATCACATAGCTTTGAGCTTTATCTTAGAAGTGTTACTGTAAAAAACAGTTTAAAACTCAATTTAAGAAAGTATTGTTTTTAAATTGAGTTAAAATTTTTCTCAGTTTCTATCTATATAAAAGATAAAATTTGATTTTAATACATTTTTGATGGAATAAAGAAATATAGAAATGGAATTTTGTTTTAGATAAATGCCTTGATAGAAAATAATAATAGTCTGTTTCGGCCGATAACGACTCAGAATAATAGATAAATAATAATAAGAACGAAATTAATAGTAGATTTAAATAAATATTTTTCTGCATTTTTAAATACATTTTTTTTAGTCTTCAAGATTATTGGACTTATAGTTAGTTTGGTTTTTTAAGTTTTCTAAAAAAATATCCAATATTCAATCTTATCTTAAATATTTTCAATTGTTATAAAACTGTTTTTTAGCGAAAAATTTAAGTTTAAAAAATACTAAATAAAAAAATTGTTCAGGTAAGCTGCTATTGTTTCCACTTGAGTAGCAGCATTTTTGAAGTTTCAGAATTTCTTTATTGGCAATTAGGTCTCTTTTAGCGATATCAACTGCGCTTTTTCGATATGAATCACAATTTGCTATTTGAGCTGAGGGGGTTCCCCTAGTTATTGTAAATAGATGGAATGGGGGTGAAGTCAGTGAAGCGTGACGGCGGACGACCACGCCTTTTACAAGATACATCAGATTCGGAGAGTTTAAAACGATTATTTGAAATTATTTTTTACTAAAGAGCGATTTGGAGCTTTTTATTTTTTTATTTAAATGTTCTTTTTTATCTAATTAATTTTTTTAATGTTAATTAAACAGATTTTGATGTAAAAATTTTGTCATTTAATTGAAACGTTTTTTTTTTTTTTCCGCGATGAACTGAGGAGTTAAAAAATCTTTTGTCTTTGAATATTTGTTAATATTTCATTCTTTTTCTTTTGTGTCGAAATCTTTTGAAACTAACAAATAAAAAAAAAAACTTTTCAGAAATTTAATCTTTCAAAATCAAAACATCAAAAAAAATCTTCAAAAAAATCCCAACGAAATTATTTCAACAAATTTATTTTAATTTTTGTAAATAAAAAAAAAAAAAGAAGTTCTACAATGATTTCGCTTCAAGTCTGATGACGTCATCACTCTAATGATGACGTCATTGCAACATTAGAAATTAACTTTGACCAATAAAAGCAAAATGATGAAAAACAAACAAAGATGGGAAGAGGATTCGAGAAGAACTGGAAGTTGAAGATACCGGGACACAGTGAAAGAGGCCTAAAGAGTTCTTGAAAAGCAGCAAGATCACAAAAGTATCTTTAATTGATTGATGTGTAAATGGAAAGTTAAAAACCTCCGCAAATTGGGTTTTTACCATGATCTATATCATGCTCTATACATCGTCGTCTCATTGAAGAGTCGACTCCTCTGGAGAGGATTGAAAGTAAGAAAGTGAGTACTAAACATCCAAGAATCAAAAAGAACGGAAATCCGATCCGACAGTTATTGATCTGAAAATTGAATGAAAAAGTTGAAACGGAAAGTGTTCGGTTATTTGATTAAATTACTTAAAATAGTTGATAGAAATTATTTGCTTGTATTTTAGATGATTTAAAAAATATTTTGGAATTTATCAAATAAACGACGTTTTTTGTAAAAACTTTTTTAAATTTTTATCTTGTAATATTTATGAATGATTAATAAATAAAATTGAAATTTGAGTTCATTTTGAAGGGTGACAAAGTAATTACTGAAATTTGAAATATTTATTTAAAAGAAAAGTTCTCAATAAGAATTTAGTAAAAAATTTCTAATTTAAAAGAAAACTTCTGAAAAAAAATTTGATGAAAAGTTTCAAATTGTAAAAATGTTTTTACTGAAAGTTTAAAAGAACTGATGAGAAAAACGGAATTGAATAAAAGGCTTATTTTCTAACAAACAAAAACTCACAGAGAACATATTGCTAGGTGCACAATCATAATTAACAAGCTCTGAGTTCCAACCAAGAGGAAAAAGAACAGGTGGGAAGATAAGAAGGAGACCTGTAGAAGTTTCAAAAGTGAAATTAGCTTTAAAAACTTGTTTCACTCAATTTTAGGTTAAAGAGAAAAGCAAACAAATAATTAGGTTTTAGTCCATTCAATTTTTCTTTATTGTAAGATGTTGTTTAAGCAAATAAGTTGTTTACTTTTTAGTCAAAAGTTCAAATACTTAAATATCAGTTGATAAAAAAGTAAACACTTACCGGAAATTGACTGTAAAAGGCCAGAGACACTATAAATACTCTTTCTACCAACACTACGGAAGCAGAACCCACCGCATGCGAAGATTGTGACAATTAAAGTAGTCAATAAAGCTAATCCAATAAAAAAGCAACAAGCAGCCCAATAAGGTGAAGCTATTTGTGAAATACTTGTTGCGTAGATATTACAAGTTTTAAAAGTATGTTGGTCAGTTTTACGAAAGATACAAACAGAAAAAAGACCAATGGTTTTCGTGATTTCAGTGCCATTATCAGAAGGGTCGAGATGTGGATAGGTAACTAACCATTCTGTACTTAATCCAGATGTTAGAAGAGAAATAAAAAGACAAAGAGTTAAGACCGCCCAGATAGCTGAGCGCACTGTAATTATTACATAACACATGATTGAATGGAAACTTTATTAACAGTTTGCTGAAAAGAAAAGAATTTTAAAGAAGTAATCATTTGGTTTCATGAGGTACTTAACATGATAATAATGTTAGGTGAACTTTTCAATTTAATTAAGTCACTTTGTTCATGAATTATTTAAATTGTTGTCATGTAGAAAATCAATAAAAGAATGAATTATAAATAAGCAAAAATGTTATTAAATTGAATAAAGTTAAATTTATTAAAAGAATTATTAACTATTTTATAATATTGTGAAATAATATTGAAGGTTAAATAAATATACTAGTTGTAAAATGTCATTGAATTTCTGAAAATGTTTTTAAAAACCACAAAATTTATTGACGTTTTATTTTAACTATAACATACAATAAAACAAAGCTTTACCAGCAGAAAGAAAGTTTTGATTTAGAAAGTAAAAACTAAATATATTTTTTAAAGCTCTAATTACATGATGATTGACAGAATTTAATGGAAATTTGTTGACAAATTTAAAACGCAAAGTTCAACCTAAAAAGACCTTTTAAAATAGAAAAGTTAAAAAAATAAGTGAAAGTAAAAGTCATTTTTCAAGTTGTTTATTAGAAGCTAATTCAAATTATGTAAAAAATTTCAATTTTGTAAAACATAAAAGTCAGTTTTTTTATTGTTGTGTTGAAACCAACTAAACTTAAAAAAGTTTTAAAAAATAAAACTTTTAAATTAAAATGAATAAAAAAGTTCAAAATCAAGTTAAAAATAAAAAACAATTTAGATGAATAATATTTTTTTGGTTTATTAACAGGAGACTAACTAAAGTAATCAACAACTTAATATTAAAAATGCATTAGGTTGATATTCCAAAATCTGCTAATATCTATAAATATCTATTTATTTATTTAATAATTACTTATATATAATGACAAACAACTATCAAAATATTGGAGTTGTCTGATAAGTTTTAAGATTAGAGTAAGATAAGCAAACAAAAATTGAATTAAATACTATCAGATAAAAAAAGAACTTTTATGATAACATAATTTTGTAACTATTTAAATTTGCATTATACTCAAAATTTATCTAAAAAAAAAGATTTTTCTAAAAACAGAATCATTCACATGAAATTTATATGAAATACAAATTCCTTCAAAAGCATATCAATATAAATAAATAAACTAAACATGAAACTAAAAGCAAAAAAAGATAAAATATAAACAAAAGTTTAGATAAAAGTTACAATCAATAGATTATATATAATATAAACTTTATAATTTTTATTTATATCATAATCAAATCAAGCTTAGTACAAATACACTTTTAATTATTATAATTAATCAAATATTTAATTAATTTCCAAATTAATAATTTAAGTGATAATCAGAGTTTGAAATAATAAACTAACAATTTTAGAGGTAATATTAAATAATATTTAGCTTAGTTCGTAAATATACAAACTATATAATGATGTAAGAAAAGTAAAATTATAATCCAGATGTAATAAAATTACTAAATTTTACACAAAAATGATACACACGTATAAACTAAACATTTTTAACACAAAAAACAGATAACACAAAATAATGAACTCTTTAAGTTTGAAAAAATATTTTTATACAAAACTTAATTACATTTTTGCACAAAATTGTTTACTTAATGTTGAATTAAGTTATCAATAAAACTAAAAAACCAACATCTTAAACTCAACTGATCAATTAATAGCTAAAGTCCAATAAATATGCGAAAAATTTAAACTTTTAAATATTCATAACAAAGTAATAAAAAAAAAACAATACAAAAAAGCAAAAGCTGTTTTCGATTTTAAGTTAGTTACTTTGCAACTAAACGCTAAATAATATATCAAACCTTACTCTAAGTTCAGATTTAAAAATCAAGTTTGGTCAGTTTTTACTGTTTTCTCCTTAAATTTCATTCAATGATTCATTGCAATAAAAAACCGGTTTAAATGTGACAAGTACCAGTTATTGCTGTGAATAGCTGTATGTCCTCAACAACGAAGCTAATAAAAGAAAGTTGGTTATGCATGACTGATTTTAAGCGAAATATGGTTTAAAATAGAAAAAACTTCATGTTGATCAATTTGGTTTAAGATGAAACGTTTTACCAAAAAAGTAAAAGTAAATTGAAAAAAAATCGTCATTAAATTTCATTTAAATTCTAATATCTTACACTTAGGGACTAAGAAAGTGAATAAACAAAGAAATTACGATAGCAAAAAATAGATTAGAAAATTAATTGAGACTTGTTTAATCTTCTAGCTAACCAAATTTAATCAGACGTGTAACAACAAAACTGTGATTAGCAAGGTAATTCTAATAAAAAACTTTCTGAATTCGTACTAGTACTACTTGTACAAACAATTTCATTCAGTGGTAAGGCTTACGAATCCAGAATACAAAACACTGCTACTAACCACAATGTAGTCAAGCCTAAAGATTTTCAAACTTTTAAAGATATGAGATAGTATTTCAGGTTCAATGGGATCCTATCAACACAGATTTTATACGGTAAAAATTGTACAATAAATCTACTGATAAATAAACATTTGTCAAAATAAAATCCTTAAATTTGAGTAAATTTGTTTTATCATAAATTTATAAATTTGTTTTTTAAATGTTTATTTTTATCATAGAAAATGAAGTTAAGGTGGGGCACTATTATACAAGATGCTGTTTGCAAAAGGTGCTAAAGACGTTTATCAGTTAAATCAACCGCGATACAAATTTTTTATTCTAATAAAAAGGAAACAGTTTCTAGGGAAACTTGACTTTAAAAGTCTAGCAGATACCTTTAAACTCTAGTTTCAGTTCAAAATCGGTTTGCAATTTCAGCTAAGATCAAAAAGTGCATAAAATTCCTATGTTAGTTATTAATGACTTAAACGAATTCATTTAATAGATGTTTAGATACCCGGATAAACAATTCAAGTTTGAAAATAAGACCAGAAAATCTTTAAAGACAAATAACACGACTTATCCATCGAAATTGTGAATATTATCGAGTCGTCATCAAGAAATTGTTTGAAGTTGCAGGATTCAGTGAACTTTCCATTATCTCGGTACAAGATGCTATGATTCTATGTCACTTGATTAAGTCTGCTTCCTTCTGCCACTTATTTTGAAATTCTTGGGTTCAATCATAGAAGAATCGATTACTACTGCGAACTACTTCGATAGTTCCAGCAACTTTGTTTCAACAACTTTCTGTAACTTACGGGATGTTCCTTTTGTTTGTATCATTAAAAAGCTAGAATCATAAAAGAAAAGGAATTCCTGATAAGTTCGGCAAACTCTCTCATAAAAAACTCAAATTTTATTTAACCCTATCATTACTTAGATTCAGCTTCAAGTTTTTTGCTGCAACATTTTCATTTAAACATGACAACAACCTAATTAACGGGATGTTCCTTTTGTTTGTATCATTAACAACAACCTAATTACGCTATATAAATATAATTGTATATATTAGGCAAGTAAATTACTCAGCTCAAATTTTTTTAGAGATACCTGTCGGCTTTATTGAAGATCTAATTAGGTCAACTAAGCAAACGTGTCAGTAATCAATTAACTTTTTATTTGAGATTCGTCGTTAGGATTGCAAACTTTCTGTTTCATTGCCAGATGAGGTCAAGCTGATCCAGGGTAGAAATTATGGAGATGCAGCAGGATTCCACTCTTTATGCCAACAAGGTATGCAGTGGAACAGAAGGATTGATGCAGCTACGCCCTGTTGGTGCCCCAGGAGCTGTTAGAACGATACTGAGTACAGTGACGAACTGCCACAAAGCTCCAACTTTAAATTCAGTGTTTCCCAAAGTGTTGTTATTAATCAGACACACAGGGTTCTTTATATCGGGTTTTATGGACTTTTTCTGGTCTCAAATATGTGTCTGTCTGGTCGCAAACCCGGGACCTTTCGCGTGTTACAGAGGCGGAAATTTAACCCAAAGATAGAAATAAAATAATAAATTGGACTATATGAGATTAGTTATTAGCTAGAAAAATCTGATTCAAATATAAGAAATTAAAATATCATTAATTTTATTGACATATAAAGAACAAAGACAAAGTTGAATATAATCAGTTATGAAGCAACTGAAAGTGATTTGATCGAATAATACAACGCAGTCATCAATCACTTTACAAATAAAATTTCAGAAACAACTAAATAGTGATCCGTCTCTAGTGTAATAGAAAAGAACTTCTTAAACCATTTGAAATGAAAAAGTCAATTTGCTACAAAAAAAACCAACCAATCAAGCTAGAAAGCAAGAAAAGTTAAAACATGAAGCTTTTAGCTCTGCGAGATTTATTATCAAACACAACATTGAGCTTCGCGATGAGTTGATTCAGGTTCTGACTTCCTTTGCTCATCACAGCTAAATAAAGCATCAGAGTTATATCATTATATTGCTGAAAAACAAAAATGTTAAAAAAAGTCGAAAATAAAACAACTGACATTATGTAGCTCCCGAGTCACATGATCTCCTCCGAGAGCAGGGAATCTTCTACAAAGAGCGTGAGCAGATCGGAGGATTTGATGATCACATGGGAGTTGGCCTTTTTGAACTGCCTGTAGGTAGTTGAGGATGAAACGGATTCGGGTGTACAGCATCACTATTGAACTGTGTTGACTTCGAAGGTACTCAGCAGCTACAAAATACATCTGAGTGACGTCATAACCGCATGTCACGTGATTACCAGCTGAGTTGTTGGCTGATTCGGTGTTAGTAGCTTTTGCCACGTGATCGATTCCAATCCGTTCTGCTTCTTCCGTTGTTAAGGTGTAACTAAGAGGAAGAAGTCTCGAAACCGCGCTTCCACTTTCAATGTCAATTACAGATTCATAAATCTTCACGTTTTGCTGCAAGTATATCGCGATTAGATGACGTCACAAATGATTTAAAGAGTCACTGACGCTGGTAGGAGTGAAATCAGTATTGAGTTTGAGTAAGATCGGATTTTCAATCATTGACGAGATTTGGTTGTGGATTTTAACATCATTTTCAGAGACACTACTTCCGGTTGAGTACCATCCATAAAAGTCAAGATCTTCAAAGACTTGCTTGACTGAATTGATTAAAATAGAATCAGATGAAAGAAAATAGAAGAAATTAAAGTACATTGTTCTTCTTTGCTGTAGTAGTAATCTCTGTTCACTGTGATCTCATCATTTAAAGTTTCAAATAAAAGTTCAAATGAATTGACAAGTTCAAGCACTCTACCATCTTGCTTCCCAATGATTGCTCCATAAACTAGTCGAAAAAAGCTCAGAATTTGATTAAATT
Source organism: Pegea sp. RAD2-039 (assembly GCA_034620365.1). Classification (NCBI taxonomy): domain Eukaryota; kingdom Metazoa; phylum Chordata; class Thaliacea; order Salpida; family Salpidae; genus Pegea; species Pegea sp. RAD2-039. The sequence continues at coordinate 329,133 of JAQGEQ010000090.1, forward strand.
ACTAAAAGAAGCTTGTTGTATAAAAACAAATATATTTATTAGAGAGTTGTTATATGTTGTGATATATTGGTTTAAAGATTATATTTTAAAGGATATTTTAGTCGATTAAGTTTATTGAAAGTTTTGATTTGAGGAAGAACTGATGTATACCAGTTTCTGGGTTTCCATGTTGTGCTTTCTTTCTAGTCCAATGGTCTGATATATTCATAACGATAAGAGGATGTAACTTAATTATTAAGCTACTTGAATTACTAGGACTTTCTGAAAAATATATTTCAACTTTTTTATACAATTAAGTTGCAGAATTTATAAATAAAGTTTGAATAAAATAAAACAATCTATAACAATTTGAGTAAAATTATATAGAAATGCTTAAAACATAATATTATTATTTAAAATTTAAAAATATAACAACTACATTACTTGTAACTGAGCTAGGTTTCTCTGGTTCCATATTCATCAAAATTGTACAAGAAAGCAAAAAGCTCAAATTTTAAACTATTTACAAAAAAATCTGACAAAAAGACACAATTTTAAAACACAATTTGATCAATATAATTAAATTAGTTTATAAATTATGTCTATTTATTTAAATTAATTACAAATGCTATAATATAATTGTCACAAATCTTTATATTTTTTCTAAAATGATAGCCCAATTACCATTATCATAATAAGATGAAATGATTGAACAGTCATCAACTAAACTGCAAAGTTCAACTAATTCTTCTTCTTTAAAAACATGATAAAATCTCAAATGAACGGATGACTCAGTTGGCTTTTTTGACTTCCAAGGAACAAATAAATCTTGTTGTACAAAACAATTTCTATTTTTATGTACTGGAAGTGATACATTTGCAGATTCATGAACGGAATCAGTATTTTTAATTTCTTTTTCTTTCATATTTTCTGGACTTTTATGAGATTTTGACTTTAAATATGATGAATTTTTATTTTTATAAACTTGTTCCGCAGCCCAAACATAAATCAAAGCTTTACCACCATGGCAAAGAACGCGTACTATCTCACGAATAGCAGTTAGACGTCGTTCTAAGCTAAAATAATGATGTATAACAGCGATACAAATACAAGCATCAAAATAGTTATCTTTCACAGGAATCATAAGACCATCACTAATAAAAACAAATGGATGTTTACTTTGACATATTTCCACTAATGAAGAACTTCTATCACATCCAAAAATGAAATGTTTTTTAGAAACATTTAGATATCTTCCACTACCACAACCAATATCTAAAACAAATGAATGTTGGTTTAAACTTTCTAGGAACTCTACAACTTTTGGCCATGGTTTTTCTCTTGTTGACGCAAAATGATTTGCAATTTGATTATATACATCATGAACATGCTGTTTTTCAATTTCTATTGGGTTACAACTATTTAAATTAGGTTTGTAATCTTTTAACTTTTCTTCATTTTCTAAATCAGATTTTTCACAAACTTTTCTTAATGTCAGAGACCATCTAGTCTCTCTTTGTAAAATGATTTCAGAATCAAACAAAGAATTATGAATAATATCAGTTTTTTTAGGTTTAATACCATGAGTCCAGTTATAACGTGATTCACCAGTCAAACTAAGCAAAGATCTTGGTTTTAATAAAATATTAAAAATACTTCCACAAGGATGCTTCATCTCAAATAAAACAGATGACCCTAAGCTTAAAGAAGAAATAGTCTTCCCAAATGCTTTTGGATTATCAACATGATATGGAATACCTTGACCAGGTTCATACTTATTTACTGTGCACTGGTCAGGACATACATTCCATGAATCAGTTGTAAGAACTTTATTAAGAACTGAATTGATATGTTCAGGTACAACTTCTTTAGCCATTGGATCATTTAAATCAACATCATTATTACCATATTGGAATTTATACCCATAGTGTAAGACTTGTCTATTTTTTAATTTTGATTGAAAATGCTGAGAAGAAAGCTCCTTAAAATCTTTTTCTATATGAAATAATAAATCTTCTTCTTCTTCTTTAGATATAAAATCTTCAATTAGTTGTAAGCCTTCAGGATATACAAAATTTGAATTTTCTGTTTTACAGTTTTGTTGATGACTATTAATGAAGTATAAAAATAATATAGCTTTACAATCACCATCAGATTTCTCAATTTCATATCCTTGTAAAGTATCTAAAGCTAATTGAGCTGACTCTACAGATGTATAAGATGCAATGGCATAAGATTTTTTTGGAATAGAAGAAAAACTTTGAATATTACCAAAAGTATTTAACAAATTCAATAATATTGATGGACAGACACCATTATGAAGACCACCATTACCAAGAATAATAGTAGACGTTGGTTCTGTAACAATGTTTAATCCAGTTCCTAATAGTTTAGCTTTAACAGTTTTGAACTTTTTAAACTGTTTTTTCGATAGTTTATTCATATTCAATTAATGATATAAACTGATTAAATAATTACCTAAAAGAAAAAATAATGATTATATGATTAATAATAACAATAATAAAAGTTTAAAATGATTTTTAAATTTGATAATTATAACAGATTTTTGTCTTATTTTTTATATAAAAATTTTTATCAAATTTATTTTTAATGAAATCTTTTGAATATTGATTTTATAAGAACTAATATTACAATCAATTCATTTATAAATAAGATCTAAATAACCAACAAATTTTGTTTAATTAGAAATATTCTTTATGCTTTATCAATATAAAGCTTTAATAAAAATTTTATTTATAAATGAGCTCTAATAAAAAAAATAATAATACTCATTTTAAAATAACTAGAATATTAAAAAGCTTATTAATTGGAAATTTATTAAATAAACTCTAAAAAAAAATTAATATTATACATTCAGAAGTTTAATTTTTTGAACTATAATACTTTTTTCTTTTTATTTTTTTATGTTTTCACTATTAGAGCTACATGATTTTCTATTTGTATTATTCAGCTAATAAACAAATAAATAAATAGATTGTTAAATAATTATAATAAAACAAAAATTGTTAGACAAATAGGAAAATTTAAGTATTGTTTTAAAGCCTAATTTAATTCTAATATTTTAACTTAGCATTACACTTTTAAATAATCAAAACTTATCATTTTATAATACTATTTAAAAGTATGAAAAGTTGAAGCAAAAAAAAACACAATTAAAGTAGTTAGAATTTAGAACAAAAATATATAGAAAGTTACATGATAAAGCTCTGCAAAGCTTAGATACAAGCTAAAAAACGCTATAAGAGAAAAATAGAAAATCAGAAAAATAACTTTTTGTATACAATTAGAAAGCGTATGACAACTAGAAAAGCATTTTCGGCGAAATGACAAGATAGCAATTCTAAATTAGTAATAACTCTACAAAGGGGAAAACCCTTATATTTACAAAATGATATAATCATAATTTATCATCAGTAAATGTAAAATAAAACACCTTGTAAGCCAATTCAAATCAAAAACAAATTACAATTAAAGAAAATCGTCGTTTTTTTTTATTTCTTACGACACTGTATGTTAGCTTGAATGCAATAAACCACGTAAATAAAACAAAAGAATTTAAATATAAGCTTGTAACGATTTAAGCAGGATAGATATGATTCTGTAGTTTTTTAAAGAACATGCACACTACCAATTCCTTCTTGCAATTACGCCTTTATCACCTTCTAGCACCAAGCGCAAAATTAGTTCTTATGATAATAATTTCTTGACTTGGTGTTGTTGGCTCATAGGTTTGTATCAAAGACGCAAAATATTTGTACTAAAATTGAGATTTGCGTTATTAAATATATTATATGAGCCAGAGTAAAGTACAAATTCTACATTATCAAAGCCATGAGAACGATAATGTGTGAAAGATAAAAATCTTGCGCTTGTAAAGCATTTGTTCAATCTCAGGCGTGACCTCTTTCACCTTTGCTGCCGGTTACTCTGAAGTGAAACTGTCTTCAATTACATGGACGCTTCACTTATAAATATCGGGCAAGCTCACTTCACCCACGCTCGTCTCTTCTACAGCATCACAATGTTTGTTGTTACAGCTTCCACGGAATTTACTGCTGTTATTTACTTCCGAAATTTACTAAAAAACACTTATACTTCTCCAGTTGTAATTTGTTGGGCTATTTTCACCTCCCTCGTAGTCAGAGCGTTTATATCTTCTTCTTAATTCTTTATTGGAGCCAGGCTCTTTTTATTTTCAGCTCTGGAAGCAGTTTTATATTCTCCTACTAAATTGTGAGGTTTATTATTTTCTTTGTCATGGCACGAACTCTCTTTTTAATCTAGCTGAAGCTCTTCTTTGTTCTTCAGCTTGTGAAGCAAAAAATCCTCTTTTACTTTCGCTTCAACGATAAGAATTACAACTTTCTTTTTATCTTAATCAGAATATCTGGTTCCTCCTCTGAATCTCTCAGTACAGCCAGTGGAAACTATTCTTTATTTTTTAGATTGTGAAGCAGCAGACCTTTAAATTTTCTTAGATATTCTATCATTTTTTTGAAGCTAAGCAAGACACAGAAACTTGGGCAGTCATCAAAGTTTTCTTATTTCTTTTACTGATTGCTTTCTGAATTACATCATTTGAAGATTACATGCCCGACAATAATTTCCTTTCTTTCCAAATCTGAGGCATGTATTTGTTTTGATACTATTTCTCTAGTTTTTTAGTCTACTTCATATTCTTTCTGGTCGCTGTCATTGGTTCTTCCTGAAATCCTTCACTCTTTAGACTCATCAAATAACTTATGAATAACTTTTTCCCTCACAACATCAATTTAGTAAATTACTACTAAAGATTCATTTTTTCAGCTTCACATTGTCAAGTGTTACTGCTAATAAAGGGTTTCATATAAGTCCTTCGCCGTATTTCCAATGACTCTAACCTATATATGAATGGTTCCTTGGTTCCAATCTCTGTGTTCTGCTGCTGTAATACTCTTAAAGTCACAGTCTCAATCTTATATACACATATATATTATAATCAATTATATACAACTTGTTAACAAAATCACTTAAAAAATACTTTTTCTAACACAAGTTTAACCAACGATAACGCTGCCTCGAGAAACACCACTGAAAACATCAAGAAAACTTGAAGTTTAAAGAAGAAAACTTGAAGTAGAAAACTGAGTAGTTGATGATGACTTCTTACTATCTATCTTTAATTAATTGTTCACTCCAAAAACGTAGGGTTAATATTCGATTGTCTGAGAGTTTTTTATTAATGAGATGTAAAGATGTATCTCTCAAATAAAAGTAAATTATTTATTACCAAACTCAGTAAAAGTAGAGAACTAATCATATATCACTTAAAATATGAAAAATTAAATAAAAATTATTACTTATTAACAAACTATTTATACAAGATGTACATAATAAACAAAATTTCATTTAGTGTGACATTCGCTAACAACATTTATTTGTTTATTTGACAAATAGAATACTACAAAAGCATAAACAAATGTTTGTTTAGTATATTCTTATCTTATATTTACTTTTACGTTCATTAAACCTTTGATTTCAAGTGTCAGAGTTGATTTTATTTCTAACAAATTTTCAGGAACTAATGAAACCACAGAAAAGTTTCGAAAAAAATTTGTTAAAATGATTTTCATTTCTTGTAAAGCAAAACGTTGTCCAATACAGTTACGTGGGCCCGCTGAAAAAGGTATATAAGAAAATGGAGATAGGTTTCTCTTCAAACGGTTTTCAACATCAAATCTTTCAGGTATAAACTTGTTTGGTTCATCCCAAAGATCTGGGTGTCTATGAATAGCATATATACTAATAGTAATATTACTACCACGAGGTATTTCCATGCCATCTACAACACAATTTTCTTCTGTTTCTCTTCCTATAAAAGCACCTGGGGGGTATAACCTTAAAACTTCTTTTATAACCAAATCAAGATAAGGCATTTCTTTCAAATGATCATCAGTAATATCACATGTCTTATGACCATTGAAAACTTTATCAATTTCATCTAGAAGTTTCTGTTGTTTAGATGGATATAATCCAAGTAGATAGATTGTCCAGCTGATTGCTGTTGCAGTAGTTTCATAACCAGCCACTATAAACGTCGTCACTTCTTCTTCTATATCTTCTGATGACAAATTACTGCCCGATGAATCGATCAATAAGTCTAAGAAAGCTTTTCGTTTCTGCTTGATATGGTTTCTGCTATCATTAAGTTGTAACTTTTTCTTTAATCTTTTTTCAACAACGGTTTTTGTAAAGTCATCAATAAATTTTAATGTCTTTTTTTGCTCTCTACCTAATGAAGATAGATTAAAAATCCATTCATATTGATAAATAGGATTGTAGATCCGGTGATGAATATATGTTGAAATTCTAAAAAAATATTAAAGTTTGTAATTAATTTTTAATGTAGAATATCTATTTGAATACTTTGTTGTGTCCTAATGCAGTAATGAATTAAATTATTGACATTAAATAATAAACATATTTTATAAATTTACTTTATGTACACAATCAAATCATTTATGAAAGAGTAAAGTTTAAATCTGCAAAATATAACTTACTTGTGAATTGCTTCAAAGTAATTCAAGCTGTTTTCAGTTTCAGCAACACACCCCATAGCTGTTTCAGAAATTATCTTCAAAGTACAAAGCTTAATTTTTTGACGGACATCAAACTTCTGATCTTTGTCGTTTGAGATTTCGGAAATAACTTCATTGATAAAGTTGCTTGAATGTTTATTTATTGCATTCGAAAACGTTTTTAATATATCATGATGAAATGTTGGAGTAATCATCTTTCTTCTGTCGTACCATTTCCGCCCACTTGATAATACAAGTCCATCTTTTAACCATGGTTCAATTAATTTGTATTTTTTTCCTTTCTTCAGATGTTTTGAAGTTTTTAAGAAAATTTCAGCAGCATCAGGATGTAATAAAAAAATTTCAGGCGATAGACCTACCCACAAAACAGCGATTTTCTGCTTAAAGTGACCTGCGGCTAGAATCACATTTTTTTCCATAAATCGAAACATACTTGATGAATCATTAGGTAAGGACATAAGATGACCCAATAAATAACTAAAGGGCGCAGGAAACTTGGGAAGTTGACGTATGCTGTTAAATCTTTGAATAGTTTGAAAGACTTTCATCTTATGAAACAAAACTAATATAAAAATAAGCAACACTAAGATCATTTTTTTAAGGTTTTTTAATAAACTATTTCAGCCGACTATAAAAAATAAATAAAAATAAGAAAAATATCAAATTAACTTTTATAAAAATATATTTTATAAATCATTTCATTTCTATAACCAGAAGTTCTCAAGTTGTAATAAAAACTTTCTTTAAGTACTTCACTGCTGACGATGTAAGCTGATTTAAATAAAAGCACCTTTAGGCTGTATATTTATAGCTATCAAAGTGATTTTTAAAATCGATTTTAGTTTAAAAAAATTCTACCGTAATTTCTTGAAAATCCGTAAAATGAATTATTTAAACTTTAAGTAGAAGCTTTTGAACTATTCTATTAGAAAATATAGAAAATCATTCTTATGTTAAATGCTTTAATGTAAAAGAAACAGCAAAGAAGTACAATAAAAAAAATTTTTAAAGATCTGTTAATGGATTTGAAAGTAGACTGTGCAATGTTAGTGAAATAAAAAAAATTCTATTTTTATACTGAAATAAATTTATAGTTTTACAATAAAAATTGTTAGTGGTTTTTATAAATAATACTAAATGAAATATCTTACACAAGTTTGCCTTCAAAAATAGGGTAATAAGATATAATAGTAATTGAGATTTTTTAAAGTTTTTAAGTATGATGAAAAATGTGCCAAATTATTTTATGATTTGATTAATTAAAATAAATTGATGGTAATCTTATTTTTTAACGATTACAAAATGATTTAACAATAAATTTTTACAAGATTAAAATGAAAAAGTTTGCTTTAAATGATTAATGAAAAATACAAAAATAGATAAGTAATTTTAATTTAGGTCTTTTAAGAATTTTTAGACTAATAAATTGGCAGAGTAATTATCTTATTATGATTACAAAAGCATCATAAGTCAGTATCGTAAAAATTTAGTTTTAAGTAGTAATGATGATAACTCTGTTATTATGGGAGCTTTATTTTATTATAAAAAACGGCTAATAACAGCAGCAAGCAACAACAAACAACTCAACTGTAATACAATAAGGAACTAGTAATTCTCAATAAAAAGTTAACAACGTAAACAGTAAAATACCCTCCTTATATACAAATAATTACTAATAAATATATATATATATAAAAACCCATATGTTTCGCGATATGATCGCGAAATATGATTGGGTGCTTTTGCACAGCATTTGTGTAATTAAAAATTCTCGGTATAAAATCAAAAGGTTTATTTATTTATTACAATAAATGCGAAGGAGGGTACCTGAAGAGAGCACCTCTCGCTAACACACATTCTTAAAAATAATATATATTAAGTTAGAAATACAGAAAGTAAAAGATGTAACACATGTTAGAAATACAGAAAGTAAAAGATGTAACACATGGCATTTCAGTAGTCCTCAAAGCATATAACAGTGAACAATTACATAGAATTATATTAATATAAAAACAAGTCACAGTTTAGAAATGGAAATATTGGCAATATTATAACGGTTCATATGATGGCAGCTGGTTCCAAGTACTAATTATGCGGTATGAGAAAAAATTCAATCTGATTAATGTACCAGGTGATATGAGCTTATTAAGGTGTACTGTGTGTCGTCTGAGCTGATATAACTTGAGGGAAGTACTAATGGAAAAAAAATCATTAAACTGAATGTCAATTAAATTGTGGATAATTTTAAAAATAAGAACTAAGTCGTATTTAATCCGTCGAATTTTCACAGTGTCTAAATTGAAGAAGCTGAGACGATGTTTATAACTATTATATTTGATATTAAGTTTTCTGCATACTAATCTTGTAAATGTGGCCGGAACAGATTCGATTTTTTTGATATCACTAACTTGACATGGCATCCATGCACTAACATTGTATTCAAGAATTGGACGTACGTACAATTTGAAAAGATTGATAAAAAAGCATAGATCCTTAGAATTAAAGGTCTTTATAATAAGGTAGACAAAGTTGATTGATTTTCCAAAGATTTTAGAAACATAATTGTGCCATTTAAAGTCAGATGATAGAGTAATGACAAGGTCTAGGACCGAAGATATTCGTTGAATAATAAATGTATTGATGGAGTATTGGTTCAAGGAATTTGCAGCTGGCTTACGAGAAAAAGTTATAAGTTCAGACTTTGTGGGCTGGATTCTGAGCTGCCAGTTCGTAGACCAGTTTTCTACTGTGTGTAGTGCAGTTTGAAGTTTTGAAGGGTTACAAGATAATAGCTTGATATCATCTGCATGCACGTACACACTGACATCATCTACTGCTACTAGTCTTCTGATGAGGTCTTCAATGAAAATTAAAAAGAGAAGGGGACCAAGAACAGAACCCTGAGGAACACCACTAGCGATTTTACTAGAAGTAGATAAAAATCTTTCTATACGAGTTTGTTGGGTTCTACCTAATAGGTAATCTTCAATCCACTGTAAGATAAAACTATTGATTTTTGAGTTTTTCAATACAGTAACGAGCTTAGTGTGTGGGACAGAATAAAACGCTTTAGCAAAATCGAGGTATAAGATGTCACAGGGAGTATTACTTTCATAATGGGCTGTAAGCTCATTAAGAAAAGTGAGATGTTGAGTCAGGAAAGATCTCCGTTTCACAAAGCCATGTTGGACATCGAATATTGGATAGTGTTCCATCAAATAACCGGTCATATGATTGTGAATGATATGTTCTTGAGTTCTGCAGATAACTGAAGTCCGCGAAACTGGTCTGTAGTTAAGTGCGGTATTTCTGGGGCTTATTTATGAATTGGAGTAACAATAGCTTTCTTCCGAATTTGTGGAACTCTTCCTCGCCTCAGAGTCATGTTAAAGAAAAACGATAAAGGTAGTGAGAAAGAGGAAGTAGTTTTTCTTAAAAACAATTCTGGGATCTGATCTGGGGTGTTGAAAACTGATGATTTTAAAGAAGAAATAGCTTTAAATACCATATCGGCCGTTATGTCAAGATCTACCATCTCAGAAACATTTGTAAGAATGTCGGAGTAGGAAAGAGAAAGAGTATTGTCCTCATCGGTTATACAAACGCTGTTAAATTGATTTTCAGCAATTCAGATTTATTCTCTGGTTTCATCACAAGCTGGTCGCTGTTATCAAGTAAATTGAGTTTTTTAAGTTAATTATAAGTTTATATAATAATTTGTAACTTACAAATGTTTTTTACATTAATTATGCAATAATAACATCTAAAAGTATTTTCTGAAGCTTGTGTGTTACCTGATCTTTATTTAAACGACTGTAAATAAAAAAACATAATATACAAAATATAATTTATAGATTGTCGAAAAAAAATTAAAAGTTATATAGCTACATTAGTGTGTTTCTTTTTTTGTAGTTTTATATGCTTTTAAAAATTAATTATAATTTTAAAGTTTCACCACTAAGCTTATTACGTCAGTCACAATTGCAACCTTTACTTTATTTGACCTTAGCAAACTATATGAAATTAATATAGAAATGTTTTATTTTTAACATTTATTGTAAACCATTTTAATATCAAGATAATTAATTAGTTAATTTATTATCAGTTTTCACAATAAGTGATTAATAAAAGATATAAAATATTGTTTTATAGTTCTTTCTCTTAAAACTAAAAATTAAAATATCCTATATTAATTAGGCAAGTTTAGTTTTTGTTTTGTGAATTTTAAAATCTGTTTACTATAAGTAATAGAATATCTTTATTATATTTATTTAATTATATATTTATACTTTGATATGAAATTACAATTTTCTATTTATAACTTAATTTTGTTGGACTTTAGAAAGATTTCTATTTAATATAACGCTTTTTATTTACAACAGTCTTTGAGATCAAACCTTTTTTATTTTATCATAAAAAATGAAAGTTTATATTGCTGTGGATTCAAGTAAGATTGCTGAAGAGGCTTGCAAATGTAAGTTTTTTATTAAACTATAACAGAAAGGGTTATGGATTGTAATATAATTTATATTTTAGGGTACTTTAACCATCTTCATAAAGACGGAAATGAAGTCATAATTGCCCACCATGCTGAGCAACCAAAACTGCCAACATTTTCATTTGAAAGTAAATTTTTTTATCAAAATTTATAAAAGTTTTTATTATAATGGTTTAATGATTAATGTTAGGAACAAATAATTTTACAAAAGTCTCTAAATAAGCAAACTTTTGTTGGTTAAAAATTCATAATTATTTCTTAAGATTGCATTTGTAGATTTTACCTGAATGATTTTTTTAATTGTAAATCAAATAATTCACTTATAATAGCTGCTTCTAGCTTCAAATATATAAAACTGATCAAATATTTTATTTGATGCATCATTAGAACTTGGGTCTTTTCCTGCTGATGAAATTACTAAGATTATGACAGATCACAACAAGAAGCTTGCTGATTTAGAATACAAGTTCACTATGGTGATTCAGAACCACAAAGTAATTAAATATTCAGTTATTTAAAAAAGTTTTGATCCAAATTTTTAAATTAAATTTCAATTAAGAGCTCTTCTTTCAACTGCTGAAATAGTTTCCTAAATTTTACAGGGTTGCAAAGTTGCTGTGAAAACTTGTGAAGATGGCCCTGGTCATTCTATCATCATGGGCGCCAAAGAAGCTGGGGCACAAATGATTGTGATTGGTTCTCGTGGTTTGGGTTTGATTAAGCGACAAATTATTGGTTCTGTGAGCGATTATGTTCTTCATCATTCTCATATCCCAGTTTGTATCTGTCCCGTTTAAACATTATTTGATTTAATCAATTTATTCATCTTCTGCGGTTAACAACTGATAACTACAATTTTAACTGTAACATATCTCAATGTGCTTCACTAACATTCTGAATTTATTTGTAATTTGTAAATGAAGTAATTGCTGCTTGAAGCTGTCGTGAACTCTTTTAAAGCTGTTGTAAATTATGTAATGACCAACTAACGTTCTGCTAGACTATTAGTGAAGAAATTATGTTAAGGTATTATATTTTTATTCCACGAAATTCATATGAAATTTCTTAATATTGTGTACTTTTAAGTTGCTGCAGTTAACAAAAAAACTTATGAACTTATGCTAATTCAACTTTGAAATCTTCAATAATCATAAAATAAATTTAAAAGGAATTTATTTGCTTGTTTTTTTTATATCATATTAAAAGTAGTCTGATAATAGAATTTCCAAACTTTTAAGGTTACTAAAAGAAGTTCTTTGTTGTATCTTAGATCCTAAAAAGAAATCCAATTCTTTGATTCAAACTAAGATTAATTTGAGTTTAATTTTATTAAAACTCTTCACAAATGGTATATAGAGCAACTTATTTAAATAATAAATTTGTTCAAATGTAAGGTCGATTTCTTGTTTGGAGTTATCTTTTATACTTCAAAGTTTCTTTCATAAACATGTTGTCAGTACTGTTTAGAAGTACATTGAACAAAATTGGTTCTGAAGCTTTCATACAAAATTTTCTTTTTATTTTAAAATCCATATTTAGTACCTGTTTGTTTTTAAAGTGTAAATATTTGAAGGGTTAGTGTTTGCTTAACGGGTGAAACTCAAGTAAATATTACTTCAAAGATAAAGTATTTTGTCAACAAACTTTATTCACAGTTAAACTTTTGTTAAAAATTTGACTCAAAAAATATACTTTTAATTCCAGTACCGACAAATTTACAGGAGATAATATATCGTCAATCAACTTTAATACTTCAAAAATGTAAAGAAATTTGTTTTTGTACCTTATAACCACATACAGCTTATAAGATAATGCATTGTATATAAAGTTAGTTTCATTAAACGATAGTGATTATAAAAATTATTTATTGTTTTTGTCATCTTGTTAGACTCCATTGATATCTCTAGATTTTTTGCATGCTACTAGCCATTAGGGCCTTTTTTGGGGTTTATTTTTTGGGTTTTTATATAAACTAACTGAAATCTCATTAAAATATCTTGAAAAGTGGTTAACTAATTATTAATTTAAATAAATGTCTGCTTTTTAATCATACGTAAACTAAATAATCTTTTAGTCTATATTTACACAATATTGTACAAAAAATATTTATGTTTTTTTACCTGACTGATAGATCTAAAGTTCTATTATAAATAAAAATAGAAAATCGATTTAAGAAATATAAAATCTTTTACATTAAATGTATAGTCTAAAAAAAGTTAGTTAGAATTTAAACTTTTAAAAGTAATTTCAAAGAATAAAAAGTATTTATAAAATAAAGTTTTGAAATCAAACCAACACAAACATATTTTCAATCACTTTAATCTTGGATCAAATATATTTCTTTTTTAGTTAGTCACTTGACTGTATTAAATAAAATCACAAAAAATAGTTTATTCTTGATTTAAAAAAGTTTTTTTGAAAAAGTTCAAATAAATTAAACTTAAACATCAGTTATCTAAGTCTATCTATAAATCTCATATTTATCTATTATTTGAATTTTTGAGCTCGTAATACTACATATACGTAGCTACAGCATATATATTTATAAGTAAAGTAATCTTATATGAAAATAACTAAATATTCTTTTTGTTATCAACTTCAGTAACTTTTAAAACTCTGTAAAAAACGTTTACATTTTTGAATCAAGTTTTATCATAGTTTAAAATAAAGCTTGTCAAAATTTATCTAAAAGCTCAAAAAAATAGTCAAAGACAAAGTTAATAAATTAATGAGTTGTATAATTTAAGTACACTGTGAATTAAAGCGATTATTTCTAACTGTAATTGGATGTTACTTTACAATTATCTACTAAAATCAAACTATGCAAATAATTAATATTAATTTAAGAAAAATGACTTAAAGTAAAAGTTTATTGTAATTAAAGCTAAACATGTTGGTTCAATCAAATAATGACTTAATTCTTATCATTTTAGTAGAAAGTTAAAACAGATCTAGCTCTGAAATTGAAAAACAATTTAAGTTGAACGTTAGCCACCAATTTTTATTTATTTATGAGGCAATTAGTTTCACCACAGCGGTGTTTACCTCCTGTATTTGACATTCGTTTAGTTTTTTTTCACTATGGTTGAATGATTGTAAATTCAGAGTTGTTGAAAAATCAAATTGAAACAAAAAATAAGCTGTCTTTCTTAAATTATATCATAAATTATTTAGTTGTTCAACAATTTATACTGCTATCTTTATTATTACAATAACATCTTCTAATCTACTAGTAGTTGCTGTGGTATCAACATCTACAAAGCCAAGAACGATGCAAGGTATCGACAGAACAAATTTAGCTTTGATTTTCTAACAGAGGAATTATATTTTTAACTGCTATATGAGTATCGTTAAAGTATTTTTGCAAATGCAAGTTTGAAGGTCTTGATAATTCATACGAGGTTTTAAACGATTCTTTTAAAGGTTTTAAACGAATCTTTTAAAGGTTTTAAACGATTCTTTTAAAGGTTTTAAACGATTCTTTTATAGGTTTTAAACGATTCTTTTATAGGTTATGATGGTCAAACTGTATATTTGACTGCTTTTTAATATTTTTTTTTCCTTTTTATTTAAATTCTATACTCTTTTATAAAAAAACGATGCTTTTGAAGATTTGCTGCCCACCTAGCCTCTTAAATTTGGTGAAATAATCTCACATGATCACTAAGACACTGCTCTGTACCATTCACCATTGTTGCACACTCAGCAAAAGACCGATTCATAGCAGCCTGAAAGACTTCGGAATAAAAATCAGCTTAAAAAAAGCAAAAGTTCTCAGCCAATCAACATCGATAGTTGAGGCTGTAGACAACTTTGTCTATCTCGACTCAAAAATAACATCAACAACACCGATCGAAGTCGAGATCAACAACCGCGTTGGTAAAGCATCTGGCACGTTTGCACGGATCACCTCCAAGGTCTGAGATAAAGTTATCTATCAGAACCAAGGCCATCTACAGAGTCTTGTTTGCAGTAAGTATTGTACGTCAGCGAAACTTGGACTTTATCGAAGGCAAACGAAAATAAACTCAACACCTTTCGTTTTCGTTGTCTTAGTCGCATATCACGTTTAACGTGGCAGAAAAAGATCTCAAACAAAAAGGTCTTAAAGCTCACTAGTCTGACGACAATGTAAGCAAGCAAAGGCTTTGCTGGCTCGGGTACGTTCGTCGAATGGATGAGGGGTGGAATGCTAAAGGGTTTGTCGAACGGGGAGCTATTTAAAGGCAAACGCAACACCGACTGTCTCTGTCTTTGTTTCAAAGATACCTGCAAGTGCGATATGAAATCGCATACCATCAATACCAGCAAATAGGAAGATATCGCAGTGAATCGCTCCGAATGGCGCTCTCTACTTCACAAGACTTTTTTCTGAAAGTTATTTTTGATACTTTGGATCCAGTTAATAACTTTAATAACAGCCAATAGGAAAATATCCTTTTTAAAAAGAGTTTTTAAATTAGTGATATTATTCTCGACTACATCACTACAACCAATTATTTTTTTCAAAAAACAATCTATAGAATATAATCTTGTTAACAAGTGATATATCATTCTGCTACTCTTAACCGTGTTGTACTTATGCTTTTAATTTAATTTTATTTCAAAGATTTAAAAAACTAAGCTGTTAAGGCTTTTTTATATCTTTGAAATTACTTCAACTAACAAAAGTAAAACTTTAAAAATTCAGCTGATCATAAAAAGCAGGCGCTTATAGCTTAAAAACTTACTTTATCAGAACTTTATCGTAATCTCTACTTCATGAAAGTATCTATTTTTTCTAATATACTCAGCAACAGTTTCAAGTTTCGTCACCTTTAAATATATCACTTATACTCTACAATTCCAACTACAAAAAGTAACTGAATAACTGAATAATTTACCAGAAAACATTTAAAAGTTGGCTTTTATTGAACAAATTCTATTCAATGATAAAAACCTAATAACTACAGATCAACTAAACAGTGGTATTGTTGGACAATAGGTTAGTTTAATCAGATGAAAGCATATTTAATGAGTTTTTACTTCGTCCATCCACTGGCACCATTCTATTAACAAAATCACAATTTAAAGAAATGATAAGTTAGATTGTTTTAGTTACAGACCTTCAATATCAATTTTTCCATCTTTATTTCTATCAGCTTCGTTGAATAACTCTTCAATCTCCCATGAGACTACAGGAGGATCAGCAGAAATTCCATCCATAGCTTGACACAGTTCTTCATAATCAATCAGATTATCTTTGTTTCTGCAAGTGACAAAGTTCTGTTTTTCATCAAGTTCTTTCAAAACTGTTTCAATTATTTAAACTTTCATTCGAGCAAATTTCTTTTCCAATTCATTTTGATGATTATTAATAGAGCTCTCTAACTTAAATCACCGTTGGTTGGCTTGACTACCTTATACGACGAAGCTTTAATGACGTCATAAATTTTAAGCGTCTAATTTGAACATGATGAAGTCATCATTGACTAATCTATTTTAGTAGATTCAGTAATAAGAAAATATTTCATGAAATCTTATTCTCTATTTGTTGAAAAAATATTTATTTTCTTTCCTATTATTAAGAATTTATTCGAAAAAGAAAAAGATAAACTAACTTATCCATAAATCGGAACATCTCTTTTAGTTCTTCTTCAGACGCTGTTTTTCCTTCTTCTGCGATTTGCATTACCATCATGATCAAAAACTCATCAAAGTCAATAGTTCCGCTTCCTGTAAACCAAAAAAAGATCATTTATAAGTTTGATATTTTTGAAACATACTCAAACTTTCACTTTTATTAATATTTTGTTTTTAGTTCTCAGTTTAAATTAAAACATAATTGTCTTCTTTGGATCTGTTTTATACTCTCAACTAGAGAAAAAAAATCCACAGTTTGTCATTTTTAATTTTGTCGCATGACAAATTGTCGCGTTGTTACAGACTACCAATCATCAACTTGATAGTTTACCATCTACATCTACTTCTTCGATTATCTTGTTCAATTCTTCTCGGGTAGGATTCTGCCCTAGTAGCTTCATAACTCTTCCCAGTTCTCTCGTGCTAATATCGCCTCCACCATCTTGATCAAAGATATCGAAAGCTTGCTTGAATTCTAAAAGAATAGAAACAACAAATCTGAACCAGAGTTATTTGACCAACAAGTTACATATCAATAAATTGTAAATTAGTTGAGTTGAAGCAAATGATGCTTCTGTTTAATATCAACGCAATTAAATTATGTTATCAAGTTAATGACAGTTCAATATTGTTTGAGTTTATCTCATGTTTTTCAAGTGTTTTATCTGTGATTTATTAACAAGAAGCATTTAAAATCATATATGTTGAGTAAGGGTGACAATAGATAGAGAATTTGATGCATATAAGTGAAACTTGTAAAGTCCTTTACCGAATATTTGCTCCTTTGTTAAATGGTTCCGAGCTTCTTCTTTTGTCATCATCGACTTAAAAGAAAAGAAGAATTAGAAGATCAGGAGTAGTTTAGAGTTATAGCCATATTTTTAAATAATTTGTAAGTGTATTCTAACTATAATAGAATATTATTATATGAAAATAGATACATAAAAGTATTAAAATTTTTATTTTTATAAATACTTTTGTTTATTGGTGTAAATCATTATGTAATATTTAGTGTTTTTATCAAACTGTTACCAAAAACAGCTTTGTGATAAAAAAAAAACAATTTTTGTTACAAAACAAAAACTTGTTGATCATATGGGTTCATAAAAATATGTCTGCTAATTTAAAGATATAAAACTATTTGTAATATGGTATTTTAAGATCAATGTGATAATACAAAGAATAAATAGAAATTACCAGAGTTACTCATAATTAGTAGGTTTTATTATTAATAGATTTTTGTAATCTTTTTGTATTACATATTATGTATTATATAAAATCGAATTGCTTTGAAAACTAGAATATAGGGAAAGTATTACCTTTAAAAGCTAAAGTATGAAGTTACATAACTGCTAGAAGCTTCTGTCAAGCGCTATGAAGTTAAACGATGAAATAACTGAACAGCTGAACCTTCTAATTACTAATTATATATTTGCAGAAACATTATGAGCTTCTCATAGCAAACTTAAAGATGAAATTACACCAAAATAAATTTTATTGTAAAATATACAGTATAAAATAAATATAAGCATTTAATTCCATCAAATGAAATTTTAAGATAGACAAAGTAGCATAATTAAAAATAGGAAATAAATTTTTAACTTTATCAATTAAAAAAATTAAAAAATACAAACCATGGTTGAATTTTAAGTTAGAGCCCTTTTTATAAGTCAAAAAATTTGATACAAGAAGATCTCACTACTAAAAAGAAGAAGAAAACTAAAAAGATTTCTAAAAAGGTAGAACCAAAACATCTACAGCTACTTCTTCATCGCTGTCTTCATCGTCTTCTTCTTGTTCTTCTCTTGTTCACTACTTATTAGCACTGATGTAATAGGTCAACTTAGGGCTAGGGTATTGGTTGGAACGTAAGTGATTGTCTTCTTATCAACTAATGTTAATAAATATTGTTGCAAATTAGTATGCACGAATGTTTACGTCTCAATACACACTCACTTTGTCATAATTTTAAATAATTAGAAAAATTGTTCAAGTATTTTTGGGTTTACACCGATCAAATATATCTAAAAAGTAAAATATTTTTGGTGGTGGCATTTTATCTGTTTGACATTTACAGCAAGCAGCAAATACAATTTTCATTTGTAAAAGATAATTCCTTATTTGACTCCATTTGCTAAATTGAAGCATAATTAGATTGTAGTGTGCCAAAATAACTGAATTAAACTTTTACACTTTGACATTGATAAGCTATACTAATCTAAAATGTTTTATTTACTAAAAGTAATGTCAGTTTGAATTTAAAGAGATCCACTACACCAATATGTTTGCTTGATATTTATTTTGATTGACATGTTTATATTATTACTGAATGTAATTTGCTTGTGGCTTGTTTTATTTTGTTGAAATTACCTTATAAATAAAAGTGCGAAATGGTTTTATCCATATCTTATATACTTGTATGTCTTTAAATAATTATCAAGTAGTTCTTCAGTTATTTAGTTTTATCTTTATTAATCTATCCTTAACTTTTTGGAACAGCTAATCAAGTTTTATAAGGCAGTAAAATTACCGATAAATAATTTGGTTTAAAAAAGTATAAAATGAATTTTATTAATCATGATTCCACTCTCCACGCCAACAGGGTTATGTCCAGCTGGCGTCACAGGAGCTGCCACAACGACAATGAGTATCGACTACCTGGCTACGAGGCCCCGACTTTAAATTCGGAGTTTTGTGTCTCCTGGAAATGTTGATAATAGCCAGGCTCTTCTACCCGAATTTTTATAAAATTTTTCCTTTCGCAAATATGTGTCTAACTGGGCTTGAACCCGGGGACTTTCTGCTGTTAGGCGGGTGTGATAATTGCTTCATTATGGAGATGGTCTGTAATTAGTCAATATAATTAA
Source organism: Pegea sp. RAD2-039 (assembly GCA_034620365.1). NCBI lineage: Eukaryota > Metazoa > Chordata > Thaliacea > Salpida > Salpidae > Pegea > Pegea sp. RAD2-039. The sequence continues at coordinate 348,698 of JAQGEQ010000090.1, forward strand.
TTAATTTTAGTTGAGCTTGACCTGATTAAGTTGGTGATTACGTAGAGAACTTTATTAAAAGAATTAGTGAATAAACGGAATAAAATTTAATATTCTAAATGCTATACATAGAAATTCAGGATTAATATTTGAAAATGTTATCGTTAAAAGGCCTCAATGACCAGTTAATCATAAAACTTTTCAAATAATTTATACTCAGAATGAAGTACGTAAATTTCAAAGTCATAGAAATAGTTTAAAAAATTACTTAATTATCTATTATGGGATAACTATATGGTTTTGGTTGATTAGTTATTGAGGTTACAACAAATCCATTTGATAAAAGAGAATAAAAATCTGTAGAAAGTTATAAATAGTAAATCCTGAAAGATAAATTTGATAAAATGCATTGACAGTCTTATATTAAAGCCTTATCATTGTTAGTTTATCAATCCAAAGACAAAATCTTTACTTTTTATTCTCTATTTGATTTTGAACAGTATATTAAGTTTACCATTTTTATTTGTCTAATTGAAGTGAACTGTTTATAAAATTTAGGAATAGTTTTATTTAGTTTATCGTTTTCTACATTTAATATCGTCGTTTTTTATTTTTTTCAAGTTATTACTTTATTCTGGATGGAAAATAGATAATATGAATTTTTAATAAAGCCAAAATCTCTTTAATCTTTTTTAATCTTTTTTTCATAAAACATGTGAATAAAATAGAATAATTTTTTACATAAAATAAGGACTTTAGAAAAATTAAAAAAAAGAAGAAGAAAAAGAAATTTCAGCTATTAAGCAAGTTAAATTTTTCTTGTATTAAGCAAAAATTAGTAAATTTGAAAACAACTATTTAACTTTGAAACAGTTTTCAAGCTTAAAAAAATGATTATGCTTCTAAACTTGTGCTCGAAGTCCAATATTAAAAAGTTAATGATTTATACAAAATATTTTATCTACTATATTCAATCTATAAGAAGTTGCTATAAAAAAGTATAAATATATTTATTTATTCATTTATTTCAATATAATACAAAATAAAAGTTCTACTACAAACTACTTTACATGTAGAATCATATATAGTGGTAAGAAATAGCAATTTGATATGAATATAACTATTTATGGTATTATGTTCAAGTAAACTTTTAAGAAACTTCTATTTTTAAACAAAATTTAGAGCTCTATAGAAATTTATTTCTATCCGCTAGATGGTGCTAACTGCTTACTGATGTAAGCTTATTGTAAAAGTGATTTATAATTAAAGTAACTTTCAAAAGTAATTTAATCAAACTGAAGCTTTTAAAATTTAAGTTTTATAAAAGCAATGGGTGCATATTTTTATTTAAAAAATGAAATGTAATCAACTTTATAATTAAACTATCAAATTTGCTTTAACTTTAAGCATCATAAGATTATAAAGATCAGTAAAAAACAAATTCAAGAAGTTCATTGTTTGTAAATGACGTCATCTGTGACGTCATTAACCACTTTTCGACAGCGACTCTTTGCAGTTGGTGACGGTCCCTTGGGACAGAGACGAAAACCCCAAATAGGGTCGGTTGTGAGATGTGACGTTATAATTGAAATAATCTAAACTTTTAATTATTCACTTTTTATGAGATACAAGCGATTGAAGAAGTGAATTTTTGTTTCAGAATTTTTTATTATTTTTTGATAAAAATCATTTTTTTTTAATATCATTAAATTCTTTAAACGTTTTAGGTTTTTGAAATATTATTTGAAGTTAGCTGATATCTTTGTTGTCAATATGATCTTATCTTCAAAAGATGAACAAAATATTTCAGATATTTATGACAGTTTTGATGAAAATGATAGTAATAGCGTAGACATTAGTCTTCTTGGAACTATGGTGTCTTTACTTGGCTATAATCCAACTAAGAAAGGAATTTCAGATGTAATTAAAGAGGCAAACTTGAAAGGTAACAAAGTAAGCAAGTCCTTAGATGAAGTCAATAACATTTTATTTGAAGATACAATCAGTAAGAATGACTTTATGCAAATAATGAAGTCATGGTCGAGTCACTTGACAAGCGATGAAGAAATCTTAAACGCCTTTCGACTGTTTGATAAGGTTGATATAAATTTGATAAAACTTATATAAAAAAGTTATTTAAAAAAATCAATTTAAACGAGTTAGTTTTAGAACAATAAAGCTCTTTTTATTGAATATTATAGAATGGTGACGGAAATATTGATGGATCAGTTTTAAAGTATGTCTTGCAAGAAACAGGAGAAGCTTTTACAAACCAAGAGTTTGAATCATTTATAAAAGAAAGTGAAACTGAAAACAAGTTCAATTATATAGGTTCATTAATAAACATTCAATTCTATAGATGATTATATTTTGTTTAATTATTTCAGATTATATCAACAATATGGTCACAAAAGTAACTAAGTAATAAAGTATTTTCTTTTATTGAATATAGCTACAAAAAGAAGTAACTCAAGATTTGTTTTTTTTCTGTGGTAAATACAGCAATTAAACTGTAAAGATGTCAATTTATTTTTATTGAAGTTAAGTTTAGATCGATTTGATAAAAAAAGGTTTATTTTGGAAAATCTGTTTAGTCATCAAAAATTGTCTTAAATAATCTTTTGTTAATTTAGAAACAAATTTATAAATTTCTTCAAATAGAAAACTAAATAAAAATTTTAAAATCAGCAAACTTAAAAAACAAGAACTATATAAAAAAGAAAATTAATTATTTGTTTTGAGATACATTTAAATTAAAATAGAGTTTTACGTAATACTGATTTTAAAAATGATTTACGCAATATTGATATATTACTAAAAGAAAACAACAAAATTAAGAAGTTATATTTAAAAATGCAACAAAGTAACTTAATTTTTAAATTTAGACAATACAGTTTTAATAGACTGTAATAGGCTTTCTTTTCCACTTATTTCTTCATCAATAAGTTTGCACATATGGTTATAGTTTTCTTCAGCTTCAATTAATTCGTTTATATTACTCAAAGCAGTAGATAGTTGTTTATTAGCATTCTTTTTATCTTCTTTATTTTCTTCAAAATTCCTAAAAAGTGTATCAATAAAAATACAACTTTTTTCTTCGAATATTCTCCTACTTTTCAATACTTTCTTTTAGTATTATCTTAAATTTGTTTAATGCCTCTTTCTTGCTTTGAACCTTCTCTTGCTTGTGAATAAGTATCCTCTTTAAGTCATTTAATTCCTTAAGAAAAACAACAATTAGATAGAATTTTAAATTTAAACTAGTTAAGTTAACTTGATAAGTTTTAGTTTCATATAAAAAGTTTGTTTTAGAAAGAAACCACTTTTTAGGCAGCTAAAAAGTAATTAACAGTTTACAATAAGATCTACTAAAAAACACTAAACAAATTTGTAAGAAATATTATGTTTATGATATAATAAAGAAATTATTTTCTTACTAATTTAATCTTAAGTATTAAGCAAGCATGATGTAAACTAGACTATATTACTTTGACTGAGTCCGTGACCATTTGTGAAAACTTTTGAACAAGTTCATCAATGCCATAAAATACCCTATATACATCACAGAATTGTTCTTTTTTGTTCAGCAGTTGTTCAGTTTTTACCAAAATTTCATTTTCAACTTGTTTAGTCTTTTTAATTAAATCTTCCGAAAAGTCACAGATCAAACGTTTTTCAATCCTGAAATTTATTCTTAGGTCAATAGTTATCTAATATTATGAATATTACAAGCTAATAAAATAGGGTAATGACGAAGAATTGATTTATGAAACCTCTTTTTATCATAAATTAGGATTAAAATAAAAATATTTATCTAAGTCTTACTTAGTCTGAAAAGTATTCAAAAAATTGATGAAATAAAAAATAAATTTATAAAGAATTATTTAGCTTTAAATAAAATATAAAAAAAAAAACAATAAAAATACTAACAGTTTTTCTTCGGCGATATTTTTCAAATAAGTTTTGCGAGCTTCTAAACGTTTTAATTTATTAGCAGGACTTTCAACTTTTTTCTTTTGAACTCTGCCTCCTAAAAGAATCTGTTTTAAAAAGTTCATTTTAGTAAAGTATAAAAATGTAACTTATTTAAACTTATTTATTAAAACTTTTGAAATAAAACTGATGACTAAATAATTATGAAAACAAATTTTCTTACTTTACAATTTGCTACTTTGTTTATTGCACTCTTTGAACGTAAATTGTCCTTTTTTGTATTTTTTGTTTCTTTCTTCTTCATAATCTGCTCTTTTTTCATTTTCTCAAGATTTTTTGCTCTTTGCATTTCTAATTGCTTTCTTTTCTTAATATCAATCATCCTTTTTTCATTCTGTATCTTTCTTCTTTCTTCCAATTGTTTTATTCTTTCTTCCTGCTTCTTTCTTAATATGTCATTTTTCTTCTTTAGCTCTTCCTTCTTCTTTAAAGCTAGAGCAGCTTTTCTTTCCTGTTCTTCTTTTTTTCTAACTTCAAGTAGCTTCCTCTTTTTTTCTGCTTCCTGTTTTCTATTTTCAATGATCTGCTGATCTCTAAGCTTTCTTGCCTTTACTTGCTCTTCCTTCCTTTGCTTCACTGCATTTTCCAATTTCTTTCTTTCAGCTATTTTTTTATTTTCAGCTTCTTTATTTGCCTTCACTTTTTTTGCTTTTTTGAGTTGTTCTGTTTTCAGTCTCTCAGCTTCTGTTTGCTTTTTATCTGCCCGGCAGATATTGACATCAGGTTTTATATTTGGCTGAATTTTGCTAAAGCCAGATTTTTTCATTTTTACTTTTATCAAAATCAGAGCTAAATTGAAAACGTAAATTTAAGTTTTTGCAATGTAACATTTACTGAAATTTATCTTGTTATGCAAAGAGCTTATTACTTGCTTTATTAGAAGAAATAAAGTATAAAGTATAAAATAAAGCTAAAATCATAATAATTACATAATTCCAATTACAAAACTCTTATGTTAATTAAATTTGGCTTCATTTGTAGTGAAAAAATAATTCTTAAACATAAAAACAATAAAGATTATTGCAAGTTTGACATTAAAAATATAGTCTGACATAAAAAGCCGGTGATATAATATTCTGATTAATTCTTAAACATTTATACCTTAAGATCAATAATAAAAATCCTTGTATACTAAGTAGTCGATAGAGATGTAAACTAACTCTTAGCAGCTAAAACCTTTCTACATTTATAACATCTTTTTCTGCCAGTCATACAGCTTAGAGAAAATATTAAGAGATAAAATTTACTGATGAAAAGATGTTTAATCTGATTCTTCTACTTATTATTATTATTTCAAATAAACAAACATGTTTTGAGTATTCACACTGCAAAAAAATTTTAATCTCATCATAAAAACTTAAAGCAAAAAATAAAATTAATTGTTTAAATCTTCAAATATAAGCTGCTATTTATACAATTTCAAAAGTCTTTTTCACACTATCAGCATGTTTCTAAATTATTTTTTAAATTACAATCAATTCTTTTTGGTAACTAGTTATGAAAAACGGTTGAATTATAAAAGAAAAAGATTAAAAACTGTGAGTAAATATAAAACTAAAAAACGCAACGAAAAGTATTTTTTAAAATAAAACATAGCATTAAAACTAGTTTATATCATATATCTACTTATGGTGAAGTCAAATATTTTTAATAAATTTATATGCTGTCGATTTTACAACTATATAACTTACGAGTTTTATATTTTAGTTTAACTAAATAAAAACTAAAATATAATTTCGAATGCTGAACCTAAAACTAACGCGTGTTTAATTCTAGTGAATGGTATATGTAAAAGCAATCTATCAATTTTGTTAGATTTTCTTATTTCAAATCTCTGAATATTTTTTTCGGGTATTTTGAATAATTTTATTTAAGATTAATCTTGGTTATATATATTTTAATTTTGCTTTTAGTTTATTATTTTAATCTAATGAACTATCCGTATTTTTTTCAAATTTTAATTAAAATTTTGAGCTTTTAAAATGTTTGTTTCATTTAATATAAAAATAATTTAATATTTAGTTTTAATAATTTTTATTCTTTTATCTTATTAAAAGATTTTTGAATAGTGATGTAAGTTCAGATAGTTTAATTCATTTAAAACTCATAAAATAGCAACAATTAAGTCTTTTTAAATCTGTATAAATTTGTATCTATTAAAATTTTAATATAATTCAATACTAAAGTTACTTATAAAGTTGGTAATTTTAGTTACTATTCATATTTTTATGATTTATAATTTTTACAATGTTATTATATTCATCATTACTTATTGTATAATATATTAATAATCTTTTTGTCTTTTACATATATTTCCATTATTTGTTTCTTTTTTATATCTAAAAACCATATTCTAAAACTCAATTAACCTTTAAATTATTTAATAAACTATAAAACTATTATTTATTAGTTTAATCATTATATATTGTAAAAATAACTTAGTTCAATATATAATATAACAAATAAATTTTATTTTTTTCAAGTATCAACTTTTTGTTTTTAATATTAGAATCTGTTGATGATGAGTGAATCAAACTCAGATGATGTTATTGATTTCATTCCAGAAGAGATCTCTGATCCTGATTTCATGAATTATGATCCTTACAAATTTTTACATCTTTATTACTCTAATTTACGACAAAATTTACGACAAAATCATAAGATAGTAGAAAAACTTGATCATTTCTCAGCATTGAGTGTTTCAGATAAACTCGATTCATCTTCAATGCCTATGGCTTTAATAGAAAAGATTTTATATCTTAAGAATTTGGAAGAAAATGTCTTGGAAGATAGAAAAGAATCAGAGATGTTAAAGAAAGAACCATTTTCTGAAGAGTCTTTTAATGTTAATGAAGAAATAGACGTCTTTTCTCCCCAAATAATTGCTGATGATAAACCTTCTGAAGAAGATTTTGATTATGATAAAGAAAAGGTGATGACAGATAAGCCTGAATCATCGAATGTTTCAGAAGTATTTGCAAAAAAATCATTTGAATTTGATGAAGAAATGAAATTTCCTCAAAATATTGAAATTCCTGATAAAAATGTTTCAAAAAAAGCCTTCAACAATGAAAAAGAAGAAATTAATAAAATGATAAGTTTAGAAAATCTCTGTAAAGACACTTCAAGCTCTAATGAAGATGTAGATAAGAAGATTGCAGAAAGAAATGAAAACAATGATGATAATAAAAAAGATAAACTACCAACATTATATTTTAATATAAATAAGGTTCGCAGAATTCCAAACAATTCTTTCTCATATGATTTCAAAGATTTATCTGATGAGTCATCTGAAGAGTCTTCTTCTGAAGAATCTTATTCTGAGGGATCTTCTTCTGAAGAATCTTATTCTGAGGGATCTTCTTCTGAAGGATCTTCTTCTGAAGAATCTTCTTCTGAGGAATCTTCATTTGAGGAATCATCTTCTGAAGACTCGTCATATGAGTCGTCTTCCGAAAATTCTTCAAAAAAAACGTGTTTTAATGAAACATGTTTTGAGAAAGAAGCTAATGAAGAAAAGTTCAAATCAACTGTGGATTCTGGTAAAGAATACAAGTCTAAACATAAGACTGTGCTTAATCTACTTGATGAGTTAATAATTGGATCTTCTAAACATTTAACTGATGATCCTAATAAACCAAAAGTAGTTGACCTACAAGAAAATGAATCTTTAACTTTAGTTGGAGAAGTGATGACTTTTATTGAGAATCGGATTGTAATTGTTAAAAGTAAAGGATCTCAAACTCTAGATCGTGAAAATGTTTTGTTTTTGAAAGACAAAGAGATGCTGGGTAAGATTTCTGATGTTTTTGGACCTGTTATTGATCCTATGTATACTATCATTCTTGATGCTGAAACTGTAGAAAGAATTGGGCAAGTTGAAACTGGTGTTGATGTCTTTTGTGCTTCCAATAGATCTGATCTTACCCAAAATGTCTTTAAAAATAATTTAGCAAAGGCAAAAGGGTCAGATGCTTCTTGGGTTGGAGACGTTGAACCTCCAATAACTTTAGTAGATTATTCAGATGATGAGGAAGAAAAAGCTGCTAAGAGAAAAGTAAAATTATCAAATGGAGCAAAATTCAATCAAGGAAAGAGAAAAATGGAATCTGTAACTCGAAATGTATCTCAGAAATTTACTTCTAGTTGCTCACCAAGTTTTCCAACTTATGTAGCTGCCTCTAATCCTTATAATATGTTTAATATGTACAACCAGGGTCATAGAACTATGACCCCTAGAACTATGGCCCCTAGAAATATGGGTCCTGGAAATATGGGTCCTGGAAATATGGGTCCTGGAAATATGGGTCCTGGAAATATGGGTCATGGAAATATGGGTCCTGGAAATATGGGTCATGGAAATATGGGTCATGGAAATATGGGTCCTGGAAATATGGGTCCTGGAAATATGGGTCCTGGAAATATGGGTCCTGGAAATATGGGTCCTGGAAATATGGGTCCTGGAAATATGGGTCCTGGAAATATGGGTCCTGGAAATATGGGTCCTGGAAATATGGGTCCTGGAAATATGGGTCATGGAAATATGGGTCATGGAAATATGGGTCCTGGAAATATGGGTCCTGGAAATATGGGTCCTGGAAATATGGGTCATGGAAATATGGGTCCTGGAAATATGGGTCCTGGAAATATGGGTCCTGGAAATATGGGTCCTGGAAATATGGGTCCTGGAAATATGGGTCCTGGAAATATGGGTCCTGGAAATATAGGTCCTGGAAATATGGGTCATGGAAATATGGGTCATGGAAATATGGGTCCTGGTTATATAACTCTCAGATTTATGGGTGGTAGTTTTGATTTTGGAAGATCTGGTAATTACAACCAAACTAATTGTTTTAATCCATTTATGAATAATGAATCATACCAGCAAAGCAATAATCATGGATTTCCAAATCAGAGTTTTACAAGTCCATCACAATCTCAGTATAATGCTCCTTATGGATTTCCACCAAATTTTAGACCATTTTTTTCAAACAACAAAAAGTAACTTTTAATGTTGCATTTCTTCTATTTTTATTTTTGAATAAAAATTGTCTCCAAATTGTCTCATTTTGTCATTAGATTTGATTGGTAAACTTGAAAAGGTTCATCAATTTTATTTAGTAGTAGTTATTGTCAGAAAACTGATATTAAAAATTTCAGATCAATTGAAAACTGAACACAACGGGTTTAGTAATAAATCCAAGAATAATAAATTATTATTAAAACAATTACTTCCCTATCAAATACTATTATAACAGTTTTTGTAAATCAAATAAAACTGAGACTTCAGAAACTACAGGAACAACACTTTTGATTAAATTTACTTTCACAGCTTTGATTTTTACATTTTATGTCCAACCGTAATCCCAAGCTTGCAAAAGATTACCGTACTAGAAAAGTATACTCCTGTATAAGATTTGATCCACCTAAACCTTGATTTTCAACATTTTTTATTATAAAAGTCAATTTATTAATAATAAGAGGTGGAACTTTCGTGCTTAATAATATCTTGATTACACAAAATTGACTCTTATGTTCACAGAATATAAATATCTGACAAAGTTATGTCAAATTTAAAAAATTCATTGACAAATTTATAGTTGAAATCATGGGTTGTGTAGCTTTTGAATCTCGTTGGCGGCTATTCAATTTTAAAATTAACGACGGCCGCATAGTTTATAGAAAGGAAAGTTATAGAAAGTTATTTCACACCATAAAATCAACAATAAAAATACTTGTATAGTAAGTAGTCGATAGAGAAATAATCTAACTCTTAGCAGCTAAAACCTTTCTACATTTATAACATCTTTTTCTGCCAGTCATACAGCTTAGAGAAAATATTAAAAAATAGTAATCACTGATCAAATAATGGTTAAACTGATTTTTCTACTTATTATTATTTCAAATAAACAAACATGTTTTGAGTATTCAAACTGCAAAAAACTTTTAATCACATCATTAGAACTTAAAGCAAAAAATAAAATTAATTGTTTAAATCTTCAAATATAAGCTGCTATTTAAAAAAATTAAAAAGTTTTTTTTTCACACTATTAGCATGTTTCTAAAATATTTTTTAAATTACAATCAATTCTTTTTGGTAACTAGTTATGAAAAAAGAGTTTAATTATAAAATAAAAAAATTAAAAACTGTGAGTAAATATAAAACTAAAACGCAGCGAAAAATATTTTTTGAAATTAAACACAGCATTAAAACTAGTTTATATCATATATCTACTTATGATGAAGTCAAAATTTTTTAATAAATTTATATGCCGTCGATTTTACAACTATATAACTTACGAGTTTTATATTTTAGTTTAACTAAATAAAAACTAAAATATAATTTCGAATGTTGAATCTAAAACTAACGCGTGTTTAATTCTAGTGAATGGTACATGTAAAAGCAATCTATCAATTTTGTTAGATTTTCTTATTTCAAATCTCTGAATATTTTTTTCGGGTATTTTGAATAATTTTATTTAAGATTAATCTTGGTTATATATATTTTGATTTTGCTTTTAGTTTTAGTTTATTATTTTAATCTAATGAACTATCCGTATTTTTTTCAAATTTTAATTAAAATTTTAAGCTTTTAAAATGTTTGTTTCATTTAATATAAAAATAATTTAATATTTAGTTTTAATAATTTTTATTCTTTTATCTTATTAAAACACTTTTGAATAGTGATGTAAGTTCAGATAGTTTAATTCATTTAAAACTCATAAAATAGCAACAGTTAAGTCTTTTTAATTCTGTATAAATTTGTATCTATTAAAATTTTAATATAATTCAATACTAAAGTTACTTATAAAGTTGGTAATTTTAGTTACTATTCATATTTTTATGATTTATAATTTTTACAATGTTATTATATTCATCATTACTTATTGTATAATATATTAATAATCTTTTTGTCATTTACATATATTTCCATTATTTGTTTCTTTTTTATATCTAAAAACCATATTCTAAAACTCAATTAACCTTTAAATTATTTAATAAATTATAAAACTATTATTTATTAGTTTAATCATTATATATTGTAAAAATAACTTAGTTCAATATATAATATAACAAATAAATTTTATTTTTTTCAAGTATCAACTTTTTGTTTTTAATATTAGAATCTGTTGATGATGAGTGAATCAAACTCAGATGATGTTATTGATTTCATTCCAGAAGAGATCTCTGATCCTGATTTCATGAATTATGATCCAATTAATCCATTTAATCAAGGTTATAATTCTGAGTTCCAACAAAGTGTAAATGACTTAGAAAATATTGAATATGATTTATTTAGTTCAAATAATAACCCTGTAATAAGCTTTGATAGACCAGAAGGTATTCAAGATGTTAGGATTTTTGATGAAAATGTCTTGGAAGAAAGAAAAGAATCAGAGATGATAAATAAAGAACCATTTTCAAAGGAGTCTTTTAATGTTAATGAAGAAATAGATATGTTTTTTTCTCCCCAAATAAGTGCTGATGACAAACCTTCTGAAGAAGATTTTGATTATGATAAAGAAAAGGTGATGACAGATAAGCCTGAATCATCGAAAGTTTCAGAAGTATTTGCAAAAAAATCATTTGAATTTGATGAAGAAATGAAATTTCCTCAAAATATTGAAATTCCTGATGAAACTCTTTCAAAAAAAGCTTTCAACAATGAAAAAGAAGAAATGAATAAAATGATAAGTTTAGAAAATCTCTGTAAAGACACTTTAAGTTCTAATGAAGATGTAGATAAGAAGATTGCAGAAACAAATGAAAACAATGATGATAATAAAAAAGATGAAGTACCAAAATTATCTTTTGTTATGAATAAAATTCGAAATAATTTGTCTTCTTTCTCAAATGATTCTAAAGATTTATCTGATGAGTCATCTGAAGAGTCTTCTTCTGACGAATCATCATCTGAAGAATCTTCTTCTGAGGAATCTTCATCTGAGGAATCTTCTTCTGAAGACTCTTCAGATGAGTCTTCTTCTGAAAATTCTCCAAAAAAAATTTGGTTAAAAGAAGGAAAATTGAAATCAACTGTGGATTCTGGTAAAGAATACAAGTCTAAACATAAGACTGTGCTTAATCTACTTGATGAGTTAATAATTGGATCTTCTAAACATTTAGGTGATGATCCTAATAAACCAAAAGTAGTTGACCTACAAGAAAATGAATCTTTAACTTTAGTTGGTGAAGTGATGAATTTTATTGAGAATCGGATTGTAATTGTTAAAAGTAAAGGATCTCAAACTCTAGATCTTGACAGTATTTTGTTTTTGAAAGACAAAGAGATGCTGGGTAAGATTTCTGATGTTTTTGGACCTGTTATTGATCCTATGTATACTATCATTCTTGATGCTGAAACTGTAGAAAGAATTGGAAAAGTTGAAACTGGTGTTGATGTCTTTTGTGCTTCCAATAGATCTGATCTTACCCAATATGTCTTTAAAAATAATTTAGTAAAGGCAAAAGGGTCAGATGCTTCTTGGGTTGGAGATGTTGAACCTCCAATAACTTTAGTAGATTATTCAGATGATGAGGAAGAAAAAGCTGCTAAGAGAAAAGTAAAATTATCAAATGGAGCAAAATTCAATCAAGGAAAGAGAAAAATGGAATCTGTAACTCGAAATGTATCTCAGAAATTTACTTCTAGTTGCTCACCAAGTTTTCCATCTTATGCAGCTGCCTCTAATCCTTATAATATGTTTAATATGTACAACCAGGGTCATAGAACTATGACCCCTAGAACTATGGCCCCTAGAAATATGGGTCCTGGAAATATGGGTCATGGAAATATGGGCCCTAGAATTATGGGTCCTAGAAATATGGCCCCTGATAATATGGGTCCCAGAAATATGGGTCCTGGAAATATGGGTCCTGGTTATATAACTCCCAGATTTATGGGTGGTAGTTTTGATTTTAGAAGATCTGGTAATTACAACCAAACTAATTTTTTTAATCCATTTATGAATAATGAATCATACCAGCAAAGCAATAATCATAGATTTCCAAATCAGAGTTTTACAAGTCCATCACAATCTCAGTATAATGCTCCTTATGGATTTCCACCAAATTTTAGGCCATTTTTTTCAAACAACAAAAAGTAACTTTTAATGTTGCATTTCTTCTATTTTTATTTTTGAATAAAATTTGTCTCCAAATTGTCTCATTTTGTCATTAGATTTGATTGGTAAACTTGAAAAGGTTCATCAATTTTATTTAGTAGTAGTTATTGTCAGAAAACTGATATTAAAAATTTCAGATCAATTAAAAACTGAACACAACGGGTTTAGTAATAAATCCAAGAATAATAAATTATTATTAAAACAATTACTTCCCAATTAAATACTATTATAAGAGTTTTTGTAAATCAAATGAAACTTGAACCTTCAAAAACTACGGAATAAACACTTTTGCTTAAATCTATTTTCCATTATAAAAGTCCATATTATGGATATTATTCTATTAGGAAACTTGTGTTTGTTGTTAATTGACGGCATAATTGATTTTTCACTTTAATCATTAGGAAATAATTCACACTTGCATTTTGAGCAAACAATCTTTTCACCATTTGATGCCAAATTTTACACGAAATTCGACTCCAAGATTTAAGTTTTCGTTTCATTCCAAAATCTGATTACATTTCAAGTAATTCCTATTTTTAAGATCGAGTCGCTTGTGTTGTAATAGAATTATGAACAACTCCATTAGTGGCAAAATTGAATTCTTCTCACTTAAACGTTATTAAAGCTTATTTACCAAACTGCAAATAAAACTAGAGTAGCTTTGTAAAAGGGAAAGGAAATCTAAGATTCACAAAGAAATAGCCATTCAGGTGATGTTAAAATCGGATCATCTAAGAAACAGCCGTATAGAAAAGAAATAAGGGGAGAGCTGTCATGATGGCTAAGAGCTGATATTTGTTTTCGCTTATCCTAGTATAAGAGCGTCCGGACGCTCTAACTATTATAAACAAGAAAAACTAAAATTACTTTTACTAAATTTACTTTTAATGCTTACCTAGAATTATAAGTTAAAAAAAAAACATACAAAGAAGCCTTTTTTATAAATTGTTTTAATTTTTACCTAAAGTTTTAAATAAAAACTAAAAATAAGTTTAATAACTTTTTTAAACTGCATGTTTTGAACAAAAAAGTACATTTTTTACAAAAGTTCATAATGTCGAAATGTGAAAGAACATTTGTTTTGTAATTTAAAGTATTTATTTACTTTCTATAGGTGTTGCTCTTATATTTCGCAGTAAAGTTTAAATTAATATTGGACATAAAATTTTGGTTTAATATCTGATCATTATTACTAAATCTGAAATTTTATTGATATTTATTATTAAATCAGAAATTTGTTTGTAATTTGAATTATTATATTTTTATTTTAAAAGATTACAATATATTTTATTATTATTAATTATCAAAACAAGCTGAATCAAATGTTTATCAATAAACTAATGTTTTACATAAATTAAAATTTAGTTGTTTTTTAGCAACTATCTATTAATATCTCTAAAAATGACTTTGAGAATTTCAAAATTGGCATCCTCTTTGACTAGAAGCAATCTCTTCAAGTCTTCTTTGGCAGCTCAATTTTCTTCTAGCCAAAGTGAGATTTATATATATTTTTTAAACTAATTTTATTTTTAGAACTATTTTATAGATGATTTAATTTTCTAATAATGAAAATAACAAGTTTACATCTAAAGTATATTAAATGTTACAAAATGAAAAAAATATTTTTTTAGAGGAATTATAGATAGACTATTTTTTTATATATTAAGTTCATTATTTTGTTTTAACAAATCTTATACACAAAAGAAAATATCTAAATTTTATACCTTATAACTTAGTATATACTCAAATTTTAATATCTATATTAGTTATATTTTATGATAGAATTTGATCCAAAACTTTTTTAAAAATTAAACACTTTTTTGTAGCTGCACAAAATTGTCAATATGAAAATATTCTGGTTGAAAAAAGAGGTAATAATGGTAGTGTTGGTTTCATTCAATTAAATCGTCCAAAAGCACTGAATGCATTATGTGATGCTCTTATGAATGATGTCAATTCAGCTTTAAACAATTTTGCATCTGATTGTGATGTTGGTTGTATTGTTATCACTGGAAGCGAGAAGGCATTTGCAGGTTCTAATCAAATTATCTTTTATATTTAGCATAGTAAGATCTATTTTTATCATTTACCAAATCATATTGAGAATAATAAACTTAACATTATTTTAAGTACAAAAATTAATTTGTATTTCTAAAATATGAAGATAATTTTGCTTTAATTAATTAGAATAAATTAAATCAAACTGTATTTTTTTGTAAAGATTTTTTATTATTTAAAACTTTTAAATTATCAAAAAAAGTATTTGGTAACACTGAGTACTCATGAATAAGACTTTATTTGGTTTCTAGCTGGAGCTGATATCAAAGAAATGCAGAATAAGACTTTAGTAGATTGTATATCTGGAGATTTCCTTTCTCACTGGACAGCTGTTGCCGACAACAGAAAACCAATTATAGCTGCTGTTAATGGATATGCGGTTAGTCTGAAAAATGATCTTCTTGTACAAAGATTAATCTTCATTTTAATAGCTTGGTGGAGGATGTGAGTTAGCTATGATGTGTGACATGATATACGCGGGCGAGACAGCGCAATTTGGTCAGCCAGAAATCCTTCTTGGAACGATCCCAGGTTTCAGATTGTCCTTGTCATTTTTATTTACTTTTAATATTTGTACTAAGCTGTTAAAAATTAACTTTTATTTTTGAACTATTAATTAGGTGCAGGTGGCACTCAAAGACTTACTAGAGCTGTAGGTAAATCACTTGCTATGGAAATGGTTCTTTCTGGAAATAGTATCAATGCGCAGACAGCATTACAAGCTGGTATAAACTCATTGATAAAATCTTCCATCATTTCCTTATTGTTCCTTATTAGGTCTTGTCAGCAAAATTTGTAGTAAAGAAACTTTAGTGGATGAAGCAGTTAAAACTGCTGAAAAAATTGCCAAGAACTCGAAGCTAATTGTTGGTATTGCAAAAGAAGCTGTTAATACAGGTAACTTTATTGTAGCTTTCCACGACTTCTCATACCTTATTACATTCTCAGCTTATGAAACTACTCTAGCTGAAGGTAACCACTTTGAAAAGAAACTATTTCATGCTACTTTCGGAACAGTTAGTTTATCTACAAGTCTGGTTTTATTGGTGATTAACTTTTAATTTTAATTTTGCAGAAAGATAGAAAAGAGGGTATGGACGCTTTTGTTGAAAAAAGAAAAGCTAACTTCACCGACGAATAGATAATATTTTTTATACTTTAATTGAATACAGTTTAATTGATAATATCTTAAATAAAATTTAATTATGTTGATCTATTTTCCAAATTTCTGCTTGTTTATCAGTTTGTTAGAAACTTTTAAATATAAATAAAATTATATTTAATTCATCAGATCTATCTTCCTAGATTTTCTTAGCTCATTTTCAAATAATTTAATTAAAAGGTCACATGTATAAAAACACCAAATGTTTTTCTATTCATTGAAAAAATTGTTATTTAGTGCAATTTAGTAGTAAATAATCACATGTCGTCAGTGTTAAAGTTCAAGAAATGCTAGTATATTTCCAACTTTTAAATTTCTAAACAGAGATCCACGAAAAAAAAGTGATTTGTTCAAATTTTAGATAAAAAAAACATTTTATAGAACCCGAATTGTCAGAAGAATATTCTAATTTTTTCAACACTATAAATGCTTTATGTTTTGCTTCTGACCCCGAAGACGGCTCTGCTGTAAGCCAGAGCTGAAATTATGGATATCCAGTTGTTGCCCATGTAGCAGGAGTCCATGACAAGCTATATCGCGGAATAGAAGGCTAGCGTCGATGGAGCTGCCAGAACAACTCTGAGTACAGTGACAAACTGCCTACGGAGTTACAACTCTGAACTCGGAGTGTTGCTTAGGAATTGTATCATTAACTAGACAAACACGGCCCTTTTCATTTGGATTTTTATAGAGTTTTCTTTCTCGCAAATATGTGTCCGCATAGGTTCCAATCTAGTACCTTGGTGTTTTATGCCGATGTAATAACCGCTGCACTACGGAGACGAACATATTTTGTGTAAGAACTGATCAGCTAGAATATTCAAATCATTAAAAAAAGTTCATGCTTCGAGGTCTATTCAGTTTATTGTAAGATGTGAAGAAGGATTAGTTTTGTTATGTTCTGTACAAAAAAAGTTTTAAGCAAAAACTTAAACTTTAGATATTTAAGTTTGTTCTTCACAAGGTACATACTATTTTTATCGATAAACCAGCCATTAATACGTGTTTAAATTCCATAATGAAAAAGCTTTATCGGTACATAATTTCAATAATTCAGTTTCATTTATTGATATTTTGACTCAAATTCTTTTAAAAACTTTAAACACAAAGTTTTAAGAGATGTTTATGGAAGTTACTTATAGAGTTATTTGCTAAAAATTAACAATTAAGCTTAGAAATGATAAAATAATAGACTTCAACTAATATATACTGATTTATCGGTTAGCAAATAAAATTATGTTTATCCCAAAAAATTTAGCATCAATTATACTTCTATATTATTTAAATCTATTAGAAAATATTTTTTATTATATACAATAAGTGAACAACAACTTTCCATATTAAATCATCTTTATAATATTACTTTTTAAATTTTATTTTATAGTAAAAATTGGGCGAAACTTAAAAAACCTCAATAAAAGCTAACAATTTATTAAACTTTTAACTTAAAAAAAATTAAACATTTAGAATTTTAAATTCTAAATGAACCATATTTTTAGTGATAAAGAAAAAATACAAAATCATGAATAAATCGTTAAAAGTTTCCATATTTTACAACAAAATGATGAAATCATTCGGTCAGAACGGTCGACCTTAATTACGTAGTACTCCTAACATTTTGCTGACTTGGAAGTTACGCTTGCTTGAGTAATACTTTAGTCTAGTGCACATGTTAATTCAGTTCGTTAAAATATCACAGTAATTTTACTTAGAAAGCTTTTAAAAATTTATAAAGTAATTTTCTAGTTTTCAAAATAGAATTATTTGTATTTTGAAATCAATGAATATATAAGTATAGATAAAAAAATTGTCTTTAAAAATTAATTTAATATTTGTTAAGATAATCAAGTATATACATTTTTTTTTGATCCAAGTTTAAAGAAAGTTTTTAATTTATTTGTATTTTAAAATTATTATGTGAAAAAATAAATTAAATTTTAAATTAAATCTTTATTTCTTAAATTTTTACTTTTAACCAATTATGAAAATTGTTAATTTATGAATTATTAAATATTTTTACAGTAATTTTTTATTTGAATATTTATTATAAGACTTTATTATGGGCAAAAAAGAAAAGAAGACATCTCCACCAGATTTAGAAAAAGGAGCAAAGATTTTTAAACAAAAATGTGCTCAATGTCACAATTGTGTCAAAGGAGGTGGAAACAAAACAGGTAATAAAAGTTGTTCAACTATTAAATGTCATATTAAATTTTAATTTAAAGTATTAGATGTATTTTTTAACTTTTCTAGGTATATATTTAGAAACTAGTAATTCATCTTTTTTATTTAATTTGGATTTATTTTCTTTCAGGACCTGCCTTGTATGGTCTTTTTGGAAGAAAGACTGGGTCAGTGGATGGATATGAGTATACAGCCGCTAATAAAGAAAAGGGAATTATCTGGGATGAAAAAACCTTGGATGTTTATCTTACCAATCCTAAAAAATATATTCCAGGTTTGTTTAACTTTTATCAAAACTGATTTTTTATTGATGTTTTCTTTCAGGAACCAAAATGATCTTTGCTGGTTTGAAGAAGCCTCAAGAGCGGGTTGACTTGATTGGTTACTTGAAGAAATGTAGTGATGAATAAACAAAGATGATGGAATTGATTCTGTATTTTTAAATAGTCATCTGACATTTGATTTTTAATTAATAATTTGAGGAATTTGGTTATTCATATTTTTGGCTATTTGAACTAAAATTATAAATTTATGTGAACTACTTGTTATTCATATTTAAGAAAGTGAACTTGTTTGTTTTTTTTATGTTTTTAGAAGCGTGATGATACATTAATACAGAGTTATTTCTTAAATTTGATTTGCTTTAATAAAACTGATGTAGTTAAGGTCATGTTAAAACTATTTGCTAACAGAAAGTCCAAATAATTTTCCTTGTCAAGGTCATATAAGTTCTATAAATATTTGCTTTAGTTTTGATGGCATGATATATTTGAGTTACTTTTCATTATCTCTAATAAACTTTTACAAGGTTAATAGGTTGTTTTTAATCATTTCTAGTTTAAACAGTTAGTTGGTTTGTCAATGAAACCTATTTAATGCTAACTATATCTGTAAATTATAAAAATTAACTTGATAAAAAATATTTATTTTTAGTATTATTAATATGCTTTGTGTGAATTCTTTGTAATGAGTTTTATCTCACAAAAATTTTATAGAAATCTTCTAAATGAATTTAGTTCCAAAGTAACAATAGTAAGAACAATTGTAAACTTGAGTATAAAACTTCAAAAGCTTAATTTTATGTTAACACTTTTCAAATTCTGGAGGTATATTGTGACCAAAAAAGTAACTTTTCAAGTATTACAAGCTCTAATCTTTAACTGAGATCTTTTCATAGAGCTAAGGCTTCAAGCCTTTATTTTTATTATTATCATTACTTTGCTATATTTTGGAGGCAGTTATTTAACTATATTCTTTGAAGTAAAAAAGTTGGAAAAACATTGAAATAAAAATTATTGTGACGTTGAAAAATTTTATTAAATGATTCCAAAATCTTTAAAAAAGTCTTCTGTACTTATTATAATTATTGATTTAATGTTTACATCATTGATTATTATTTTCAGTCCCAAAATTTATTTGAAGGTTAAAGTTAAAATTGGTTTCGAACATAATTTACCAATTAAACAGATTATTTTTGAAATATTATAAAGATTTGATTTTGAAAACTCATATTTAAAAGATGGGTTGTACACAATCATTGAACATTTTTTTCCTCTTTTTTAGCATTAGTAAAAGTAATGAATTGGAAAGCCTAAAAAATGACTCAGATTAGAGCTGTATCTAATAGTGAGTGTATTTACTATAAAGAAATTGGTATTTTATTTCTCATATTATATATTTATGTGTCAAAGTAGGCAATATAAATGCTACAGAATTTTAAAAGCAACCGATTCAAATGCAAAAAAGTATTTTCAAATTTTCTGTTAAGGTTTATAAATTTTTACGGCTAAACAATCATCTATTTAATCCACTTTATAAAACTTTTTCTATTATTTTGTTTATAGAAAACTCTTGTTTATGACTAGTGGCGATTAAGAACTTTGATCCTTAAAACTAAAAATACTAATTCTAATTTTGGCTATAATATAAAATGTATATTTTTTTGATTTAGTAACTTATTCACTAAGGAATACTCAGAAACAATAAAACCGAAACAAAAAAATACATAATGGACAAATTAGCTAGGTATGGGAGAACTTAGGCGACTTGGTGCAGCAAAGCAATACTTCGTGGTATTGTATATTAATTGAAAAATTAAAATTCAACATCTTAGGATTTATAATATCTATTTTGACTTTCAGAAAAATTACTATGAGTTTTTTCAGAGTTAAATTTTACTAAAGTTTAGAATTAATGATACTAGGAAATAGGTTTCTAGAAAAATACAACTTAAGTAAATTAGATATTTCAAAATTGTTGCGAAATTCAAATAGAAATCATAAAGTATAGTTTTGTTAATTTGCTTATTTGCATGATGAGTAGTTGCTTTGTATTTTGAAAGATTAATTATATTTTTGAGGACTATACTCGCTATAATTAAGGTATCTGCCTTATAGCGTGTAGTTACAAGCTGGTTTAAAAACTTCGACAACCAAGCACAAGATTTGTCGATAAGACTAATTTAATGGCCTGGTGTTGCTGGCTGAGACTAATATTTAGATCAAGATTTAGTATTCTATCAAGCTTTCTGTTCTACATTACACTTGGTAGTACAATCCAAATGTTTAATCTTCCGGCTATTCAAGCATTTTTTTAGCTTAATTTTAAGCACCTTACTAAGTATAAAAAACATATATATAAATCATAGAAGATTTGTATAAAAGTTGGTATGTATGAAATTTCTATAAGCTTTGTAAAAAAACCTAATTGCTTTTCATTTTATAATTATGTTATGATTAACACTATTTGTTGGATTGATCTTTTAGTCTACTATTTCATAAAAAGATAACGTTTTCAAAAGTCGATTTGGCAACACTACATAATCAAGTCAAGCATATGTAAAATAAACGTTAAAAAACATTGTTATCTGTTTTTATTTATCAGTGGATTACATTAAAATTTTTGTGTAAACTTGAAAATATAGTAATGTTAGATTATTGAATTTTAGTTGTTAAGAATTGTAGTGTTTTTTATTATTTCATCTACAAATTCTTTTAAAAAGTTTTCTTTTCTTAGAAACACATTAGACTAGTTTCTTTGTTATTTATAGAACAGTAGTAAAAACAATCAAAGGTTGTTGTTGCTATTTTTTGTCAAGTTGTAAACGTTTCATTTTGCTAATTAAGATATTTTGTTTCTAAATTGATTAAACTATAGACATATTATAGTTTATTGAATTTTTAAAAAATTGTTTAAAACTTTAAAGTATTTAGCACAATTATTGTTTTACTATTTTCGTTGATATTTAGTTTTTATGCAATTATTCTAAGTTTTATAGATATTATACTCTATTAAATCAAAAATAGTATAATATATTTGCTTAGGTTTTTTATTATTGTTGTTGTTTGTTTAGTTTTTTATATTGTATTGATCAAGATAGTACAACAGGTTCAATAATCTTTTTCTAGATCATTTTTTTACCCTTTAAATCCTTAAGTAGTTTTCAGATAATTTTTTTTTGATTTAAGGCAATTATAATTATTTTAAAATAAATTTTTTGTCAAATTTTTTATAATAATATATAATAATAATAAGTTATTTTTATAATTATATGCTTATAGTGATAAATGAACATATCTTCAAAATTTGCTTTAACATGAAACTTTGGTGATAAAATTGTATTTGATAGATTATTAGTGTAGTTTAAGTGTACTACTAAAAATTTATATACTTTTTAGTTTTGATGATTTATTTTTTCAAAGTTTTTTTTTTAAGTTTTTGTTTGAATTATAAAACTGATTTTTACAATTTTATTAAAAAATAATTTTTCTTTGAAAAGTTATAAAAAAAAAATTAATTCGTAAATATCTATTTAACTTTGTTTCTACAAGTTCTGATATTTTTTTACATTTATGGTGTATATTGAATTTATTAAGTTTTTATACAATACTTTGAAATAAAAACTATTTTTTTTATAAGATCTTAATTTGATGTAGTAGAACAAGTTCTTCAATTAATAAAATGTACAAACTTCTTAAAAAGCTAAATTATAGATATGATAATGTATGAGCTATATACTTCATATAAGGTAATGATCAATTCTTAGATAGATCTTATATTTGGTTCTTCAGGTTTATTTTTATTAGTCTTTAACAAGATCACCTATATGATAGATTTTTAAAAAATAGTTGTATGTTATCAAATAAATGTTTCAACTAATTTTAGTAATTATTCTTTTTTATAATTTTACTTTCTAAGTGATCAGATATTTTTATATTTATTTGAATTAGTTATTTTAATTATCTGTTTATTATAAATATAATTATATTTAATTGAATATATTTTTATGAGGCTTAGTGGTTAGAAGAAGTTAAATAGAAAAGAATAAATTTAATTTATTTAAGATGGACATTATTGAATGTTTAATTATGTAAGCCTATTTATTTATATTTCTATTGATTTTTTATATTTCTGACTAAGTTAACTATAAAAATTAAATAATAAAAACTCCTTTAAACTAATTTATACAAATCTTTATAATTCGTTAAATGATATTTTTATAGAACTTTAATGTTATAAAGTTATTTATAAATTCTTAATTTCCCATTAAATTGAGATCTTAAAACAATGATTTTCTTTGTTTTAGTTGTTATTTTGGTTTTTTATACTTGTTTTGTTTGTAAGATAATCTTATATTTGTATATTTATTATTTAGGTTTATGGTTTTTAAATAAGCTTTTGGTAAATTAAAACAATCATATAAACTAGTGTTGTTTGTTATTTTTATTATTTTTAGCAATTGAAATACTGAATATCATTTAAATAGTTAAATGCTTAGAACAAAATTAATTTGTGATTGTTTCAAACCAAATAATTATTTAATAGATTTATTAAGAAGATTTTTGTTATTAAGCAGCAAAATTTATAAAGTTTAAAAATATATTTTTATTATATTATTATTTAAAAAAGAATTCATGTTGACAATTATTTCTTTAAGTTATCTTAATTTCAACCAATTTTGTTTTTCATTTGCTTTTTAGTCAAAAATATTAGATTTGTTTATTTTGTTAATATGTTTCAAAAATTAATAATTATGAAATGTGTTTCTTGACTTAGTTCATCACTTTGAGTAATATAAATCATAATTATTTTAATTTACATGTAAATATTACTCAAGTTTTAACTTGTTTATTTTTCAGAGACATTTAAGCATGAAATCTTTGCAGCCTTCTAGAAAAAGAAAAGAGCTTTGTAAAGATAAGTATGAGACTTCATCTTTGTTTGACAGTTGTAGCTCAGACGATGAAATATCTTGCACTAAAAAAGTCAAAACCAACAACAATAACAACCAAAGTAGCTTCACTCAAAGAAGAGCTGATAAAACTTACATAAACAAACAAAAATGCAGAGATACTGCTGCTGAAAAATTTGATGCTATATTTGGAAGCCATGAAACAAGAATCAGTCGGGTTAATAGTTTATCAAATAGATCTTCAAAGAAAACCTTAGATGATAAGATTTCATCTTCTGTATCAAGTAATTCTGCTTCTTGCTCTACTTCTCAAGAAGATTCTGAATGTTTTTCATCTTCTATCTACCAATTTGATGGGTTAAAACCAACTATGAAAACAGCAAGTTGTGCTTCTACATCAGGTCTTTCTGTTACCAATGTAACTGTTTCGAAAGTTGATGGTAAACTTTTTCTTAACATTGAAAGAAGAAGATCAAGAACAAGTAGTAAGAACCCTATGTTGTCTACAGACAACGTTCAGAAAGTAACACAACCAGATGTCCCTTCTTTGAAATTAAATGAAATTTCCTCAAATGATAAGAGTGTAAGACCTGCTGATACAGTAAGTGGCATATCATTTGAAATGATGCTTCTTGATTTTCATAAATGATATTTGGAAATATTTCATTTTAAAATTTGTCATGAAACTAAGTTGTAGCATGTTTAATTTTTCTGTAAAGTTTTTTTTTTACATTTTTTTTTTATGAAATGCAAATATTTCTATCATTATCTGTTTATTTATCAAAGTAAAATTGTTTTTGTTAGACATTTTTTTGTTGAAATTAAAACAAATATTAGATCCAAATTTGATATGTTCACAATTTGAAGAAAATTTGTTGAAACATTTCATAATGTAGTCATTAAGAAATATTAAGAAAATTTATTAAATAGAAATTATTTTTTAGACAATAATCCCCAAAAATACCTCTCCAAGCCTACCAACTTCTATTATCCATTCAAATGTAAAAACTTTAAACGGTTCAAAAAACAACACTAACAAAAAGTCGACATTGGTACCTTTAACTAAAGTGAGTGGTTCTAGATGAGAAGATCTGTTTTTTTATCCATATCTTCATCAGACACATAATGGAAGAGCTTGCTACAATCACAGACCTTGGATGAGCGAGTCTGAAGAGGTAGATCTTTATATTTCATAATCTTTTTCATCAATTTGATTATCTTCTTACCAAGGGTTCAAAACAACTTTTATGCAATTCAAAACCTACAACTAAAGTTGATATGAAGTCATCAGAAAACTCGAATAGAATAATTCAAACGGACACATTTTCACAAAGATCACATCAACACTCTTCAAATAAAATAATCATGCAACACACAGAGGTATAAGCTCAAAAAATCATGATAAAACTCACTAACCACGTGGATACAGATTGTGACTTATGTACGGAATGTGAAAAACTTTCAAAATTGTTTTCAAGAAGGAGAAACCCAAGAGTTTGCAAATGAAGTTGATTATCTAATCGAAGGTTTAACACATAGCAACCACTCTGCATCTGTCAAGTAACTCAATTACATTTCATCTGATCCTCATCTTCACCTACCTTTTTTACAGGTCTCTTTTAATAGCTAGTTTTGCTGGTAAATGCCTTAATTCCAGCTTTCTTCTTTATCTCAAAGCACATTCAATACTAGCTAAAATATTTCCTCTCTTATCAGACTTTTCTACAAACAAAGTGAGTCTCCTTTCATCTTGATAACCTCCTAACCTTCATCTATTTATAGGCGTTGGCACTAGCAACTAGCGCGCTTTTATACGTCATCAGTCGCGACTACCAATCAGATTTGGATAAAACAACTCTCAATATCCTCTTTCGACTTCTCGATCCTCTGGATCGGGAGAAGGACTCGAACGGTGATTCGATCTTTACTTTGATCTTTATCATCTTATAGATCTTTAACAGAGCCAGTGACGGTTTTATCGAACGTAAACGAATCTGTGAAAAGAAAATATGGTTGGAAGAGGTCGAAAAAAGTCCCGGATGCTGTTGCATCCACTTCCAAATCTTCCTTTTGCTCCTTAAATGATGAAGATTTTAATTCAGTTTATCTGAAAGTCAAAGAATTTATCGTCGAATCGAACAACTCGTTCGTGAAGCGCGACGATTTTTCGGTATCTTCATCTTTCTAAATCTTCCTGAGTCTGAAACACAAATCTCTAAATTTCTATTTTTTTGAACTTTAATTGAAATGTTGGTGAAAAAAATTGACTTTTAGACTTTTCTAAAAAGTGAAAAACAACTTTTGTTTATCATTTGAACGTAATTTGTTCTCAAATTTTTAGAGATTAAATATTTGCAAGAAATTCTTCAGAAATTCCTGATTCTTAGATAAAATCTCTAAAATAATCCAAAATTTCATTAATTGAGGTTAAAAAAAACTGATTTTGATTCTTATTAACTCTTCCAAATAGACAAAGACTCTATGTGGAGACTCTCTACTCAAATATTCGTCCAGATCTTCAAACCCTGAATGGTTTCGTGAAGAACTTCGACTGCAAGGAGGTCTTGATTACTTCATCTCAATCGGTAAACACTTGATGGCAGTAGAGATCACATGATGTGAAATTTGTTGTTTTGAAGTGTATAGCCACGTCGTCAGCACCTCGGCTACATGTCGTTTAAAACATCGTCAAGATGAAGTGACGTTATTGGACGAAAAAAAGAAGTTTTCTATTCTAGGTCGATTACTTAAAGTCCTGGACAAATGCATAATAGACTGTCCGGCAAATACAATGTACCTGGTCACTCACAAAAAGGCACTTTTACTCGACCAACTATCATCGTAAGGACTCGATCTTTTATTGATCTTCATCCTCAAGACTTTCTTACAGATTATTAAAGATCTGTGAAGACCTTCTCATCACATTCACACCAAATGATCAACAAACTAAATCATCTAATAGCGACCAAAACAGCTTCAATTCCATTTTGAACGAAACAATTAAACAAATCATCAAATTGTTCATCAACATCAGCAACGATAACGGTGCCCCATAAGCCCCGATCCGCCTCATCTAATCTCATATATCACAGAATGGATCAGTAATCGAATAGGGGAGCAGAAAGATTTGATCCAAACCATCATCTTCTGTATCTTTCGAGTTCCTTCTCTAATCGCAGACAACGAGAAATATGAGATGTTGGTTCTGGTGAGTTGATGGCGTGGTGTTCGAGGTGCACCTTAACACCTTATGACGTCACAGAGTCTCAGTCTAATCGTCAACATGGTCGAATGTAGCGCAGCTAATCGTCTCGCGTTGTCCAAAATCCAAATCGACGCTTCTGTTCTGACGTCACTCGTCAAATCGTCCAATGAAAAGCTTCCTCCACGAATCGACATCATCCATGCGCTCGTCATGGTCACGTGATCCTTCAAATCGCGTCGCTGACGTCATAAACAGCTTTTCTCGCGCAGATGTTCAATCATCATGAGCTGGCGGCGAGAGACAACGAAGTGTTGGGTCAAGATGGAGTGAAGCGCGTTGTGGAAGCGAAGAAACGCGATGGATGTCTTCGGAAGATCCCTAAAGGGTGATCTAGTGATCAGGAGAAAGTTTCTGATTCTAATCTTGCTGCTCAGTTTACAGCTCTTCGAGAACGGTTGCCATGACGACATCGGGGGACACTGGAAGATGTCTGATGACGGTTTAGAGTGGATCCCATCGGAGGAGACGGATGAAGATGGGAAGAAGGAGGTTGCAACATCCAAAAAGAATCCCAGAAATCCGGAGAGTCATCTGACGTTGAAGCAAAAGAAAGAAATGAATGAAAGTGAGTTGGTTACGCTTCACTGAACATCGCGTCACATCGCGCGACTTCTTTTTCAGCTCTTGATAAAGCAAATGAGCATTTGGAGAACACGATGGTTGCATCTTATGTAGCTCTTGTCATCGGATGTATGATTCGTGGTAATCGTGCAAATGCGGCCCTTGTCTGTCCATTTCTGAAAGTGGACGGCTTTCAACCGATGGTTGTGGTCCTCCGTAAGATGCTGATGTTCATGAGTTTGATGGTTTGTTGCTAAGAGATCAGTTGATGAAGATTTTGATGATGATGTCTCGCAGGAAGGAATGTCTAAAAAAGCTGAAGCCACTCTTAAAGAGATTATAGAACATTTATTAGAAGAAGATGAATGCGCTAAGACAAGAGTAAAGTCTCGATGAGGAGGATCTGATCTAGTTGAATCATGACGAAGCAAGATGAAGGAGAAGATGATCCGGGAATTATGAGAGCTTTTGTTGATAACATTTGCAATTAATAAAGTTGTAAATGATAATTCCGTTTGTTTGTTGTTTTTTGTGAAATGTCTTTTTAACAGCTTTTTCTCTCGCCTTATACAAGACAAGTCTTAAGAAGTTGATCTTATCAACTCACTTAGCTTTTATTTCTTATTTGTTTTTTCTGTTTATTTTTTTTACATAAAACAAATTTGAATTTTTCGGATTATTATCTCCATTATATATTCGTTTTTTTTCATAATTCATTAAATCGACTCAAATATACAGAAGTCTGTTGACAATTACAGAAAATAGAAGTCAGTTTATCTCCTATAAACTGACTTTAGACGCTCTTCAAAAGCCACAACTTTGTAAGATTTTCAAATGTATTTTTAGAACTGCTAGCTTAAACAAAGTGAAAAAACATTTTCTGAGTTGTTTTCAACGATTTCAAAATATCAATTCTCCTTCCAAAAGTAGACAATTAAATAATAGTTTTTGGAAATTGAAGAACAAAGTAGATCTCGCTTAGAAATATTCTATTAGGGTAAATTTTTATCACCAAAAATAGATTTATGGATTATACCTCTGGTAATAAGCTGATATCTGCAAACAAATGTAGTTTGTATAGACGTAAAAATCTATTTTTACAAACTAATTTTATGAAATGGAACCAATAAAGTACTTTTTAGTCGTTTATTTGATGAAGAAATATATCACGTTTCATGATTTTATTTTCTGATATGTGTATTATGATAAAAATAAATGATAAATACTTAACTACTTTTTCCTAAATTTTTTGCATATAACAAATAATTTTGATATTAAAATGAATTTAAAAATACGTCAAAATCTCATTAGTCGAAAAAAATGTTCAGTTACTGAGTACATGGCTACTCACAATGACAAAAAATAAAATGATAGAAAGACAAATTTACAATCGAAAAATGAAGGATTGCACATTTAGTAAATACAAAATTTCAAGTAACATCATCTACTAGCATCTCGTTTTGGTCTCCAGCCATATATAAACTGAATAAGTTTATGTTGATGAAATATTGACATTTCAAAATGTACTTTCAGTATTTCTGATGTTAAAGTTAAAAGAAGTTTTCCGTCAACACATTCTTTTTGAAACGCTTCAATCAAATCTTCTTTCATTCCAATAAACCTGAAAAGAAAAAAGATGAAGTCTCACCATATTAAAAAGAGGTAGAATAACTTTAAAGATTCTGAAACTTCTTCTACAGACATCTGACGTATTTGTTGAAGATGAATATTTTCCTGAAATTAACTAAAATTAGTTGAAGACTAAAAAATAACAGATTTAAAAAAAAGTTTCATAAAAATAACAATTTATAAAATATTAATAAATAATAATTGTTTATATAAATAAAAAATATTTATAACAGTCATATAATAAATATAAATCAAAAAAAATTTATTATAATAATAATTATAAAACTGAATAATTATTTATAGCAATTTTTAAACAATCGTAAATTGATAAAATCTTGGAAAAGAAGATTATGAATTTACTTGAGCGTTATTTTCCATTTTGACAATATTCAAACTGCTATCAGCTTTCAATGGTAAACCTTAAAAAAAAAATAAATAAAAAAATGTTTTAAAAATGTAAAAAATTTAAAAGTAAAATAGAACTTACTATAAAGAATTTTTGAAGAAGAAATTTCCGTTTGATTATCAACATTAGAAGAAACTGAAAAAAAAAACAATTAAAATAAATAAGTGAAAAAAAAATGCATGTCTCAAATACTTCCTGCTTCTTCATCTTTAACTAAGTAAATATTTTCATGTTCATCTTCCTGATCTTCATCTATTTCATTAGTGATATTAAGAAGAGGTCTAGAGATCAGATCTTCAAGCTGAGGAGTCTCACTATCTTGTCTTCGTGGATTTTCTGCTCGAAACAACATCTCCATTTTCAAACAAACCAATTTGTAAATGAATTGGAAAAAAAGCAAAGAAAGGAAATGACGAAATCGCCACTAGTGGGCGCTCGCACCTTTTTGCCTGTTTCCTTGATACTCAGCAAAGATTGGCTCCTCATCAATCCGATTTCTGAAGAAGATTTTGTGATGATTGAATCAATTTTGCATCCTCACCTTTCAGTATCAGATGTTGGGACAGGAGGAAGCGGTTTATCGACGTTTCGCGGTCTTCTCGTGGATGTTGGGACTGGAGGAGCGGTGATGTTGCGGGGAGGAAGAGGAGGACCCCCGCCAGAGTCTTCATTAACCACTGATTCAGATGTAAATTGAGATCGAAGTTTCGCGACTCGGATTCCGGTCGTGTTTACTGAGGCAGAACGATGCTGGTCTTCTCGAAGACGCTGGATAAGACTACTGGCCATTGGACGAGGTTTCGTGGGTCTGATAGAGCGTGGAAGATGAGTACGAACTGATCTGCGCGTAAAAGAAGCTGATGAAGACACAAGGGAAGATCTGAGGGTCCTACTGAAGATAGGAATCAATGTTGGAGTTGGAAGCGTCTGGAGAAGAACAGATCTCTTGGAAGAGAGCTTGGAGCTTTCGATCTTCGTTTTCATTCATCTATAAAGGTCAAAGGTGATTGGGGCACTCGATGATGACGTCATACTGACTTTGAGCTTAGTTACAGCGGTTGGAAGATGAAAGAAACTTAAAGAGGTTGAAAACTCGATAAATTTGTTTGAAGATGTTAATCCAAGAATAAAACGATGTCTTTCAGCCTTTAAAGAGCAAATTTAGAAGAAGAGGAAGATCTGTTGATGAAGATCTTACTCCAATGATCTTCAGACAGCTTCCTCCTTTAAGATGTACTTCATTGGAGTGATAAGATGGAGTAGAAGTCCGATTATGCTTCACTACAACTGTACATGGAAAGTCGATGTTGTTGAGAAGTTCACATGCGTTCATGTCAGCATTCCTCTGAAGGAAGTTCATCTCTGTGGCGCTTCTAGTGGAAAATTGTGCCCTTGTGCTGTAGGGAAGACTAGAAAGAAGATGATAAGTCTCTTGATTAAAATATTTAGTAAAAAATTACCTGATGTTTATGTTCAAACGTTTACAGTAGACGTTTAGAACTCTTTTTTTGCTTAATATCCGTAACTGGTTTGTAGGTTTAAAGCGATTACTCTGTTTCAGAAAAGTTTAAAGATTATTAAGATGATTTGTAAAAAGACCTTGGCAGCTTCTTCATTGTGACCAAGGATTGTAAATTCATCCCCAGCTTGTAAAATGATTTGATCTTCATTTGAACCATCTGGGCAAACAACTAAATTCTGTTGGATGAAGATACTAGGAGGTAGAAAAGAAGCAACTTCTTCTACAGAGCGAAAAGTCTGGGAAAGAGATCTTAGAAAAGAGTTTATGAAGATGAAGAAAGACTCACTTTAACTTGAAAGCCAGGACGTTCAAACTTTTCACTAATCTTGAAAGTGAAGTTACACCCTGTCGGAATTTCAATTTGCTTTCCGACCACATAATGTCCTGTTTCTATAGTTTGTGCAACAAGTCTGACAATTTCAATAAATTGGTGAAAGTTTGTTGATATTTAAAAGGTCTTTACCTCGTTATACATTTTTTTCCATGTAGTAATACATAGACTGCATCAGAAACTTGGTAATCAGTTATAGATTTACTAGATATCTTGGCAAGCTGTTAAAAATAGAAACTTTAAATCAATCTTTTAAAGAAATTATAAACAAAAAATGAATAAATCTTAAACAGTTTATCAACCTTAATTACTCACAATTGGAAACCCAAACTTTTCTTCAATTTTTTCTATATTAAAACATTCTGTTGACCAGTTTAAAGCATCTAACCTATGAATTGTCTCTTCATCCATACTTGCTTTAAAAAATGGTCTAAAGTGAATGGTCAACAAAACGAATATCTTACAAAATTTTACTTTTAATATTAAATTTATTTTCTAAATATTTATTTAAATTTTTCCTTAAATTTTATAAAAGCAAAATTTTAATTTCTTTTTAATTATAGTTTAAATTTTTTTTAGAATTAAGTTTAAAAAAAATAATTTAGTTTTAAAATTAGATAATCATATAGCTTATAAAAAAAACTAAATTTGGAAATAAAAATTAAATAAGTTAAATATTTATAGTATACATCCTAAAGATAAATAAAAACAGTATTTGTTATTAATGAGAAATAAATTTTAAAAACAAAGCTGTTGAAAAACAAATAGAAAATTTAAACTTTAGTAATGATCATATATTTCACTTTATTTTTAAGTAATTTTTTAAATTATGCAAATTTTAATAATAAAATAACAAATTTGAAAAATATTGACATTAGAGTTAAAAAACAAAAATATTTTTTAAAAGTGATAACTGATCTTAAAAACAAGTTTTGAAAAATAATTTTATTTTTACTTATTACTTTAAATCTACTTTTAATAGTAATTATCTACTAGAGTAAAATTATATAAAATAATTTTTCAAAACCCTAAATCAAATATAATTTATTTTTTTTTGGTCTTATAAACAAACTTTTTTTTAATTTTTATTTTTATCTCGCATAAAAGTGCTAAATTAGCTTTAAAATAGTTGATGCAGTATCTATTTTTCTTTAAATTTGATTTATTAAAACAAATTTATGAATAAACAAGTTTTAAAAATCTATATAGGAATTGATTTATTAAAAGTTTTAAATACTTAACTAATGCAGAATTATTTAATGATAAGGAAGTAAAACTTTTCCACTGACTTATATTGTTAAACTAACCATCATTAAAGTTATGAGAAACACCAATAAAAGAGAAATTGTTATTATAATTATAAATTCTGTAAATGATGCACAAATTACTACACCTGTTCTGTATTTAACTTAACTTTTCGATAATTCAGTATAAAGTAAAAAAGACTTTTATATATATTCAAATGCTAAATACATCAGTAATCGATTATGCATGAAATGGTATTTGAAAAAGTAATCGATTATGCATGAAATGGTATTTGAAAAAGCAATTCATTTTGAGAGAAAAAATAAATAAAAATACTTTAAGTTTTACCTGAATCAAGAACTATTATATACACGTTTAAAAACTACCTTAAACTTGAATATATAATTCTTTATAAATAATTTTCACTTTATCAAAATCATAAAAATTTCTTATATCAACAATATTTAATAATGTTTATAATAATCGGATAAATAGCATTATAGTTTTAGATTATCTTTTATTAGTTGAATAAGATCTAGTTTTAGATGAGCTCTTACAACAATTCAAAAATGACGATGTTTGGACCAAATTTTAAAACTTATTATTCTTCAATTATAAAAGCAAACTTTATCTCAAACTTTAAAAATCAGATGCCGCCTCAATCAAATTATTAGTTGAAATAAGTTCTACATCTTATATCTATTTTAACAAATCCTTAAAATACAGTTAATAAAAAAAGATGATTACATGTTTGATTCAATTTTTCAGAAGCATATACACTTGCAAAGTCTGATTTACTATTTATCATACTTGCATATACTTTTCAAACCCTTCTTACTTTAAAGATGAAGATTATTTGCATTAATAAGATTCTATTTTTACTAATCAAAGGGTTTTACGAGTCAAAGTTCCAAATAAACTCAGCTTTCAGCTTAAAATGTGTTCCTTATGTAGGATTTCTGGTATTTTCACTGAATTATAAGTACTTAATAGCGTCAACAGACAGATAAATCTAAGAAAATGTAACAATAAAACATCTAACCATTTCTATTTAGTTTTTAAAGTTATAGCATAATTATCAAGAGCTAATTAAAATATGTCATCTTCATACATTTATAGTAATTATAAAAGATTGTGAACTAGCTTATATAAACCAAGCTTTAGATTGTTAAATATGTGATATTTTTAAAATAAATATTATGACTAAAAATATCTATAGCAATAAAGTTTACCAAAATTAACCAGTTTAAAATTTATTTTACATTAAAACTTTTGTAAAGCTTACAAGTAAGCTATCATAAAACCAAAATAAATTAGAAAATAAATATCTTAAAATTGACCATTTTTTAAACTTATAATTAATTGTAAATTATAATACAAAGATTAAGTTATGAAAAACTTTTATTAAAATTAATTATTTTTCGTTTTTTGTTAAGACTGGGTATAAAACTATTTCCTTCATATAAAATATCCTTGTATGTTTTGATGTGGCAAATATATCCATTCTTCAGAAAGCTTCTAATAATCAAATATTGAAGCAACATTAAGAGATACTAATAAAGAAAATTTACTAAAAATTCAACAAATTTTAAGAATTCGAAAATTTTTAAGATTTTTAAATTAATCTTTTATTTAATATATTTTTATTCATTTTCAAATTTATCAAAATTTCTTTTAGCTACTTTTAGAATAATATTTTATTACATTTTTCTTTTTTAGGTTGAAAGAATTGACCTTACATAAATACCAAATGTTCAAGAAATATTCTTAAACTAGAAAAAACTATTTTTAGTTTCGAAGTATTCTATCGTTAAACTACTGACAATCATTTTACAAGAAGTAATTCACCTATCGAAAGAATTACAAAAAAGAATTTGTGAAAAGCCAAAAATTTAGAATATTTTTCTTCAAGAATTCGACTCTGAAAACTCAGCTTCATTTTCAAATCTTGTTTTACTTTAATGATAATTTCTAAACAAATTCGAATAAATATAAAATATATATGATGCTCTCTTGCTATACAATTTGGGAGTAAATTTATGATTACATTTTCATCAATACATCTTTACTTGATTACATATTTTTCATAAGTAATCCTAGCTATCAATCAGAACTTAGATTAAGCAATAGAAACTTATAAGTAACTTGTAAGCTAGTAAATGGTAGTTTTCTTTCTATTTTGTGTTAAAGATTACTGTTAAGTTTCACAGAAACTAAATCTTGATAAATGATTATTCTCTGATTAGCAATTTCTATTTACAATCATTTATTTAGTTTATTTTTTTTTTATTTTTTCAGATGAAAACAGAAGATGTTTGTTTTTTCTCAAGTTGTTTTGTAACTAATTTTTCCGAAAAGTTAATTGAATTTTTTAATAAAAGACAAATGCGTGAATCTAAATTTCTCTTACTATTCTCAGTACTAAGACAACATTCATTTAAACAATAAATAAATCTCTTGTTTGGTTTTCCATTTGTTAAAACAATTTAATAAATTTTGTAATTTCGTAAGTCATCAGAAACTGATAAAAAGAAGTTATAAAAAGAAGAAATTAAATTTACGATTTTTTTTTGTAACTTTTTTAGTTCCTTCAAACTTTACAGCTTTTTGGTTTGGATACTATTTCTAGAACATGACCATAATGTCTGTAATCGGCCAATGAAAACCAGTATCTTTATGACTAATAGGGATTCTTACTAAGATAGAATTTTAAAGATATTAAATATTGAAAAATATTAAAATCAAATCAAAAAATTGAATATAGAAAAATAATAAATTTGAAACGGTAGAAAATGGTTACAGTTTAAGAAAACAAAGGACAAAATATCACCTTTGATTTTCTAACAAGTTTTATTTGTAATTGAATGTTAGATATCGTCCTTTTAATAATTGTTTTAGATGATGTTGTAACATCAGAACTTCTGTTAAGTCTTGTTTGATCTCACAAGAAAAAGACAAGTTGAAACTATATTTAAATTTTTACTCGTTGTGATTTAGGAAATCTTTTTTACCACTTTTATTTTTAACTTTTTTAAAGTGATAATTACCACAATTGTAATAAAAATTTTTTTAATTTACTCGTTGTGATTTAGGAAATCTTTTTTACCACTTTTATTTTTAACTTTTTTAAAGTGATAATTACCACAATTGTAATAAAAAATTTAGGAATACTACATCGATATAAGGGTTTTGTCATTTGCTAAAAAATTAACTTTCGATAAATTTAAACTTTATACAAACTAGTATTTAACTTGATTTTGATCAACAGCAATTTCACAAACAAAACAAAAAATGAATTTCATAACTGTAAACAATAAAACTTGCATCAATATTTTGAAAACAAACCTTACCTATATAAAATGTTATATTGAATTAAGCTGACAGAGAAGGTTATCCTGGTTGCTTTTACTAATTTTTTTAATGTAGTTTCTTTTTATGCTACTTTGGAAAATTTAGAACATTTTTAAATGAATAAAAACATACAATTTAATCAAAGTTTTAAACAGTCAGTAAATAACTTTACAAACAGATTTGCTTTTCAACAATTTTATTGATAGTTATTAAATATGGTTTCAAAGTCAGTTGTTTTGATAATTATCTTATATTTTTCTTTGCAATCTTTGGGTTATTGGTAAGTGTTCAGTTCAATACTTTTATAGATTTAAATTAATTTTTTTCATAAAGCTTATAAATAAATAAAAGTATTTTAATTTTATCTTACTTTTGCTTTCTTGATTAGTGAAAAAAATAGTTATAAGGGTGAACAGAAAAATATTTTAAGCAAGGTTAGTATAAGCAGAAATAATTTCGTGTTTTTTTATGAATATTTAGTAATTTAAGTATCAGTAAAAACATCTTTAAGAATATTTATTAAATTTTCTAATTCTATTTGCAAAGATTTCCTTGAAAACAAAACTGACAGCCGCTAAAAAATTATTTCAAATTGTTAAAATCGGAGTGAAAAATGCCGCAGTAAGTAAAAAACTAAAAAATATTTCAATGTTTTGATTCATCTAAACAAGCAAAGATAAAACGATAACTTTTGTAGAGAGTTATTTAAGAAATAAATTAGTTACCAAATCCCAAAAATCTTTATTGACTTTTGCATTGCAAACAGCTTTTGTTCTTAGATCGGTTCTAAGCAATTATCAAAACTTCTTATCAAAACTAGTTGTGAAAATAATCTATTTGATCTATATGACTCAAAATTTTTTATGATATTTGTACTAGAGCTCATACAATTTATAGAAGTTTTGTTTCGTATTGCTAGATATATATCTACAGCGATTAAATAAGCTTGTAATTAACTACAAGCCGATTACCGAATGATAGTCGCTTATACCATAGTTACATTCAACACATTTACGTCAGCGGTAAAATAGTTTACTGTTTCAAGTATATCACAACATTTTGAAAATAAAAGTTTCAATTTCTGCAGGATTATGAAAAAGTTTAGAAGTGTCGAAATAGAAACTGAATCGCCAGCTGCAAACCGAAATTAAATTTGCTGTTCCTGTCATATTTTATTAACTTAAATTTCAAAGTGATCAAATCACCTGTGTTTTTGATGATAAGAAGTAATAAAGAATACATGTAGCTATTGTCTAACATTGTATAAAAATCATAAATTATTTTTAAGATATTAATCACCTGTAACTATTTTTCAATAGCAAGTATTTCTAATAAATAATTTATAAACAGAAAAATTTTAAGATCAAGTAAACTTATGAAGTAACTTTTTGTAACAACTGTTAGTAACCTTTGAATTATAACTTGTCATGACTTACATCAGGCGAGAATATTGTAAGCCAGGGCAGAAATTATGGAGATTTAGTTGTTGCCCATGCAGCAGGATTCCACCTTCCACGCTAGCAAGTTATGCAGTAGAACAGAAGGTCTGATGCAGCTGTCGTTATAGGCGCTGCCAATTCAGTACTAAGTACAATGAACTGCCTGAAAAGTCTCTTTTCAGTCAACTCTTCCTTTTCTTCCACTAGCAACCATTTGATTTTTTCTTTTATACTTCAATTAAATTCGCCTACA
Source organism: Pegea sp. RAD2-039 (assembly GCA_034620365.1). Lineage (NCBI taxonomy): Eukaryota > Metazoa > Chordata > Thaliacea > Salpida > Salpidae > Pegea > Pegea sp. RAD2-039. Next base: position 386,392 of record JAQGEQ010000090.1, read on the forward strand.
ATTAGCTTATCTTAAATTTTTTTCAACTTGAAATTTAATGATCTATCTTCCTTTAACTTGAAGTGCTTGATGAAGACCTTGCAGACACAATTTCATCTAACTTCTGACCAATTCTAAGTTCTTTTCACCTCAATAGTATCAAAACCTCTCATTAAACGTTTGTTGAATGAAAAGCTTAAAAGTCTAAACTCAAAACTCTTTTATAAACAAAAATACAAACTTAAGTGTTTATTTCATATCAAGTTCACTGACACACTCAATCATAGAATTAATCCGAAAATTCATAAACTTATCTTGATAAGCAAAAGTCCTCTTTGTATTTGTAGGAGATGAAGATTCATCAGAAGTTTCAAAAATGTTTATCTTTTAAGGTTACTTTTGTGTTTCTGACAGACTGTGAGTGGTACTCAACTGTTCTACCAAAAATGTGCCCACTAAATAAAAGAGTAAAATACAAAAATATGTCCTCTATTCCGTGGTCAGAACGACCTTTACGGGATTTACTTCTTGGGAAAATGCTGATATCTATTCCGTCTTCTTCGCAGCAAAATCCTTCTTATTGATCCCTGATTAAATCCAGTGAAGACTCTTGTTCAGATCTTGAGGTAGAATCTCTTCTTCTGCTTTTCTATTTCAACTTTTTTTACTTCATAGAACGTCCGGATGCTTTTAGAGAATATTTGTATCAACAATGACCAAGAAGCAATAGAATAAACTGTAGTTAAGGTTTTTCCAACTCTATCAGCAAATTTTTTCAAAATTTAGTTTAAAAAGTTATTCACAAATTTGTAGTCTGCTATTTTATTTTTATTTATTTTAAAAACAAACTTTAAGCTTCTTCTTGAGAGTATTTATGTTATATGTTACAAGAGCTTAGAGCTTAGATCTTAATATCGATTTTCAGATTATTTTTTTAAACTTTCCCATTAAAACAACGTTAAAATTTTAATCAAAATTATTTTTAATAATTATTTTGGGTTGACTTATTTACCAAACAAATAAAATTAATATTTTAATTCATCATTTTTTGTATGTTACTAAATAAATTATTTAATAGTTAGTAATAAAACTATTCATATAATAATTATTACATTTATTTAGTTATAATGTTATAATATCGCCAACATTGCCATTTCTAAACTGTGAATTTTTCTCTTTTACAATACTATGATTCTGTGCAATTCTTCACTGTCATATGCTTTTTCATTTACACGTCAAATAGATCTAATTTATGAGAATGTGTGTTAGCGAGAGGTGCTCTCTTTAGGCACCCTCCTTCACATTTATTGTAATAAATAATAAATAATCACTTTTAAAAGTTTGATAAAAATTTATTTCTGTTTTTGTTTTCAAGCAATATTTTATAAGTTTTTAAATTATTTATTTATTTCAATAAATGCGAAGGAGGGTATCTGAAAAGAGCACCTCTCGCTAACACACATTCTCATAAATAAAATTTTAAATTACAAATTACGATTATACAACATTAAAAAGATCAAAACCCACTTTATCTTATTAGAATACTAATATCATAAATTGAAACTGATTATATAAGAATTATAATTGAATAAAACTATTTAAAGTTTACAAAACTTTTTAAGTTACATAATAGAGAATGTATGTTAGCGAGAGGTGCTCTTTAAATAAATAAATAAATACAATTTAACTTTATGATTAAGTCTTATGTTTAATATACAGCTAATAATACAAAAATATCTTATTTTCAACTCTTTTGCTTTATATTAAAACAACTTTTACACTTTTTTTAAATCCTAAATCCTAATTCAATATTTATTTCTGATCTTAATTGAGTTTGAAGTTACTAATTATTAAGTAATTAAACATTTAAGAAAGCTGTTCAGCAAACTTAAATAAACTTCAATTATAAATTTACGTAAATTATTTAAAACCTTTTAAACACTTAAAAAGAAATTAAACTGATTTTAAGAACAGGAATAGATCAGAAGTAGTGAATTAGATTAATTTGAGACTTTATTGGAAAGAACATTTTGAAGTTTACCGTTTCAGCTTTGACAGTTTTTTTTAGTTTATTGTAACTAATATTTGATCAAATAAACTTATTTACAAATTATTAATTTATTCTGACGTATATGCTACCCTATAATATTCAACATTTATTTCAAAACTATTACAAATAAATTATAACTTTAAAGACCAGTGTGCCCTGCATGGGTAGAATTCTGTGGTCTATGTTAGTTTTGAACAGGAGGGAGTGCTGATAAATTAAAGTCTGTACTACGCTAGCAGATGAGTATTTTATATAATTGAATAAAAGCATTTATAAAATTTCGATTTAAAAATATTTTGTTTCACAAAATAATTTTTTTAAATACTTGTAAAAAAAATAGAAAACTATATTTAAATTAATTTCTTTTTTAAGATATTATTTATTTCCAATATAATCTTGATTTGTAACTTCAGTTGACATTTTCTACAAAGAAAATGATATATATACTAAAATCAATAAGAGGTTATTTGTTTCTTTTTTCAAGTTATTACTAAACCATTTTCATATAAGATCTAATTTGATACTGAAAAATTATTCGCTTAAATCAATAATTAATCATCTTTTTACATTTGATAGAAACAAATATTTCTAAAAACTGATTAAAAGAAGGTTGAAAGTAATTAGATATTTTTCTATGATGAATTTTAACAAAAACTCCAAACATGATTTTATTTTATTAATTAGATTTTCTTATTTTTAAAATTGGGAATTTTTTTTAATACAATTTATCTTTTTAAATCTTCTTGTACTCCTATAAACAAATAAGATCTTATTTGTTCTTAAACCATCTGTAAATTGTTCAATAAATCTTTAATTTTTGTTATCTATTTCTAAACAAATTTTTTTCAACTCTGCTAATTATGATTTTCAAAAATCAAATTCTATTTGTTTTGTACATTTAATGTTTTATTTATTTTAGTGATATTCAAACAACAAAGTAGTACAATATTAGTTAGCATTTGTATATGCAATTCATTAAAGTCCTAATGAAGTTGAATTTTTAAAAACTTCAAACTTTTGAAAGATATCTTCAAACACATGACACAAAAACACAGCAAAAAAAATAAAAGGTTTTTCAGATAATAATTTGTTTCACTTAATTGATTAAGTTAATGAACATATCAAAAAAAATAATGTCAGATATCAATAAAGGATTATCCTCTAAATCCTGTTATAAGAGATGGGAAAAAAACAAGATAATTTTTTTGACAGTATGAGAATCAAATAGCAGATTAGAATTCGGAGGTCAAAAAAATTGTTGAGATTTTATTTACATTTATAAACTCTAAATAAACAAATTTGTAAATATTTTCAAAAACATCAAAATCTGATCCCAAATTAAATCCCAAATCTTCTTTTAAAAAAAACTCAAAATAAGAAAATAATTTTATAAATTGATTGAAGAAAATTAATAAATTTATCGAAATATTCAAATTAAATTTGAAAACTATCGATATTCAAACAACAACAAGATGACGTCACATGTCATCGAAAACTCTTAATCAAGAATGACGTCATCACTTTATGATTTATTCAAAGATGAACAAATTCGGAACAGAAGCTCAGATGATGACGTCACTCAGCAAGCAATGTACAAAACTACATTTAAACGATGTTTTTGTGTATGTAACTAGAAAACAGATAAGAAAACTGGTTTGATGAACAAATCAATAAGAAGACGAATAAATAAGAGTCAAAGTGTGTTCGTTGAACCGTAACAACCAAACAGACCACAATAGCAATTGTACAAAGTAGAGAAAGTATCGTTACCATGGTTGCAGACGCTTCGTTGACGATTGGAACAGATAAAAGGACTTCATGCAAACATTGAGATAGTGTCAGGCAGAGGGTAGCATCTCGACCAGGACAACACCTTCTTCACGGTCATTAAGATGAGGATTAGAGGAGTTAGCTGTCTTCTGAGACACAATCATTCGTGCATCTGGAGACTCACGACTAGATGGAGCATCTTCTAGATGAAAGTGTTATCATGGAGACGAGATTATGACAGGATAGTTACCTGATGGTGATGTTGGTTGATGTTGAACGTAGATGATTCGATTAAATGATTTAAGTCTTCTCCATAATTGTACATAGATCTTTAAGTGATGAGGATCATTAAAAGATTCATTTAGGATCTCTCAACTTACTTTACATTGAACATACATAAACACCATTCCGCCAACAAAACCAATTGCAACCACCACCAGCTTCGTCCAAAAAGGCCAATGTAACTGATCTTCATGAAAAAATGAATAAAAGATGAAACAAAGAAGAAGAACTCACTGCTCTGAAGCTCATCAGCTGTTCGCTCAATCAGAACATAAAGAGACCAAATGACACATGTGATGGCGACAAGATGAAAGATAACTGAACATAAGATCTTTCGCCTCTCGCTTGTAGACATCGAAAGTTTTTCCCACTGGAAAAAGAGGTGTTGGAGGAGGTTAATTAATGTGAAATTTCAAACAAACTTTTGAAAGAGGTTTTAACTTTGTGTCCATGGCAAAATGGAAACCACAAAGTTCACAATGCTTGCAATCTAAAAGAAAATATTTAATTGAAAAAAGTGTTCTTTTCACTTAAAGGAAATTAAATGTTTTTTAAGGAAATCGCGAAATAAAAATGTTTTTGAATATCTTAAGCTCAAAGCAAAGCTATTCCACCGAAGAAAATATCGATTTTTTTTGCTAGTTAATGTACACACAACAACAAATATTAGAAAATGAAAGTTCAGAGGTTTACATAACAGTTTTTAACCATCAAATTCCTACTCCAATTAACATCAATATTTAGTTTGATTTCACCTGAGCTTTTTATCCACTGTTGTAAGCAAGACTGATGCACATTCTTCAAAGTTCCACGACATTTACAGGGCGCGATAAGGCGGCCCAAGTCGCTATCAGCTTCGCAGTGACAGATTCGGCAAAAGTCGACCTGACGAAAATAGTGGTTTATGTAGACACTCAAATCAGGGGATGCTGGTCGTAACATTGTTAGATTATTTCAAATATTAAAAAGATTTCAGAAAATCAATTGAAATCTAAAAAAATAGATAAAAAAGCTTTGTGAAAAATCGATAAAAAAGAAACAAGTTTTTAAAAGAAAGTCAAGCGCGGGTGACAGTAAAAAGACTTGCTCAATGACAATGTGATAAAAATATATAAAAGTTATGTAAGCGACTATATTAGTAAATAACTCCCCATATTTCACTGCTAGCTACAAAACAAGCTTCGGTTCAATTCGTAATTGGTTGAAGATTTCCAGCTGTTATTTCAATTTAGACTAAATAAGAAACATGAAAGCAGAAATTTTGTGTAAAATCTAGTAGCTGGTCGAGAAAACGGTTAATAAAACTAAAAGCAAAAAGCTTTCTGAAATAACTCATGAATAATTGAAGTAACGAACGGTACAGACATAGCTCTACAAAACGAACTAAAGATTAAGTCTGCAGCATATAAACATTCTAACTTGCATCTCGTTTCGGTATTAACAAACTAGATTTAAAGAAACAACATTTGCTTGTCAACTGACAAAAGTATTGCAACATAGCATCAGTGAACCGATCACGTGATTACAGATGATGATAAGTAACTTACAATGGAAGAGCTTGCGATAGAAACTCCACTGGTGCTAATTTTCATTAAATTTTCTTCCTCACAAGCTTTGTTCAAACCTTTTCCTGCTTCACAACATCTTACAACCTGTCCACAATTTTCACATGTATTCGAACGTTTGCCATGACAACTCTGAGATAGTGATTCGTCGATGACGTCATCTGGGTTTTTCCCAGATTCAGAAGAATGATCAAAGACGAGTAGCTTGACCCCGTCACCACTGACGACACCATCCAACGTGGTTTCAGCGATAGGAGTGGATTTCTGAAAAAATAAGTGGCTTGTTAATGAGGTGGAGATATATCCATGTTAACTGGTCACCTTCTCAGAGATAATAGTGAAATTGCAAGCAGTTTTATCGGTTGAAGAAGCCAGTAAAGGAGTAACAAGTTTAGTAGATGCTAAATCCATATTATAATTCAAGTTTATTTTATTTTCTTGAAATTTTTCATCATTTAATTGCATTTTTCAATAATTAAAAAACAAGATTCTAATAAAATATTCAAATTATTCACTAGCTAATAATTTTTTTATTTTTAAAAGATAAGCTAAGCTTCTACAAATATTAAAAAGTAATTTTTTAACATCAGTACTTTTCTACAAGAATTTTATAAAATATATTTATGATTTCATCAGTTTAAATGTAATATCCTGAAAAGATCTAAAACTCAAAAGCAAAAAAAAATGATTAAATTGTTTTATTACTATTAATGTTTTATTATTTTATTAAACATAATTTAAAAGATAAAAATATTCTTAGAAAATATCAATAAAATGAATTTTAATTCATTTCAAAAAGTAAAGTTTAAGATCAGAATAATAAAAATCAATAACAGCAAAAACTTACTTCTAAAACCATACTATTACTGGTTATTATCAGATTATTTCAAGTAAATATCTATTAACTATGTTATCAACTATTAGAAATCGTTTGAAGTTAATAAATTATTAATTTGTTTAATAATTGAAGAGTTAATTCATTCATAAAAGTTTTTGATTGAGCTTAAAGTATGAATAAATCTAATATTTCTAATATCATCTAAGAAACAAGTTTTCTTTAAAAGTACGATTAAAAAATCGACAATACGAAAAAATGAACAAATATGAAAAAAGTTTTATGAAACAATTACTCAAAACAACAAAATTTTATAAATTGTAAGCACAAAATTGATTAATAATCTAGTAATCACATAAAAAGTAAGTAATCTTCAAAAAAGTCTATTTATATTCTTGTCAAATAAATAATCAATTTTATTTAAATTTCAATTCTAACTATTTTAAGGATTTTGTAAATTGAATGTTCAAAAAAACCTGAAAAGAAATTTATATCATTTATATAATTACTTTATATAAAACTATTTACTTTATATACTTTTCAAATAAAACTTGAAATTTAAAAAATATTTAGATTCTATTGTTGGTTAAATAACCATAAATACAATTATAATAAAAAAAAAGTCAAAATGTAAAGCTGAAAGTAATATCAGAACAAGAAAAGTTCCATATAACCTAAATAATTGAAAAAGTATATTTAAGACTATTTAATTTTCAAAATTTATTTAATAATAAATATACAAAATCATGTTTATGTTACCATAAATAGAGAATAAATAAATAAAAGTTTCTTAACAGTAAATTTAATAAAAAATTCATGAAAAAAGCGCTTTAATTGACTTAAATACATATACACGAGAAAAATATCAAAAACATTTAAAACAATTTTACATAATAAATTATTTTGTTAAATTATATTAACAAACAGTGAAATGAAGTACTAGCTGAGATAATTGTTTACCAAATTCTCAATATCATTAAAACGTTGAGAAAGAAAAAACTTTGCGAAAACCTCAGCTTTTTGATGACTCAATTTAACTGAGTCAAACGAATAAGAGAAGCCGGTAATCACGGGTATTTCCCGAGTACCACCAAATACGATTGGAGAATCTAGAAAATAAGTCTTAAAAAATCATAACAAACAAAACGGTTTATATCGAAATTACGATTTGTAAATTTGTCTATATATAAGCTTTCAGTTAAACAAGTTTTTAATAAAATCAATTTTTTAGATTAAAGTTTTATTTTTTTATTTAACAGTATCATTCTGTTTATTATGAAATGGTGTTTTTAATGCTATTTTTGTAAATAAACATACTTTGAGAAACTGCTTTTTAACTAGCTAGAATGAATAAAACGACTTCCTTGAAAAAAAAACAAGTTAAAAACTGGATGCATATTTTGTTCATTTATTACAATATACTAAAATGATAAAACTGAATGTACTAAAAAAATATCCTAAGAAAGACATATCTAAAATAGTTCAAACATTTGATAATTTTTTAAATACTTCAACTAATTAAGGACTTATTTTAACGTTGTATATTGATGTTAAAATTTAAATTAATTTTTTTGTTCAAAGCTATATTTAAGTGCAATATTACAGAGTAATTGTTACCCACATTTTAAGAGATATAATATAAAAAAAGAAGATCTTTAAATTTATTTTTTAAATTTATCTTTAAAATATATGTATAAATAAAACGATAACTTTTCATGAAAATAATAATAAAATGTTGAAAGTTATTTGCGAGAATGTGTGTTAGCGAGAGGTGCTTTCTTCAGGCACCCTCCTTCGCGTTTATTGTAATAAAAAGAAATAAACAAATAATGTAGCCTTAAAATTTTTAAAGTAAGGAAAATTATTATTTGATTATCAAATCATTATTTATACAATCAACTTTTTCTGACACGTCAGACTGCTTTACAGTTAATTTAAATAATAATTTAGAAGAAGCTCATAAAAATAACATGTTTAAAGCTCAGTTCTGTAATAATTCAGTTTAGGAACAAAAAAAAAATGGGTTGATGTTTCGTAGCCCGTAGCAACAAAGTTTAGAAATCTATCTTCGACGGCTAAACAAAAGTTTGGTTTTTTCAACAAGTATTTTTGAACTTATACTTAATGTAAGAGAGTTTTTAAGTCGAGGAGATAGAATAGATTCAACCTGCTTTTTATTAAAACTTTTCACTTAATATAAACTTGAACCAGATCTGCTGATCACATTTCTAATTACACTGACAGATAAATTAAAACAAACTCTATAGATTTCAGTTTTATAAGTTTATTTAGTTTGATTAACACATAATCTAAATCTTTGAAATGAAAAATTTCAACTAAAACTTTACTTTTATTATCTTGTATATAAAATTAAATATTATGAACTTAATGATGCTTGATACATTGTAAACTTTGTATTAAGAAATGGTTTGAATACAGTAAGTAATAGACAAAGTATTAGACACTATGCATTTTATTCAAAACTTTTTAACGTTTAAGCATTCAGTAGTTTAAAGGTGACTTTTTGTATGTTTAATAACACATTAAGTAAACATCAAAGACAACTTTATAAAAGAACCAGCTGTTTTGCAATTGAAAAACTTTAATGATATTCCTGGTAATTGCAGAGAAACCTACTAAATTAATAAGTATGATTTCAACTTAATTAATATTTTCAAAGAAATATAAACAACTTTATACTCCAAATTGATCTCCATCAATATAAGGATCATAAACTGACAATTCCTTTGTAACTTGCAGCAATTTTTAACAGTTTTTCTCCCATCAGCAAGTTCTTCCCCTTCCGAAATTCTTCAGAAAGTTCTCGAAATGTTGAACACATTCTTTGACCTTTGATATCTTCTCTACAGATTGAATGCATCCATTTTGTTCGAGCTTCCCCTTTTAAAACTAGCAGCGACTTTGCAGGAAAATGAATCCGTACAGATGGTTGTAAAGATTCCAATTCCGAATAACTTATAGCATTCGATCTTAAAAAGTCAAGGTCCAAGCTACAAGATTCTTCATCTTCTATTGGTTGGATTAGATTCATATCAAAAGGATCCGAATCAGGAAGAGTCATTGTGTAGCAGGTATCACTAAGAAGATTTATTGTGACTAATCTTTCACCCCAAAGCCATTCATCATCAAAATGTGGATCAATACTTGATCCTTTACTTGCTTCATAATTTAGATTACACATTTCAACAGGCTCAAAGTCAGATAATTTTTTAATCTCCTGGATTCTACAAATCAAATCTTTGGAGTAAGAAGGTAATCCTACAAATGAATTACAGTTTACTTTCTTCTTTTTAAAGTTTATTTTTGGTCCAAAATCTTGTTTACTTCGTCCTGATTGAGACACTTTCCATGGTTCTTTATTTATATTTTCAACTAATAATTGTTCTTCTTGATCACTTATAAAGTCTTTAATGATAATCACACCAGGAAATGGGAATTCCATCAACTGATAACTTTCATTTGATCTCACAAATGCCAGACATTTTTTTAACTTCTCACAATAAAAAAAATACTTTTTGCTTTTATCTTTAACTTGAAGTTTTTTTAAGTCAGGTTGACATAAATAACAACTTCTAATTCCTTTACATCCACACACATTAGTCATGTTGCCAAACAATTAAATATAATAAATTCTAAAAAAATGAGCTATTTGTATTTTTTTCTATTAATTCGAACAAAAAAGGAAATTTTATGAAGAAATATAAACTAACTAAATGAATTTTTAATTATAAAATTTATAGGCTCTATAATTAGCAAAAATTTAAAATAATTAAATAGAATTTTTGAATCAACATTTAGATGAAATTTGAAACAATTTATAATGAGATTATACAATTAAAGTTTCTTTGCTTAATTATAATTTAAAACATAAATAATTATTAACAAGTAAAATGTAATGAACCTATGTAATAAGATAATATTGAATCAGTTAATTAAATTTAATAAGCTAACATTCACCACATAACTTATTAATTAAATTATTATACAAATAAGAATAAATGTTGTCATATTATTTATAAGGAATGATTTTTAAGAAGCTACTAATTTTTTTATAGCTATATCAAATAATTTACAGAATTTTTTTATATCAAATAATTTATTTCTATTTCTTAAACGATCGGAAAGAAAAATATCTTATATATAAAACAGTAAAAATTGAAATTTGTTAAAAAATGCAAGTACCTTGTTTGATTCAACATTATAAGCTACATAAAATTATTTTATGGGAAATCCCCGAAGTAATAAATGTCTCTTGTGGCGAAAAAATAGCAATAAAAGAAATTAACATTCAGAAAATTGGTTTTATTTAGATTTAAAATCTACTTCAGATAACTTTAGGTTATTTTGAAAAATTTTTAAGTACTTTAATGTAATTTTTTACTTGTAAACATTAAGTTAAGTTTATCAACAAGTTTTATTAAGAAGATATCAAAACAGTTAAATTGTGAACTTGCCGATTTTACTAACAAAACTAGCTACTGAATAATGTATTTAATTCTAGAATATAAAGTTTAAACTAAAACTTTTTTAGCTGTATTGAAATCGCCGAAATAAAATCAAATGTTGAGCTGCTCGCTTTGTATGTTTACTAATTCTTGAAAAAATATTTTTGATACTATATCTCTGAACTGTAAATGAGATGTATTTAATTTGTAGAATATTTTTACTGATGTCATTTACATGATAGTTTTTTATAAAAAATTTGAAACTTTACAAATTTAACAAATTATTTATTTTAAACTTCTTTGAAAATAAACAGTTAAAATTGACAGTTTTAATCTAAATAAAATAAATTCTTTTAATCAATAACTAACGCGTGTAAAAAATCACTAGAAAAAACAGAAATTTAATAAAATAATAACTTCAGTAGGAAAACAATCAAAGGAAAAACCATATAGCTCTGCGAGCTTCTGAAGCTGATGCTAATGGGTCCTTCTGTAAATAGTTTGTAAAATTAACAAATAAATAGTTTAACAAACAGATACAAACCTTTAATTCCGACAAAACTAAATTGCTTAAAAAAGGAATTTGTTCGCGGTTTTTGAAAAGTTTTGATGTTTTGCTGCAAGAAACAAATTAAAAAAGTATTTTTTTTTTAAATTAATTACTTTTTTTGCAGTTCTAATAATTCTTCTCGTCTTAATTGTAAGTTTCTTAAAGCAACTTCTCCTTCTTCTTTAATTCTATCAAAACATTCAGGCCATTTTTTTAAAACGCTATTTTTTTCTGTTTAAGTATTACTTTTTAATATTAGAACGAGTTTTGCCCAATAGTAGCTTGCTATCGTCGATGACATGTTCAAGTGTATAAGCGTTCTCGTCGGGTAGTGACGTCATCTATGACGTCATTTATACAAAAAATTTGTGAAATAAATTAAAAATTAGAACCTGAGTAAGAGACACAAGCAGACTAGGATTGGCAGATTTCTCGGCATCAATTGACATCTGATGGAAGAATTGGCTCATAAGTGGGGATCTCCCTTTGAGATTAAGCTTGCTGTGGTTGAAGGTCACTAATTGACCATTTAGAGGACTGGACTGTTATTAAAAGTTGATTATTTTGACTTTTGATTTGTTTTTTTTACCACTGGTAAAATTTCCTTCTCTCTTGGAACTTTCATTTTACTGTAAACAAAAAAAAACTCAAAAAAAAGTAATTTTTAATGAAATTACAAACTTTGAAGCTCGAGAAACTACCGAAGTTTTGCTTTTCAGTATATCCAACGCTTTTGCTGTATTTTCAAATAATTTTCAAATAAAAATGACTTTCCAGTTATTTGTTAAACTGACCTTGTTTCTTTTCTTGAAATGCAGTTCCTTCTCGCATATTACTTGGTTCTAGTAACTTCTTCTTCCACTTGAGATGTTTACGAAGATGCGGGGGAAACCCGCTTAAGCACATACTTACGTCACGTGACAACATCTCTTTAAAAGTGACGTCATCAAACTGTTTCCAAGATTGCGGAAAAGAAATACAAAAAGCGGAGTACATAGATTGTGCAATTAAATCAGGATAGTTCTAAGAAAACGAAAGTTAGTTTGTAAGATCGTTACCACCGAAGTTCAGCTTACTAGGAAGAAAACGTCTCTAAAACGTTTAGTTTTTGCGCCAATGAAGAAAAAGCCATAATGTCTGGCTATTCGTTTGAACAAGTCTATCTGTACTTTCGGGTTTGGCTGAAATAAATTGATGATCACTCAAATGAAATTAAACTTAAATTTTTCTTACACTAAATCTTTTAAGAAAGAAGAACCAAAAAAAGTCTTGCAGAATATAATAATGTAGCGATGAGTTAAGAGCCTCTTCAAACATCAATTTATAAGCGGGCTGCATGACATCTGTTGTAAAGTTTGATAATTGTTTAAACTACTAAACTTTTCTAGAAAGATTTTTCTGAGCTTTAATAACTCTCTCATTGATTTCAGAGACTTCAACTGAATGAGGGAGGCTAGTTGGTTTCAATTGATCAAAACCTGGGTATTGTTGCAACTCTACTAAACGAGGCATTTCATTCTGTAAAAATTAAACGTTGTTAGGATACCAACTACTTTCAGTTCTATAAAAAATAGTTTTTCTGAAAGTAATGCTGTTTACTTGTATCTCTTTCTTAATTCTATTTTTTATATCTGGTAATTGCTGACAGTCTGCAAAGATTTCTTTCAAATAAAATTAGACAATTTTAAATCAACTATCACTTACTTTCAAGATTACTTTTATAAGTTCCGCCAAATTGTATACCATCATTAATACGTTCTGTAGCAAAAAACATAGTTTAATATAAGCCTCCATAATTGAATTATCACCTTTATTGTGTGAAGTTGGGACTTCTTTTAACTCATCATAGATTGCTAAAGTATGATAAGAAGATAATTTAGTTTCAAAGTTACAGATTCTTTCGTTTATCTTTTGAATTGATCCAATCAAAATGCCTAAAGTATTTAATTGAGGAAAACAGAGCACAAAATAAATATTAGAAAATATTCTATAATTGTAAAATGTGACAAAAAACAATTGTATATTAGACTAGAAATAACATATGCGGTAAAATAATTTATTATATTATCGTTTCTATTTGAACTCTTAAGGATACAAGATGGTTCTTCAAGTTGTTGCCTGAGTTTATCCTTTCTCTGTTTCTCTGTTTCTTTATTCACAACACTAAAACTCTCATCATAGGGAATTAATGGCGAGGCGATTCTCCTTATCATCTTATAAGTTTTTTTGAAAACATAAACAACAGTAAACTTTTAAATTTAAAAAAATTACATTTATAAAGCATTATCTGTATGTTTAATTAAATAAAAAATTACATTATCATCTGATATAGTAAATATATTTCAAAATTATTGAATGTATTAGAGAATTATTGAAGTACAAAAATCATTATTAAAGTGTTTTATCAAAGAATTACCTATAAGAAGAAAAAAATAAATACAAAGTTGATAGTTAAGTATTTTTGTACATTTAAAATATTTGATAATCATAAATTTAAGATGAAAATCTTCAAACAAAATTATCGAAAATTGGAACTTACTTTCCAAAAATTAGCTTTTATTCTAAAAGTAAATTAGGAAATTAGTAATATTCATACAAAACAACTTTATATTTTTGTTTTATAAAATGTCTACACAAGTTTATAGAACTATAACTTATAAATATAATAGACTAAAAACATATTTTTTAAAGACTAAAGACTATTTATTTGACCACCATCAACAGTAACTTATTAAACTGCTTATTTTTTATCTAAAATAAATTAATATAAGTTTAAAGACTCACGAAACATTATTAGTGCTGAAAAAAGTTGTCAACATTAAATAGTATTTATTAAACTTTCAACTCTTTATTAAAAAAATAAAAATTCATTTCACTTAGATAGAATAGATTTTGTTTGATTGATTAAAAGTTTATTTAGAAATCTGAAGTAGCGTCCTTAGCTTCCGCTGTTGCTACCATTTCAGTGTTCCCAATTAAAAAGAAGCAATTATTCAATGTTACCAATTAAAAAGAAACAAATATTCAAGTTTAAAATGAAAAATAACAATTTACGATAGATTTCAAAACTATGGGTTGTAGAAAACAAAATTGTTTTTATTTTTCGAAAACTATATAACAAGGGCTAAATTTACTGCTTATTATACATAGTTTTAAAAAATGTTATAAAAGATATCTAGTTTAAATTATGTTATTTTTTACTGAATAGTTTTACAAGTCAAAGGCAAAATAAATACTTATTTATCGCAGATAAATAACTAAACAAACTAAAATTTATATTTCAAGATGTTTTATCTAAAATGCAAAATCAGGCTCAGAGCGACAATTAAACAATACTTAGTGAACATGTGTTCAGGATGCACCTTATTTGTTTACTATTTGTGCATATAGTTATAGTAAAAAGTTTCACGGATGTTATACTAACTGTGATTATGTTTTTTGATTCAAATAACAGTTTTAATAGGAAAAGTTCAGCTGATATTTAAAATAAATATAAAATATGTAATCCCACATCATAGTATTGGCTTAACTACTAACTCTGATTAAGTTTCGTAATTACAAGCATCTTTGGAATCTTAATTTAAGAATCAAAGAACATTTAAGATACAACTTTTATTGGGAGAAAGAAACAAAAAGATTTCTATATCCATCACATCTTGCATCTGATTCGTTTTAACTCAAAAGCATTTCAACTTTTGATTTAATTTAATTATAATTAAAACTGTATGACAGAAGTTAAAAGGTAAAGAATAAAATTATCCAACTTCTATAAACGTTTGGTAATCAAAGAAGTTTACTTTTCAATTTCTTTCATAAAATTAGTTTATAATAATCAAAAAATTATTAGAAAATTAATCTCATTAAAATAAGGCAAAGAAAAATGTTTGTAAAATTCTTAAACTAATTAATCATAAACCTTTTTAGAACATAATAAATATTTATATTTTCAACTAACAAAAGTTCCATTATTTATGATAAAAACAAAATAATACTTAAAAATTTTCGAGTAGAAATTTTCAAAAACTTTTCAAAACTTTTCGAGTAGCCAATGAGAATTTTTGCAATATGAAACTTTGTTTGTTTTCAATTTCATTTTTGAAAATTAGTGACTGTTTTGTAAATTCTTCTGAATTTAGTTCGATAAACTTGATTGAACCCTGGTTCAACTATTCTGCAAGCCATACAAGTTTCATATAAATTCAGTTAAAATGATTTAGCACCTTGACTTGTACCACAATTTTGTTATAATATTTAATTTATATTTTTGTAGAATGAATAGAGCGACGACTAAATTAATAAGTTAATATTTAAAATAAGTTTTGTAGTTCACAAAAACTGAAAAAATGTGGAGTTTAGCAAAAGCTTTGTCAATATTTGAGAAGATTGAATCATTATAAATAATTTTAAGCAAAACTAGCTATCTCTCATGACAAACGTATATCAAGCTCGAAAAGCAGGAAAAAGTTTTCAAAACTTACATAAAAGTTGTTTAAATTCTTTGAAATTGTTAATATGATTATTCTGAAATAAATAGATACAAAAATCATTAAAAAAGGAAACAGAATAATTTATGATAATAAATATATACAGATAGATAAAAAATATAAGTAAACTAAAAATGAAAGTTTTCAAATAGTTATATGTCGTGTATATTGGTAAACTTTATTTCTATAAACTTAAGATTAAAGCTACTTACAGTATAAAGTTATAATGTTTTTAGGTTATATTGATTAAGATAAAAGGGAAGAGTTTTTGAGATAAATTGGGTAACTAGTAAATTTAACAGTGGTCGGTATTGAAATATATATTGTCTTTTACGCTTTAAAAAATGCGACGTCAGATGAAATATTCTTTTTTCGTAAAAGGTAACTTCAATTATTGAGTCTTTGGTAGTACTGTTGACAACTTGATAGATTACTTTGAGCACTATATCAATCTTAAAAATTCCACGTTGGTGGTCTTGTTTAAAACCTTTTTTCGTAACCTATGGTGACCTTTTAAAATAATAATGTTGAATCAAAAGTCGATTGAATAATAAAATTTCCTAAAACTTTTGTTGTAAAAGTAAATGTAACATCAGAATAAACTTTAATTTTAGATAAGAAACATAAAACATTACCAGCGTTTGGATTCGATAAGAATCTTACAGTATAAAATTACTAAATCTAATTTGAAGGACTGATAGTTCAATAGATAACTCTTATTATTAAAGCGGAAATCACATTTACTGCTGCAGATTATGCACATGCTGTTGTATGCCCTTTCAGGGTGACTGAAAGTTGACTTATCTGACAAATTTCCGGCTTCTTAGTTTGTTTTTAAACTCTTTGTACAACAAGCAGTATAATGCTTTTTTGTTTCAACAAAGTCTATTTTATAAATATATGTTTTAGTTAATCTAATTTTGTTATTAGTAGAGTTCAAAAATAAGTAACAATATTTTGACTGGAATCGCTTGGGTTAGTTTTTTGTTTGTCTTCGCTATGAAATTTCTATTTATTGCAAATATACGTTGGCTCATTTGTTGATAAACCATTTTGTCTCTTAATTGATGATTTCTACTAAGTTCATCCATATTAGCAAAAAAAAAATGCAACTTTATGTCTCCCAGCAAATTTACTTTTAAGTTTTAAATGTTTTTAATCTCTATTAAACTTTTAAAACAATCCAATACTAGTCAAAAAATTATTACAAACATTTTTATCAATTGAATAAGGTAAAATTTATGTTAAATTTGTTGAAATTATTCAATAAAAATCGAACAAATTTGTTGCTTTTTATTCCTACTCTATCAAATAGTAAATATCACTTATTAATACAGGAAGTAAAAAATAATTTTGAACATCGTCTGGTAATATTATTTTAATTTGCTTCTTTTAGTTAATAAATATAATATTATTTATTCAGGAAGTACGGTATTTGTTACTAATTTTTGAATAATTATTATTATTTAATCTACAATTTTTTTGTTACAACTTATAAATCAAGAGTTTTTATTGTAAGAATAACTTTTTTCTTATTTACCTGTTCAATGTTCACATTAGTATTTATCTGCTTTTTATAAATTGAATTCAAAAAAATGGATCTGATTAAATTTATAATTAGCTTTTACTTTTTAAAATTTATTTAATTCTAATTTGTAAACTTTTTCTATTTTTGAAGTAACATAAGCTGGTAACACTAAAATGACTTTATAATTTCTCAATCTTTAAAACACAACGCAAATTTACTTTCAACAATTTTATATCATCTCAATTATTTGAAGTTTTATTCAAAAATATTCTTTATTTCATCCATCAATTTTATAAAAAATTTTAAACTTTTTCTACAGTTGTAAATGTAAATTGTGTTTGTTTATTAACTTGTTTCTTTGTGTAAACAATGCAAAGTTTTGTGTTAGGATCATTTTTTCTGCTTTATTTCTTGAATATTGCCAGCCTACCTCAACCTGGTATTATTAAGAAAGCTGTTCAAGGTCCAGAGTCAGTTCAATTTAATGTGGTCCTTAGAAAGGGTGACCAGATGAGGTTAGGACTATTAGACTGTTCACTGGATACTTTAAAAGTTAAACTAAATATCGAAGGAACCAAATGTTTTTCAAAGTTTGTATAAAGTTATTTATTTTTGAATAGTTAATATTTTAGTATTTAAAATAGTTTTAAAATCACATAAAAATATATAAGAAAATATAATGAGTTATCAAGTAACTGATAAAATTATTTAATTAAGTCTCCTTAACATTTATACTTTACTACAATATTTAGGTTTCCGAATGAACACCTTGCTACCCAACAACAACTTAAAAATAGAAAAGTTATCCTGAAAAACTATAATACTTCCTACCCTGGAGATGAGGTAGTATGTGGTAAAATATTCCAAATTAAAAAATGGTTTCGATTAGAGGATTCAATTAGTGATGTAAATTATCCCACTAATAAACAATCTTCTAATCTAACCACTATTGCTCCAATGGATGGATTGTATGACGTCACCGTGACGTTATCTAACTTAAATGATTCTCAAAATGTAACAGTTTTCTTTAGCGTACAGAATAACAAAGGGTTTGTATTCTATCCTTATCGGTATATTCATATAACCATTATCATATTTTATATCTGTCTTTTATTGGCTAACTTCTACTTGTTGTATATAAAAGTTAAAGTTGATTTGGTTATCTTTTTTAGCTTTGTTGAAACTATACAACTAGTTTTACATTTATTAATATTTTTTGATTATCAATACGTTAGCAAAACTGGAACAAACTATAAATTATTAGATATTTTGGTCATAATACAGTCGTCAATATGTAGTGGATTTATTCGTTTTTTTCTTCTAATGTTTAGCAGCGGTTTTGGATTAACTAAAACTAACTGCAAACATATCTTCCGATGTCTTTTTTTGTGTCTTATTTATGCATCTTCAATAGCAAGCTTCCAAATTGTCTACAAGTTTTATTCCAACCCTTACTATCTACCCTTACTCAAAATACTTTTCATTTTTTCAGCAACTTGTAATTTCTTTATTATTTCTCTTTGCTTTAAGATATCTTTAAAAGGTTTAAATGCATCTTCAACTAAAGTTCAGTTGATTCAATACAACCGCTTCCTCAAGCTACTCAAACTTCTACTGTTTGTACTTTTTATTTGGTCTACTTGCTTGATCATCTCTCAATTTGATCCTTGTAAATTGTGGATGCAAATGAACGCTTCCTGGATAAGTAATCTTATTTGGAGTCTTCTTGAAGTCTTGCTAATTTTCTGCACAGTTTACATCTTTGCAAATCCACCAAACGCTTTTTTTAAACCTTCTCTATTCCCTGTTTTAGACAGATAGAAATATTTTTCATGTATTAAAGTTGAAGAACGCAAAATAAATAACTTTTTGTGTTGAAGAAGTGAAAGTATTTGAATATTTAACGCTTCAATAGTTCGGACCGAGATAATGATGACAATTGCCACATTAGTAAATACACAAATGAGCCACTAAAGCCAGTAAAGCTAATAATCAATCAATTCTGACCTCAGTTAGCTCCGGGTCATTTAATTTTTGTTGTAGCTTCAAACACGACTAAAACATCAGTTTCTTCTCAACTTAATTTGTGCTGAATGGAATATCGGCCAAATAAACTTACCGCATGGCTGGTTAAGGCAGTGGCGATTCAACTATTTAATCTTAGTCATTTTATTTTCTTTCAGAAGCACATTAGACAAGTCCTCTAAATAGCCGAGTCTATCACTTCTGACCACCGTGAACGAAATTTACTTTCGATATACAACTTATAGTTGGTAATTGAGATGCTTAAACTCAAATTACTCTGTCTTTTGTGCTCTGTATATAACTTTGTGATTAAAAGTTTGTATCTAGTTGCTAGACAAGCACAAGCAAATCAATTTGAAATATTTATTAAAACAATTCTGATTTGATTGACAGTCTGTATTTCTGTAACTGTCAAAACACAAAAACAAATTTATTGTGAAGTTTGACAAATCAATTTTCAATAACCAGTTTTCAAAAACTCATAGATGGTCATTTTATTGTCCTTGCTAATACTTGTAGACTGGTCCGTCCACCCCAAGGGCACATGGTGCTCAGAAGCAACTAGTTTTTCACAGTTGCTGGTCAAATTACTGATTTGTTTGCTAAAAACGATAAAGAAAATACTAAAAAGTAGTAAATTGACACAAAATAAGATGCAACCTAATATTCGTGTTATTTGATCAGTATATCTGTAAAAAAAAAGTTAGTTTAGTAGAAGACCTAATATTTAATCAACTAACTTGCTGGCACAGTCAGAAGCTTGTGTCTTATTGATGGAGCATAACTTCTGATCTATCTAATATTGAGAAGAAATAAAGAAAATACAAAAACAAAATCAACTGAATACCTTGAAGTTCATTCCCAGCTTGCAAAACATAAACACTTTAATATTCATGATTCTGTCATGTCTGAATTTGTTGTCTTCAGAAGTTTTTGAGTTTATCAAATTAGAGTGTTTAAAGAGAGCTGCATTCTTTAAATGATCTAAACTGATGAAGATATGATTAAATATTCATTCTACTGCTAACTGTAACTTACTAATTAATTATCATCAGATTTTTAGAAAGTCTTTTTAAATTCTTTATTCTTCTATTAACTTTTCGAGTTTTCTCAATTGACAACTTGGAAACGATGACGTCATCAAAAAGACCTGTAAACTGAATTGATAATTTTAGCATCAAAGTGAATGAAACACACCTAAAAAGGGTAATGTGAAGTTCAGAAGAGGACAATCAACCCTAAGCTCTTCAGTTAATAGTTTCTTGATGAGTTTACAACTCGGTGGCAAGCTTTGGAGTTTTGATGACACAATTGATGTCGCCATTAAACTGATAGTTAAAATCAATAACCGCTTCATAAAGAAGCCTCTATAATCATACATCTTTGAAAAACTTAAGATTTTGTTTAATCTACTGTGAGAAAGAAATCTAATAATACATAGACCGTTCAGAACAGTTATTTTCAAAAGCGCTGTCAATACAACTGTTGCTTTTGCGCAGATTGAATACTAGCAGAAAATTTATAGTCATCAAATCCACTTTCGCCCACAAAAAGTATATGTATAAAATTTAAACCTTGTGGGCTGGCTACGGAATAAATATTACAACAAGATCTATCTGTTGAATTTAAGATTTCTTATTATTACCAACATAAAAAACTTTAGCTTCAAAACTTGGTCATAAAGAAACAAAATTTAAATTACTTTTATATTTTTAATTAACAAATAACGAATATTTTTGATAATGCGTAAATAAACCATTTTAACAGTAAAAATAATTAATCAAAATTCTGTAAATACCATTTATAGCTAAATAAGTGTACAATTTTTTTTCATTTATCCTACAAAGAACTTTGAAAAATAAGTTCGAGTTTGTTTAAAGCGTGCAAGTTTATTTGTTTTTGATCATTAGAATGTATATTTTGTTTTTACTACAAATTATATTGCAAAATAAGAATATAGCATTAAAATTTGCAACAGTTCGAAAATTCGTTTGTAGAAATAAAACTATATTGGCTCACATAATAAGTATCAAGTATTTGCACAATTCCAAAAAAAAATAAAATAAAACGTAGTGTTAAGTAACTTTCAGTGACTTTTATTGAACAAACTTTTAGTTTATTTTTTTTAGTATATTCTCATTTCATTCTTTGAAATTTAACCCAGTACAACAAAAATTTCTTTAACATTCGAGTTAATAAGTAAAGATTTTCAAACTACTTTTGCATGATGGGGGATTTTTTCGTTTCTGTAGTTACTAAGCGATGCTTTACAAAATATATTTTAAGTTTTAACAAAATTTTAAAATGTTTATAGAGTAATATACTATTTAAAAATTGTGCAAGTTTATCATTTTAGTACATTCCAAAAATGATACATCAAATAGTAAATTTTTGTTTAATCTTGTTATAGAATATTAAAAATTTTTACCAATTGTGTGAATATTGTTTCGATTTTTCGTTTTTTCTGCTACAAAAAATTATTAAATTAGTTAATAATAACTAAAACATTTTAATATCAACTTTTAAATAAGTTATTAAATTCTGATTAAAGATTGGAAATATTTTTTGACTCGTATAATTGCAGACAAATCATATTTTAGCAATTTAAAAGCAATGTAAGACAATATTAGCAACCTGCAAAGATTTCTGAGATATTTTTAATTTTTATCATTAGCTACTGATTTTAGAATATTTTTGAACATGTATTAATAGATGATGATGGAGCAAAGCGAAATAAAACTAAATACCGAAAATTCAGATTTTCTTTTTAAAAGTAAACCCCAAAAAAGTACACAAGAGCTTTGGTCATCCTTGAGGTTTTTATTAGATTGAATATTTTTAATATTAAATACCTGAACATGAATTTATTTGCAGAAAATCAGTGAGATTTACTACAGAGAGCTTAAAAAAAGCAGATTGCTTACCATATCAAATTAGTCATGGTATTCATCACCAAAGAAGTGTAGATTTTTCCTATAAAGTGCTACAAATTATTTATAATCTAAATAAAGAGGTGGTTTTTTAAGCTTTAATTTTAAAATTTGGTGGGCTAAACACTTGTCTTTAGTGTTTTATTCAGCTTACGGAAGATTATATTTATATATATGGAGATGACGGCAGATTTAACCAAAAAATCACCTTAAAAACAAAAATTTTAAAACTGCTCTATATAGAATCAACAGGATATTATGTCGCTTTAACATATAATAACAAATTAAAGGTAACAATGTTTTTCTAATAACATCTATCATTTATCTGATTACTTGTTTCAGGTTATTAATTCAGATTTTAAAGTTGTTTCGACAACACTGTCACTTGATGACATTATATGGTAAATTCTTTCCTTGTTTTTTTACTCCAAGTGTTTTGATAGGTTTTTTTTCTAAGTTGGTCATCATAATCTAACCGAAAGCTTTTTTGTAAACTGTAAAAGCATAGAATGTTTTATATCACTTCAAGTAGCAATCTGAATATTTTATTTAAAACTAAACAAATGTTTTTATCTTTTATTTTAACTATAGAATATTTAAATTTGTTTTAAAAACTTCTATTAAGTGTGCATTATACTGGAGCCAACATAGTAACAACAGGAAGAGGCTATGTCTCTGTAAGTCCTTATCTTCTACAACTGATTCTACAATTAATCATCTTTAATAGATTTGGTGTTTTCAATTTGCGGGAACTTATCTTGTTCAGCATCAATATATTTCTAAAGGATTCACTTCTAATGATATTTTAACTCACATGGCATCTGATTATGAATCAGAAAAATACTACATCGTATCCGGGAACTCAATAGCAGTGAGTCAACATCAATCATCTGATCCTCATCACTTTTTAATTATCTTCAGACTATCGATTTATATGAATATAAACTGGAGAAGTTTCACCGTAATCTTCACATCAGAAACATCACTAGGTTTCACACTAACCCACATCTCACATGATGACGTCATACATCTTTTTACAGTGTGCTTTTCTTTCAACCGCTTAAATACGTCATCACTGGATCACGTGATGGTTCTATTAAGTTGTGGACTCAAAACTTTGATATTGTTTTAGTTTTCGTTGGTCACGTGTCATCCATCACGTCGCTATGTCTCTACCCAAAAGTCAGTTCTTCTTAACTCACTAAATTATGACGTCATCATTACGTCATCACAGAGTTCTTATATCATGTCGTCATCTTTGGATAAAAGCATCCGTATTTGGAGTCTTGAAACTAAAGATGAAGTCGACCTGTACCTTTTCAACCCTCTTCTACGCCCCATATGACCCTAGATCTTTTCAGGATGGAGACATCTCGTCCTCTTCTTGGTTTAGAGACAAGTCCTCTTTCTGGGACTCTTTTCACTTTCTCCTTATTAGCAGTTGATGTTTGGAGCATCACTTACCTGCATCACAGCTTTACAACAATAGGGTACGTAGTTATGACGTCACGACCGCTGTAACGTCATCAATTTGTAGGAATCCGGTCAGCAAGTTGAAGCTGATCACTTATCGAAGAGTGAGTATTTGCTGCTCATTGAAGTCTGACGAAGTCACGTGGTTCCTGTTTGTAGAAAGGATATTTAAACGAGTTATACCAACACCAATTGACTGACCGTGTCATCTGTACCAGTCTCGATGGGTCAGTCCGCTTGTTGTCCCCAATCTCTGGTGTGATCCTGACCACTTTGCTACCTCATTCTACTGTGGGACAGCTTTTGGACGCGACTTATTGCCTGCCCTACGAAATGCTGGTCGCGTGTTACGATGACGGTAGTGTGCTTCGGGCAAGTACAACTACTAGTCCCTGTAACATCACTGCCAGTTGGAAGTTGCCCGTGGACCAGCATCTCACTTGTATCGCTTTTTACGAGTATCTAGTTAACGCAGAGGAGGTTGAGAACACGTGGCAGCAAGTCACAGATGGAAAGCATTTCCAAAATGTCTTTAAACGTAATGAGTAAGTTGCAAATTTGTGTGGGACAGATGATTTGAGACCATTTGTCCAGATTTGCTTACAACATCTCATTATTGGGGGGC
The DNA here is from genome assembly GCA_034620365.1 of Pegea sp. RAD2-039. NCBI lineage: Eukaryota > Metazoa > Chordata > Thaliacea > Salpida > Salpidae > Pegea > Pegea sp. RAD2-039. Next base: position 410,954 of record JAQGEQ010000090.1, read on the forward strand.
ACTTTAGATGGATGTTTGGTGAAGGTCAATATCAGTAAGGGAACCCTTGAACAACGAGTTGAGGCCCATTCCTCAAACCGAGTCAATTGTATTGTGGTAAATGCCTCTAAAGATCAAGTTGTCACTTCAGGGGCAGGTAATTGGTCGATTAATTGTCAGATCTGTCCTAACTACCACCACAGATGCCATTGTGAAAGTTTGGAAGATATTTCCGAATTCTGTGGAGCCTTTTAGCGTCCTGACCACCTTTTATTGTCCACACCCGCCTGTCCTGATGTCCCTGTCCAACAACAGTTTGGTAATTGGACTACAACATGATCTGACTGCCACCTACACCACGATTATCTTCAATTTGTGGGCTAAGAGTAAGTTGGTCCACTTGTCTATCAGTTGTCTCAACTGTGGGTCACTTCAGAACGGTTTGACCATGAAGCAGACCAGGACCACACCAATGAGATAACATCAACCTCTTGCTGTCAACGTCATAGCTTAGTGGCCACTTCAAGTAAAGATGGTCTTATCTGCATTTGGGACACCCAGAACCGTCTTATAAGGTAACCTGGTTAATAGACCTGATCACCTTTGAAATGGGTCACTTTTAGGAAGTTGAAACTAAATGCTGAACCCTCTTGTGTGGAGTTTTGTAATGATCGCGGAGATATCTTGATTGGTTTGAAAGATCGGATCCACATCATCAAACATAAATCTTATTTACCAAAAGTCTACATCCTTAAGATGATCTGTATGAGTTTCTTGGATGTTGCGGAGGAGCGAGAGTTTACACAAGATCAAAAACTGCTCCAAGAGATGAATGCTGATCAATTGAAGAAGTTAGCAGACGCCAAATCTTGTCACATCAAGTGAGCAACTATATGATCTTTTTATCACGTGGTCTTTTCTTTTTATCACGTGATCTTCTCTTTTAATCACGTGATCTTCTCTTTTTATCACGTGATCTTCTCTTTTTATCACGTGATCTTCTCTTTTAATCACGTGGTCTTTTCTTTTTATCACGTGATACTTTTATGATTTCAGCCTCGAATTAAAAAAAGACTTTAAACCAAAGCGCTTAAACTTACTTAATCAATCACGTGAAAAAGAAATCGATCGATTGGTTGCCCGTGACAACGAGCTCATTCGACTTCGGGATGGAGGGATGGAATCAACTAAGAAAAAAAGTTTTAAAGTGAAAGATGAAACGTTTAAAAACTACTTCAATCGTCTTTATAATCTACCTCCTAAGGTGATGTAGTGACGTCATAACATGACGTCATCATTTGTGTTCATTACAGGTTGTTGAGATCAAAGAGTCTATTGAAGTGGAAGATGAAAAGAGATGTTGTTTGAGAGGTAGGCAACTTAATGTTTGATTGATGATTTGATCATTAGAATCAACAGAAGCTACCTCAAAATTTGATGACTCTCGAGTCGCTGGATTCTTTCCGTCAGTAAAAGAAGCAAAGATGATGCCTGAAGCTGTTCAAAAAGATGATCTTCTGATGGTTAGGACTATTTGGATGATTTTGAGTCAGCTAAGATTATAATTTGCAGAATTATAAAGATTCAGGTCCTGATTTCAATCATCAAGGATATATTCTCAATCCTACATCTTTTATTCCCAATTCAATCCTTGTGCGTCTTCTTTGGCCCTCTAAAGATAAGCAAGAAGAAACTGAGGAGTCAAAATCAGTATTTGAGAAGATACAGCTACCTCCAATCACAAATAAACAGGTGAAAAAGATCTCAGAAGAGTTTTTAAAAAAAAAGAGCAGTTTTTTAAATCAGGTGAGATTAGATTGAGATTTAGTTGAAAGATTTTAGTGATCTAATTCAAGTTGAATTTGTTGTTTCTTTTTTAAAGATGTTCAATCCATCTTCATTAAATCGTCCATCAGCTGGATATGAAACAGAAAAAGTTAACAGATTTTTGACAATTTTTTTGTTCAGTTTTTTTGTTCAGTTTTTTTTCAAAGATCTTTTTAAAATGATTTTTAACAACAGAAGCTCACGACCAGTTTTAGCTACTAAAGTATTTGCAACAAGACTTCTTTTTAAACACTTTCCCAAACCTTTCCCATCTGAACACCTTTTTAACGGTCTTTTTAGGCTAACAATTCGTCCAAACATGACCAGTTAGCTTCTTTTATCAATTTAGTAAAAGAAATGTTTTTAAGTAGCTTGTAACTCGTGACAGAAAACCGTTAGCTCTCGGCAACATCATCTATTTGCTAGTCCTGATCTTTATCAAACATCCCGTCTCATTTTATCCAACTTAAGTAAAGAAATTTCTGTTTCAGATGAAATTTATATTTTAAATCAGAGAAATTAATACAAATGTTCTTCTTTAAAAAAGATTTTTTTGATTAGATTATTGAAGAATCTGTGTCTTCATCTGCTGAGAGTGAAGATCGAGTCTTTTACATGAAATCGGATAGCACTGAGTCTTTATTCAATCCTTCAAGTCAGTTCAAATCTTCCTTAAAAATCATTTTTCTAAAAACTGAATCCCTTACAGTTGAAGTTAAAGATTCATCATCAAGTTTTATGTCTAAGATGCTCCGAGCTTTAAAGACTCCCACTCCTCCTCCTGAAGAAGAAGAAGAAGCCCTACCTCCAACCCCACCGCCTCTACTCCCTAAAATAAGCCAGCCAACAAAACCACATCGAAACATCACTAAGCTGGTCACACGCCCCAGACCCACACGTGCCCCTAAAACCCCAGAAACACCCGAGTTCTTTACTCAGTTCGAAAATGAGTCTTGGTTTCGTCTTTTCGGCTCCGACGTCATCAAGGTGATCCTTAAACGTTTACTTCGAGTCTTCATCACTATTTAACAGGACTTGAAAGCTCCATACTCCGTCGAGGACTTCTGTCAACCTCTTTTACAATTACTCTTTACCGAATCTATCGATTTTGAACACAAAATTGAGATTTGTAACGCTTTGAGGTTGCTATGGTTACAAGAGCAACAAATCGCGGATCAACTTTGTGAAGCCATCCAGAAGTTACTAAAAGCTTCCAATGCCCCGAAACCTCAAGTGCCTTTACTAAATAGCTGCTGACGTGTTTGTTTCAAACACCGATGTTTGTAGATCGCTGAACAGCGCGCTTTCTTGCAAGCTGTCACGAGTTTATTCCGAACAATCAACAAGAACACAAATGAGGTTGTTGTCGAGCTACTGACTCAGTTGCTACAGGCAACCGAGGAGACTCATGTGTCTTTTGTGAGAGGACAATTAACTCGACTGGGACTACAAGTGAATGAGCGCCAACTAGTGTCTGACTTACAAACCGAATCACCTTTTTTTAGGATTCAAATAATAATTTGGAGAAGGAACTGAACCAATTAGAAAGCTGGGAAACAGATTTGAAAGAAGAGCTTCGAAATATAATCCTGGATTGGATTAGTAAATGGAAGAACAACTTCCAGGTTTTCTATTTACCATGAAAACAAGTTACGTTTTATTTCATCTTTTTCAGAATCATTTGAAACAAACCATCAAAGATTTAAAGAGCGGGAAGCAACTAAAAGGTCACATCCGCCTACTAGGAAATACTAGACAAAGAAATGGGTTTAAAGCTGATATTTCAACTAATCAGTTGGATACAAAGCAAGAAATTGAACTGATTGAGGTGAAGTAGAAATTTTACAAGATTTTCATCAAACCTATCTTCTTTCAGGTCTTAAACTACTTTTGTGAAATTAAAAGTGAAGAAGAAATGGAAAAATTGCGATTAAAACAACAAAAGAGTAAAACTTTTAATAAAACCGTTTTAGCATGCCCTAATAAGGAATACCAACCGGTCAGTAACACCAAAAGTACTTTTTAATAATGTGGCTAAACTTTTAAACTTATAGGCTTTGATTCGATTGGGCGAAATGCACACTTCAAGAAGAAATCGGTCAAAGAAAGAGTTGTCTGTTGAATATAGAGTCCCTCCCTTGCGACCTTACCCTGATATTTATGCTCCTTTTACTAATAAGTTGAAATTGGGTTACAGTTTTGTGCACCTTAACTCGACTCTTAGCAATGAATGTGATAGATTTGATAGACTTTCATGTTTATATCAACCAATTTTGATAACTTTAAAGAATCCAATTCATCAACGTTATTTTGTACATGAAAAATCTTATGTACATTTCAAATAAATCAGTAATTGAATATTTTAATTGTAATTATTTTTTGATCAAATCATTGAGAACATAATTAACAAATAGTTTTGTATAAAAATATATTTTTCAGGAAAATGCAAAGCTTAGAATAATTTTAAAAGCAACAGTAGCAAAATTGAGTTAAAAGTTTTGGTTTAAAACAAAAAAAGCTTTAAAATTAAATTATAGTCTTCAAAAGAAATTAAATAAAGGATAAGCGAAAGTTATTATGCAAATTTAAATCCAACACTTTAAATAAATCAATTTTTATAACATTTTTACAGCTATTTTATACATTTGCTAAATTGTAATCAATGACAGAGAAATCATAGTTTAAGAAATATACTTTTACATCATTGAAAAATTTGTTATTCAATCTATAGATAAGAATATATACTTCATTAATATATGGCTGTACCCTATTTTCAAAAGATTTTATTTTTTATGAGCTGACTACTAGCAAATGAAGCAATAGTTGAACACAGCAAGGCACCTCTTTGTCTTTTACCGAACACGGCTCTAATTCTTTGGAACTTTTCGGTTTGGTGCAATTGATGATAGTATCTCATAATACTGTTATAAGGGATCTGCTTCAACAAAGAACGCCCATGCTAGATGTGCTTTTAGTAATGATATTAAAAACAAAGAGAACGCAGTGAGATGCAAAAGAACCAATAAAGTAAAGCATAGTGAAATGCAAAAAAACGTCTTTGGGGTTTTCTTCTTTTTTTAAAACTGTTTTTTCTTGTCGCCCTTCATTTATTTAGGGAGTGCCATTCGGAGCAATCCACTGCATAATGTAAATATTAAAAAAAAATTATTTATTATAAATAAATTTGTAATATAGGTTTTCCTTTATTTTTTATTTAATTTTTGAGTGTTAATTTCAAGTTAATGATTTATAATCTAACTATTTGAACTTATAATAAAGCAAAATTTGTAAATTTTAAAGACAAGTGGAAGTACCAAGATTATAAGTAGTGATTTATATTACCGTTTATTATAACAGCTTATATTATTGATAAAATTTTGACAAGATTAACGATATGACACACAAAGAAATGCCTAGCCTAAAAACCACTTGATTTTCCTGGTTTGAATTTACAAGAGTGAAATTACAAGTGTGAAATTACAAGTATAAAATTAAACCTACAAAAAATAGAAGGGTGTGCCGCAAATACCTCGAGATGATATCGAAATATCAGCTTTAATCGAAAAGTTCATAATAAACAAACTGTACTCATGAATATTTTAGATGCTATTATGTTTAAATAAACCAAATTTAGAAATAATGATATTATTAGGTTTAAATAAAAATCGGTTAACAATTTGCCTTTTTGTTATATTTCTTAAGTTTTTGTCGGCAGTCTTTTGTTGATAAACTTGAGTTCGAGTTGGTGGCGTAGTTGCATCGTGGTGCTATAAACCAGGACTTGAAACGTCACTGCATCATCACTTTTTGTGCTATTCTCTCTAATGTGTTTGAGAAATGCAATATTTTATGCAATCAGTTTAACTTTGAAAAATTGTGTTATTATATCTATGCAAAAGATAATATTTTTTTAATAAAGTGATTTAAATTTTGAATCAAACAATTTTTGGTTAAAGTAAAAATAAAATTGTTTTTCGAAAAGCTATTTAAAAGTATTTAAATAAATTTTTTTTATATCTAAATATTTTTGTTTTTATATATTTTTTATTTACTTACTATAACTAAATATTATTTTGTGTTGGAACCTGTTTCAACTTTGGTGTATATTTTTGATACTATATATTAAATTATTTTGTATTTTGATTTACAGCAAAAATTACACGTGTTAATATTTTAAATGGAAAATACTGAAGTAGATGGAGGTCGACAACATCCTGAAAAACTTGGTGTTAGGTTTGTTGTTACTAGTGCAAGTGACCATGACAAGCTGGACAATTCAGAAAAGTAAGATAATTAATATCCTAATTCTAAACATTTAATAATGAAATAAATCAATCTTATTAAATGTTTTATAATAACTTGTTAATTTTGTTTATAAATTGTATTTCAATGTCAATTAGTAAAGCTTTATGTTTTAATATTTTAAGTTTTTCATTTGCTTGTTAATTTTTAATAACTAGTTAATAAATACTAATCATAAATAAAATTTAAAATTAATAATAATTTTTCTAAATTAAATGTTAAAAATTATGTATTGATTTAATGGCTAATAAATAAATAAAAGGGTACTTTTAATTTGTTTCAACTCTTATTTTTATGTAAACTTTTGTTTTTAATGATTAATCAATTTTCATACCTTTGATTTCACCTACATTCTGATTATCTAAATCAAATATTTTTGATTAAACATAATTTTGCATATAATTAAGTTCTATATGTTTGTTTAAATAATAAAAAATGAAATCTATTTTCTAATTATAAATTAAACTTTCATTTTTATAAATATTTTTTATAGAGTTGAACTTCTAAGGTATATCAAACAAGACTCTGAAGGTGAGAATAATTTCTTTGGTCAAAAATGGTAAAGCTTTTTTGATATTTTTCTTTTCAATCTTGTTTATAACTTTACACCATCCAAAACACTCCAATTAGATAATATTTTTATAATACTTGTTTATAGATAATTTGTTTTTGGGCGTTATTTTGAACAAAATTATTTATTTGGTGCAATTATGAAATGTTGTATTAAATAATAATAATTTTTTTGTTTCAGAAATATAACTTTTTAGTTGTTTTTTTTAAGTTGTTTATTTCTTATAATTTAGTAATATTTAGAAAATATTTATAAGTTTTCTTTGTAAACAATTTTCACAAACAATTATTTAAGTTTTTTTTATAAACTAATTTTGTATTTAAACACAAAGGTCTTTAGTAACAATTATTTATCACTTTAGATTATATCCTTTCTGAAAATATATTATTATAACATTAGAATTTTAGATTTTATGAAGTTTTGTAAAGAATGATTTATTGAGCTTTCTGTAAAACCAGTTTATAGTTTCTAATATAACCTCCAATTTTTCACATTTTTGTTTTTTTTAAATACATGAATTAATTATAAGTATTTTACTTATTTTGTAACCTAGAATTAAATGAACTTTTAAAGCTTTTATAAAACATAATCATTTTAAAAAGTTTATTTTGAAAACAAGAAAACCGTCAAGTTTTTCTACAAATGGAAATTTAGGGTTCAGAAAAATTTAAAGTTTTATCAGAACACTTATAGGTGTTGAAGAATAAAGCTTATAACATATAAGTTGAATTTCAGTGCCAAGTTGCTCATATTTCATCTTATTTCTTAATGAATTTTTCTTTCACTGTAGACAGGTTGAAACTTCAGCTAGTTGTATAATTTACTGTTGTCTGTTTGGTCATGTTAAAAATATATTTTCTGTTTTCTTCTGTTCGTTGTTGATTTGAAGCAGTTCTTATACTTGTGTTTTGGCTTTGTTGTATCTTCCACTAAGCATGGCTTCAGTTGTTTTGAAAAAAGTTGTTGAAAAAGATGATTATGAAAATTTGGATGGATCATCAGGATCTAGCAAGACACGTGAGTTACTGTAACTAGTTACCTCATATATAAAGTTTAAGTTCAAGTTTTTGTTAGCTATTAATAAACTTGTTTAACAAACAATTTATGTTAGCTATATAAATAATAATTTGATGAATTTTTTGTTTACATAAGCTGATGAAATGTTTGATGTAATGTTTGTTTTTTAGGGTTTAAAGTTTCATTTGTAAAGAAACGTAAAGATGACTCTGAAAAAAGATATCTTGTTGGTAAATAGCAGCTGCTTTAAGTACTTGAAGAACAAAATTGAGCTTTCAAGCTTTACTTACTTGCTTTGCACTTTCTGCAAATGTAACAACTAACTTTGATTGTTACATCTATGTTACCTCATCAAACGTAATTTGTGCTTGGTTTTATCACTACAAACATGTTGAGTAATTGCTTGAGTTCATTTGTAAGTTCACTTTTGATTTCATTCAAAGTAAACATGGCTTTTTATGGTGTATTTTTTCATTCATATTTTAGTTACATATTTTTCGAGTGGTTTTACTTTTGTAATTTCAAATTTAATTTTTATGATGTCTTCATCTATAACTAACCCAAATCTATTGTTCTTTCCAAACATTTTCGATTCTTGTAAAAAACTCATGAAATATCTGATGAAAAGTTCTTTGTAGTATTTGTAGTTCAGTTAGATGTGGTGACTACATATGTTAGAGCTTTGCTTTTTTAAACGGTGATGTTTATGTAGCAACCATTGGTGGTGGTGGTGCTGTAGACATCTAGAAACTGCATCAACAGATGTTTATAGAAGAAACGCTTTTACAAAATCTGGACTAATATTAGCAAGTGTTAGATTAATAGCAGCAAGACTAGTATATTAACAAGCTGTATGCAAAAGGAATTCTGGTAAAAAGGTTCTAATTAGAATACAAATAGTATTTGCTAAGTTGCGTCTACTCAGCAACATGTTATCTTTCATATTAGATTAAAAAATTCAAATAAACTAATTGCATGTGGCATACAACCAACCTCCACAAGCACTTTATCACTAAACAACTCACAATTACCGACAGAGCATAAGCACAACTTCCCAAATTTTCAAACCAAATATTTTGCAGATAATATCACAAACCAAGTTGACACCAACTTAGCTCTCTTCGAGGTAAAAACTCATCTTTAAAATCAACAATTTTCTTCAATTAATCTTTACAGGATGAGATGAAAGAGCGACCTATGATCTCGACATTTATGTCCGCAATCGAGAGATACTCGGCCATATCTGTCTCTTGTCCTGACCAAGATGGAGACGACCCAAGACCGCAACTAGTCAGTTATCTTTCAGTTGATGACCGCTTTCATCTTCAGCTGTTGTCATCTTAATCATAATTATTTCTACTCATTCGCCATCGATGACGTCATCACACAAGTTAAACATCTCGACTTTTTTCACGTCCAGGCGCAGAAAAAGATGGGGACTGTAATGGGAGTATATCTGCCCTGTGTCCAGAATATCTTAGGGGTCATTCTGTTTGTCCGTTTGACTTGGATTGTTGGTCTAGCTGGCATCTTGCAATCTTTATTCATCGTAATCCTTTGTTGTTCAACTGTTAGTTTTCAATCTCTCCCTACTGCCTCTAGTGACTCATATGCTCCCAGACGCTTTTGACCGCGATTTCGATGAGCGCAATCGCGACTAATGGCGTTGTACCAGCTGGAGGCTCTTATTTTATGATATCTCGAGCGTTGGGACCTGAATTTGGAGGTGCTGTTGGCGTCCTCTTTTATTTGGGGACCACATTTGCTTCAGCTATGTACATTTTAGGAGCAGTCGAAATTTTAGTGGTAAGTCTGTCTTCAAATCGCTCTTTTGACGCGATTTCTCAAATCTTCATCCCCAGACCTACATCGCGCCTCAGATTCGTCTCTTTGGTGACATCACAGGACCATCAAATCGCGCGAACCTTCTAAACAACTTCCGGGTCTACGGTTCCTGCTTCCTGGTCCTTATGTCTTCACTTGTCTTCTTCGGAGTCAAATACGTCAATCGCTTCGCGTCGCTCTTCCTCGCTTGCGTCATCGTCTCCATCCTCGCCATCTTTGCCGGTGTCCTCAAATCAGCGGTCTCTCCTCCCGCGCAACAGTGATTATGACGTCACAAATCACGCGACCGCCGACTAAATACTTCATTTACAGACTCTGTTACCTGGGCGACCGACTTATCGAGTTTGGAAGCGATGGATTATGCGCGAAAGGCAACTTGGTAACCAAGCAACCGACCCTAGTAACCAATCGGTTACTGATATTGTTATACAGACTTACCCGAGTAGCATCGACCAGATTTATTGTTACGCGAACGAAACCTTCGATTTAAACTCAACTGAACCTCGTTGTGATACTTACTTCACGAGCAACCAGTTGCAGACCATCTTAGCTATCCCTGGACTTGGTTCCAACGTCTCATCTGGTACCATATAACCACAAACTGGTCCACAACTAACCTGTCCACTTTTCAAGTCAATTTTGGGTCAAGTTATATGACCAAGAACGAACTGATCACCGCGAAAGGCGTTGATGACGTAGACGCCCTACAGCCCGATGCAGACTTCCGGCCCAGTCCCAACTACCCGTCGTGGCTGTACGCGGACATCACGTCCAGTTTCACCATCCTTCTTGCTATCTTCTTTCCATCTGTCACTGGTTAGTATCTGTGACGTCATCAACATCTCTGACGTCATCATCATCTGTGACGTCATTGTTTTAGGCATCATGGCGGGATCTAATCGATCAGGAGATCTCGCTGACGCTCAAAGATCGATTCCAACTGGGACTATTGGTGCCGTTCTCACCACTGCATTTATTTGTCAGTGACGTCATCACGCGATAGTTCCGCTTCACTGACTTCTCGACTTTTCGCAGATATCTCTACTGTTGTGTTCTTCGGCGCTTGCGTAGAAGGCTCGTTGCTACGCGACAAGTAAGTACCCCACCCTACCTCTTCGTCATCTAACTGGTTGCCTGGCAACAGGTTCGGGGACTCGATCGGCGGCGAGTTGATTGTGTCGTTACTTGCGTGGCCCAGTAAATGGATTGTTCTGATTGGTGCTTTCTTGTCCACCATCGGTGCTGGACTTCAGTCACTAGTGGGCGCCCCACGCCTGTTGCAAGCGATTGCCAAAGACGGGATTATCCCGTTTCTGAAGGTGCCCCTGAAATATCACGCCCCATTTAGTCTACGATAGTTTTTTAGGTGTTTGGAAAGGGTAAAGAAGCAAATGGTGACCCGACGTGGGCACTTCTTCTCACTGTATTCATCTCGTTGATCGGAATCCTCATCGCTGACTTGGAGCTTGTTGCTCCAATTATCACCATGTAAGTCACGTGATCCTCATCATCTGATCTTCATCATCTGATCCTCATCACTTGATCTTCATCATTTGATCTTCATCATTTGATCTTCATCACTTGATCTTCATCACTTGATCCTCATCATCTGATCTTCATCATTTGATCCTCATCATCTGATCTTCATCACTTGATCCTCATCACTTGATCCTCATCACTTGATCTTCATCACTTGATCCTCATCACTTGATCCTCATCACTTGATCTTCATCACGTGATCCTCATCATCTGATCTTCATCATTTGATCTTCATCACTTGATCCTCATCACTTGATCCTCATCACTTGATCCTCATCACTTGATCTTCATCACGTGATCCTCATCATCTGATCCTCATCATCTGATCTTCATCACTTGATCCTCATCACTTGATCTTCATCATCTGATCCTCATCACTTGATCCTCATCATCTGATCTTCATCACTTGATCTTCATCACTTGATCTTCATCACTTGATCCTCATCACTTGATCCTCATCATCTGATCCTCATCACTTGATCCTCATCACTTGATCTTCATCATTTGATCTTCATCATCTGATCCTCATCACTTGATCCTCATCACTTGATCCTCATCACTTGATCCTCATCACTTGATCTTCATCATCTGATCTTCATCACTTGATCCTCATCACTTGATCTTCATCACTTGATCCTCATCACTTGATCCTCATCACTTGATCCTCATCACTTGATCTTCATCACTTGATCCTCATCATCTGATCTTCATCACTTGATCCTCATCACTTGATCCTCATCATCTGATCCTCATCACTTGATCCTCATCACTTGATCCTCATCATCTGATCTTCATCACTTGATCCTCATCATTTGATCTTCATCACTTGATCTTCATCACTTGATCTTCATCACTTGATCTTCATCATCTGATCTTCATCACTTGATCTTCATCATTTGATCTTCATCATCTGATCCTCATCATCTGATCTTCATCACTTGATCCTCATCATCTGATCCTCATCACTTGATCCTCATCACTTGATCTTCATCACTTGATCTTCATCATCTGATCCTCATCACGTGATCCTCATCATCTGATCTTCATCATTTGATCTTCATCATCTGATCCTCATCACTTGATCCTCATCACTTGATCTTCATCACTTGATCTTCATCATTTGATCTTCATCATCTGATCTTCATCATCTGATCCTCATCATCTGATCCTCATCACGTGATCCTCATCATCTGATCTTCATCATTTGATCTTCATCATCTGATCCTCATCACTTGATCCTCATCACTTGATCTTCATCACTTGATCTTCATCATTTGATCTTCATCATCTGATCCTCATCATCTGATCCTCATCACGTGATCCTCATCATCTGATCTTCATCATTTGATCTTCATCATCTGATCCTCATCACTTGATCCTCATCACTTGATCTTCATCACTTGATCTTCATCATTTGATCCTCATCATCTGATCTTCATCACTTGATCCTCATCACTTGATCTTCATCATCTGATCCTCATCACTTGATCCTCATCATCTGATCTTCATCACTTGATCTTCATCACTTGATCTTCATCACTTGATCCTCATCACTTGATCCTCATCATCTGATCCTCATCACTTGATCCTCATCACTTGATCTTCATCATTTGATCTTCATCATCTGATCCTCATCACTTGATCCTCATCACTTGATCCTCATCACTTGATCCTCATCACTTGATCTTCATCATCTGATCTTCATCACTTGATCCTCATCACTTGATCTTCATCACTTGATCCTCATCACTTGATCCTCATCACTTGATCCTCATCACTTGATCTTCATCACTTGATCCTCATCATCTGATCTTCATCACTTGATCCTCATCACTTGATCCTCATCATCTGATCCTCATCACTTGATCCTCATCACTTGATCCTCATCATCTGATCTTCATCACTTGATCCTCATCATTTGATCTTCATCACTTGATCTTCATCACTTGATCTTCATCACTTGATCTTCATCATCTGATCTTCATCACTTGATCTTCATCATTTGATCTTCATCATCTGATCCTCATCATCTGATCTTCATCACTTGATCCTCATCATCTGATCCTCATCACTTGATCCTCATCACTTGATCTTCATCACTTGATCTTCATCATCTGATCCTCATCACGTGATCCTCATCATCTGATCTTCATCATTTGATCTTCATCATCTGATCCTCATCACTTGATCCTCATCACTTGATCTTCATCACTTGATCTTCATCATTTGATCTTCATCATCTGATCTTCATCATCTGATCCTCATCATCTGATCCTCATCACGTGATCCTCATCATCTGATCTTCATCATTTGATCTTCATCATCTGATCCTCATCACTTGATCCTCATCACTTGATCTTCATCACTTGATCTTCATCATTTGATCTTCATCATCTGATCCTCATCATCTGATCCTCATCACGTGATCCTCATCATCTGATCTTCATCATTTGATCTTCATCATCTGATCCTCATCACTTGATCCTCATCACTTGATCTTCATCACTTGATCTTCATCATTTGATCTTCATCATCTGATCCTCATCATCTGATCCTCATCACTTGATCCTCATCATCTGATCTTCATAACCTGATCCTCATCACTTCTTCCTCATCATCTGATCTTCATCACTTGATCTTCATCACTTGATCCTCATCACTTGATCCTCATCATCTGATCTTCATCACTTGATCCTCATCACTTGATCCTCATCACTTGATCTTCATCATCTGATCTTCATCATTTGATCCTCATCATCTGATCCTCATCACTTGATCTTCATCACTTGATCCTCATCACTTGATCCTCATCACTTGATCCTCATCACTTGATCCTCATCACTTCTTCCTCATCATCTGATCTTCATCATTTTATCTTCATCATCTGATCCTCATCACTTGATCCTCATCACTTGATCCTCATCACTTCTTCCTCATCACTTGATCTTCATCATCTGATCTTCATCATTTGATCTTCATCATCTGATCCTCATCACTTGATCCTCATCACTTGATCTTCATCACTTGATCTTCATCACTTGATCCTCATCACTTGATCTTCATCACTTGATCCTCATCACTTGATCCTCATCACTTGATCCTCATCACTTGATCCTCATCATCTGATCTTCATCACTTGATCCTCATCATTTGATCTTCATCACTTGATCCTCATCACTTGATCCTCATCATCTTTATCTTTTTAGGTTCTTTCTCATGTGTTACGCATTTGTAAATGTTGCCTGTGCTCTTCAAACTCTGCTACAAACTCCTGGTTGGCGCCCCAGATTCAAATACTACCACTGGTTAGTGTCCTTCTCTATTTAGTGACCTTTAATGACCAGTTGTTCACAAACAGGGTCCTGTCTTCCATTGGATTAGGTCTTTGTGTGGCTCTGATGTTCATTTCTAGTTGGGTCTACACTTTACTCGCTTTGTTGCTTGCTGCTTCGATTCATAAATACATCGAATATTCGGGGTGAGTCGCGCTGATGACGTCACTTGCTGATGATGTCACTGCTTGTAGAGCCGAGAAGGAATGGGGTGATGGACTTCGAGGACTTCAACTGACCACCGCTCGATACGCCCTTCTTCGATTAGAAGAGCGCGCGCCCCATACTAAAAACTGGAGGTTGGTGGCGATTGTTTTGACTCTCTACTGACATCTAGTGGTGATTTGTAGACCTCAATTGTTGATCCTCGTCAAACCGGATGAAGATCTGATGCCAAAACATCCAAATATGTTTGATCTTGCTGATCAATTGAAAGCGGGCAAGGGACTTACTATTGTTAGCTCGGTGTTGCCTGGCAACCCAGTCGATATCTACCCTGAATCAAACCGTTGTCAAGAGGTGAGGATGACTCGAAGATATTCTAGTGAAGTGACTCGAGTATCTTAGGAACTACGTCAAGTTCTGGAGGAGCGTAAGATGAAAGGCTTCGCGCGTTCGATTGTTTGTCCTGACGTCAGTGACGGACTCAACGCGCTTATTCAGTCATCAGGACTCGGCGGGTTACGTCATAATACGATTATGATGGGTTGGCCCTATCGATGGAGATCAAAAGAACAAGGCTACGACGTCTTTCTCAGTTAGTCGCGTTGTTCCGCTTCGATGCACACGTCGCGTTGTTCCACATCATTGCACATCTCATTGCTGACTTGTTGCAGATACTATCAAGACTGCATCAGCTTTTAATCATGCTGTCATTGTACCGAAGAATATTATGAACTTTCCAAGTCGAACTGACCGCTTACATGGTACTATAGATGTCTGGTGGATTGTCCATGATGGTGGTCTACTTATGTTACTACCCTTTCTGCTTCGACAACATAAAGTTGGTGACCACTGTCCCTGTCCACTAACTTACTCGTCTACTTTTGTAGTCATGGAAACAATGTACAATGAGAATATTTACTGTAGCTCAATTAGAAGATAACAGCATCCAATTAAAGAAAGATCTTGAGAATTTTCTGTATCAGTTACGTATTGAAGCTGAGATAGAAGTTATTGAGATGGTTAGTATCTTCCTGATCTTCAATGTCTCTTCATCATCTGTTTGTTGCAGCAAACCTCTGATATATCTGCTTATACTTATGAAAGAACTTTGTTAATGGAGCAAAGGTCTGAAATTTTGAACCAGTTGAATTTGACCAAACAAAAACTAGATGTAAGTGTCCACTTGTCCATTCAGTGTCCACCAACTTGCTTGTTTACAGTTCTCTACCTTTGGATCAAAGCCTCATAAAACAAGATTAGAAATTGGGAATACTTCAATTAATAGTTCGGATAATGAAATGACATGGATGCCGGAAACAAGAGCAAAACTTGATGACATTACAGCATCGTTGGCAAATAATCTGACAGAAACTGAAAAGTTAAACAAAAATCGATCAGCTGCTACAGTGAATATCGAAAAAGAAGAAATAAATAAAGATATAAACAATCAACTAAGAGACTCTAAAAGTGATCCAAGTTTTGGGAATCTCAACAATATTGTTCCGTGAGTTGAAATTTCATCAATTAGTTCATCTGTTTGCTTGTTCATCTGTTTGCTTGTTCATCTGTTTACTTGTTCATCTGTTTGCTTGTTCATCTGTTTGCTTGTTCATCTGTTTACTTGTTCATCTGTTTGCTTGTTCATCTGTTTACTTGTTCATCTGTTTGCTTGTCCATCTGTTTGCTTGTTCATCTGTTTACTTGTTCATCTGTTTGCTTGTTCATCTGTTTGCTTGTTCATCTGTTTGCTTGTTCATCTGTTTACTTGTTCATCTGTTTACTTGTTCATCTGTTTGCTTGTTCATCTGTTTGCTTGTTCATCTGTTTGCTTGTTCATCTGTTTACTTGTTCATCTGTTTACTTGTTCATCTGTTTGCTTGTTCATCTGTTTGCTTGTTCATCTGTTTGCTTGTCCATATGTTTGATTGTTCATCTGTTTGCTTGTTCATCTGTTTGCTTGTTCATCTGTTTACTTGTCCATATGTTTGATTGTTCATCTGTTTGCTTGTTCATCTGTTTGCTTGTTCATCTGTTTACTTGTCCATCTGTTTGCTTGTTCATCTGTTTGCTTGTTCATCTGTTTACTTGTCCATCTGTTTGCTTGATCATCTGTTTACTTGTTCATCTACTTGTCCATCTGTTTGCTTGATCATCTGTTTACTTGTTCATCTGTTTGCTTGTTCATCTGTGTTCATCTGTTTGCTTGTTCATCTGTTTATCTTGTTCATCTGTTTGCTTGTTCATTTGTTTGTTCATCTGTTTACTTGTCCATCTGTTTGCTTGTTCATCTGTTTACTTGTTCATCTGTTTGCTTGTTCATCTGTTTACTTGTTCATCTGTTTACTTGTTCATCTGTTTATCTGTGTTCATCTGTTTACTTGTTCATTGTTCTTGTTCATCTGTTTGTCTTGTTCATCTGTTTGTTCATTGTTCATCTGTTTGTTCATCTGTTCATCTGTTTACTTGTTCATCTGTTTACTTGTTCATCTGTTTGACTTGTTCATCTGTTTACTTGTTCATCTGTTTACTTGTTCATCTGTTTGTTCTTGTTCATCTGTTTACTTGTTCATCTGTTTGCTTGTTCATCTGTTTGCTTGTTCATCTTGTTCATCTGTTTACTTGTTCATCTGTTTGCTTGTTCATCTGTTTACTTGTTCATCTGTTTGCTTGTTCTTCTGTTTGCTTGTTCATCTGTTTACTTGTTCATCTGTTTACTTGTTCATCTACTTGTCCATCTGTTTGCTTGTTAATCTGTTTGCTTGATAATCTGTTTGCTTGTTCATCTGTTTGCTTGTTCATCTGTTTACTTGTTCATCTGTTTACTTGTTCATCTGTTTACTTGTTCATCTGTTTACTTGTTCATCTGTTTACTTGTTCATCTACTTGTCCATCTGTTTGCTTGTTCATCTGTTTGCTTGTTCATCTGTTTGCTTGTTCATCTGTTTGCTTGTTCATCTGTTTGATTCTGTTCATCTGTTTGCTTGTTCATCTGTTTACTTGTTCATCTGTTTGCTTGTTCATCTGTTTACTTGTTCATCTGTTTGCTTGTTCATCTGTTTACTTGTTCATCTGTTCTGTTTGCTTGTTCATCTGTTTGCTTGTTCATCTGTTTGCTTGTTCATCTGTGTTCATCTGTTTACTTGTTCATCTGTTTACTTGTTCATCTGTTTACTTGTTCATCTGTTTGCTTGTTCATCTGTTTGCTTGTTCATCTGTTTGCTTGTTCATCTGTTTGCTTGTTCATCTGTTTACTTGTTCATCTGTTTACTTGTTCATCTGTTTGCTTGTTCATCTGTTTACTTGTTCATCTGTTTGCTTGTTCATCTGTTTGCTTGTTCATCTGTTTATTGTTCATCTGTTTACTTGTTCATCTGTTCTGTTTACTTGTTCATCTGTTTACTTGTTCATCTGTTTACTTGTCCATCTGTTTGCTTGTTCATCTGTTTGCTTGTTTGCTTGTTCATCTGTTTACTTGTCCATCTGTTTGCTTGTTCATCTGTTTGCTTGTTCATCTGTTTACTTGTTCTGCTTGTTCATCTGTTTGCTTGTTCATCTGTTTACTTGTTCATCTGTTTGCTTGTTCATCTGTTTGCTTGTCCATCTGTTTGCTTGTTCATCTGTTTGCTTGTTCATCTGTTTGCTTGTTCATCTGTTTACTTGTTCATCTGTTTGCTTGTTCATCTGTTTACTTGTTCATCTGTTTGCTTGTTCATCTGTTTGCTTGTTCATCTGTTTGCTTGTTCATCTGTTTGCTTGTTCATCTGTTTACTTGTTCATCTGTTTGCTTGTCCATCTGTTTACTTGTCCATCTGTTTGCTTGTTCATCTGTTTGCTTGTTCATCTGTTTGCTTGTTCATATGTTTGCTTGTTCATCTGTTTACTTGTTCATCTGTTTGCTTGTTCATCTGTTTGCTTGTTCATCTGTTTGCTTGTTCATCTGTTTGCTTGTTCATCTGTTTGCTTGTTCATCTGTTTGCTTGTTCATCTGTTTACTTGTTCATCTGTTTGCTTGTTCATCTGTTTGCTTGTCCATCTGTTTGCTTGTTCATCTGTTTGCTTGTTCGTATGTTTACTTGTTCATCTGTTTGCTTGTCCATCTGTTTGCTTGTTCATCTGTTTGCTTGTTCATCTGTTTGCTTGTTCATCTGTTTACTTGTTCATCTGTTTGCTTGTTCATCTGTTTACTTGTTCATCTGTTTGCTTGTTCATCTGTTTGCTTGTTCATCTGTTTGCTTGTTCATCTGTTTGCTTGTTCATCTGTTTACTTGTTCATCTGTTTGCTTGTCCATCTGTTTACTTGTCCATCTGTTTGCTTGTTCATCTGTTTGCTTGTTCATCTGTTTGCTTGTTCATCTGTTTGCATGTTCATATGTTTACTTGTTCATCTGCTAGCTTGTTTATGTGCTTGTTAATTCTTTTTTTCTGTTTCTAGGAAATCTAATAACGTAAGACGGATGCATACAGCTGTTAAACTGAACGAGACGATTGTGAATCGTTCACATCAAGCTCAACTCGTTATTTTGAATCTACCAGGCCCTCCTAAGAAGAAAGAAGCAAGTCGAGAAGCTAATTGTAAATTATTTCTAACTTTGAACAACTCTTCAACAAGTTGTTTGTAGATATGGAGTTTTTGGAAGTCCTTACTGAAGGTTTAGACCGTGTTATGATGGTCAGGGGCGGTGGTCGTGAAGTTATCACCATGTACTCTTGAGTTGGGGCCCAGTGGTCGGTCGTTTCCTTGTTAGGTAATGGAGAGAAATAATTGATGTAATCTTAAAACGCTTTTCATTTCTTCATGTCAAGTTACTTTTGTTTTTATTGTTGACATTTTATATCTGATTTCAACCAAGCAAGCAAACAAACGAGAGATCTCAACATCATCTTCAACAGATCTTTCCGGCTCTTTGACATCGTTAACTTGCCCTCTCTACCATATGAAGCATACTTCTTTTTTATCAATTAGCTTGCTGTAAATATTTTGCAAATTTTTTAGGTGCACCGAAGTGAACTTGCTACAGTTACTGGCTTTTAATATCACCTCTCGTTTTAATAAACCATTTACTAAAATTTCATTCAACAAAACAATTTTATGAGAATATTTAAAAAAAATTTTCAAGTTTAGACTGTAAGTAAGTAAGACAACATTATTGGCAAGTATAGTTGCTGCAAGTACTTTTATTTTATCGATTTTTAACCATATTACATCCAACTTACCAACTGAAGTAAACTTTTAAACAATTTTTTAAAGTTTTTGTAAAATAATTGAGAAAATAAATCGAAAAACTTTTTTAAATCTCAAGAAATTTGAAACTTGAAAAATTTAATTCATTTAGAATTTGAAAAAATTGAATTCCGTTGTATAAGCTGCTTAAAAAGTTGTCAGTTTTTCTACCTTCTTGTCTTTGAATATCTTTTTATATTTCTAATCTGATTATATCCAAGTTGTTCCTTTACATAAAGAATATTCTTCTTATTTCTATAAATTCTTTTCAAGTAACTAAAAAACTTTTATAATTGTCATTTGATTGAAAATAAAGAATAATTTGGATTGAAAACCAATAACTTCTATCCAATTAAAATTTAATTTTTATATTTCTAAAATTTTTAAACAATTATTTGTTAATTTCGTTTTAAATAGAAAATAATTTTTGATAAAAAACTAAAAAAAATGAATTTTATGTAAAATAAGACGAATGACAAATACATCAGTTTTTTTAAATATTAAAAAATAAAAATACTCTGCTTTTTAAGAAAATAAATTTACAAAAATTGGAAGCAACTGATAGAAACTAAAATAGAAACTTTAAATTCGTAATAATATTCTTTGAATCTTTAGAAATCATTTATAGAAAATTACAAAATTAAATTAAACTTTATTTAAATCAGTTTGTATAATTCGTCAATTATGAAACTTGTTCAAACATCAATTAAAAATAATTTGTCCAAAAAGCACATACACAAAGTAAATGAAAGATATCAGCAAACTATTTCAACCACAGGTCAGTTAGTCGACAAGTAGTTTGCTAGTTTCATCTTTCTACTGCTAGTTAGTTTAAAGATAAGTTTTTATTTGAAGACAGATACTGAGAAGATGTTATTTTATTCTTGGATTATTTTATTCTTTTTATCTTTAACTCATTCCCAACTAATCAGTGAGATTGAATGTGGGTTCTCTAAATCATGTCTTCGCTATCCAACAAATTGTTCTTCATCTCAATCAAACTGTATCTTCTTCACTTATCAATACGTAAGTTTCGCGACTAATCATGAGGTCACTAGCTCCTAATTCAACAGGATTCAGATGAGGATCAGTTCTGGATGGAACTAAGCGGCGGAAACGGAAGCGGAAGTGAATACTCATCAATTGGTTTCACGCCCTTACCCTTCATGCAGCAGTCGGACACTTACTTCTGTACTGGTCACCAAATGCTGACCGCTGTCATCCAAGAGTTCCATGGTCATCCTATAATGGACACAAAGCCGATTGTAAGAATGAAACCGCGATCGACTTCGATAACGCGATATGCTTCTATCAGGGGATTTTTGACGTTTCCGCTTCAACAGTAGATGGTGTAGCAGTTTGTAGGTTTAAACGGAAGTCGTCGTCACCACGTGACATCGGGAATACGCGATTAGAGCTATTTGACCTACAACATACATCTTATTACGTCATCTTCGCCCGAGGAGTGATGGAGAGCGGTTAGTATACCTCTTCTATCTAAGAGTAAACATCATTCTACTGTTGATAGAAACGTTGCCTGGTTACCATCACCATGGCAACAACCGAGGAGTAACAGATAAGAAAATCGCCTTCACTAATAAAGCGTTAGTTACTGACGTCACTATTGATGACGTCACTGATGATGACGTTGCAGATTTCGTAATGAATGTGGAATCACACGTGGTTGCTACTCGTCACCAAATGGGTGCATTCCTGGTGTCGAAAACTGCAAATTATTTTCATGGCAATATGTAAAGTAAAGTAATGACGTCATCAGCGACTTTAGCTTTGATAATAAATAGATCGGCGCGCGTCATGAATTCGAATTGACCATATTTGGGCATTCAAACTCTACTGATCTTTATCAATCATTCGGTTTCGCTGAAACTCAAATCATGGAAAAAGTTGATTTGTACTATTGCACAAAAAGTCGCGTCGGTTCCGCGATCATCGACACGCCTCGAAGTCACCCGTATGACGTCACTAATGATACAGTAAGTGATTTGTTGGTTTAACTACCCAAAGGTCATTTACTTTGTTCAAATATTGTTTGTCCGAATTTATATCAACAAATGAAAGAATTTTTGTTGAAATTTCAGTTTAATTTAAGAAATTTGAAATTTGGTGTCCATGAAAGTACCCTTGTTTGTCAGTTTACAAGACCTGCTAGTACCACAAAAACTATGTCAGGTGTAAATGTGATCTTTGACATCTCTAAGACTTTATATTTCATTCAACATTCAACAGGAGATTTGAGATCATGTAAGTGAAATTTGATAAAATTAGAAATTATTTCAATTTAGTTATTTGAAGCTAATAAACTCGGCAAACATCATGGGAAAGACAATTTTGGTTCCTCAGTTTCAAAAATCAACTTCACAATCAACTCATATCCAACAGATGAACCAAAAGACACTAGATCTGTCTTCATTAAGACACATATGTAGCTAGAGTTAGATGATGAAGTCACTTCTAACATTTGTGAATTGCAGAGTACTTATGCTGGTCTCTTGGGTCAGTCTAGTGAACGTGGGCTCACTTTTTGCTCGTTATTACAAGCCCCTTTTTCCTACGAAGAAACTTCTGGGCGCCAAAGTTTGGTTTCAGGTCCGTTCTAAGTTGCCCTGACATTATTTTAAAGCTGTCACAAAAAGGTCCATAGAGTCACAATGTGTCTGGCACTTCTACTCACTACAATTGCCCTGGTCCTGATCTTCACTGCGTTCAAAGGCTACGACCTGGTGAGTTAGGAAATCTGGGCTGAGCTGATTTATTGATTTGTAGTTATCTGGGGCACATGGGGTAATCGGTTTGATCGTGTCATCACTCGCGTTCATCAACGTCATCATGTCCTACTTCCGGAACGAAAAACGGAAATTATTTAATTGGTTGCATTTCGGCGTCGCCGCTATTTGTAGACTTCTCGCTGTCGTCACTATCTTCCTCGGTTGGTGTTTGTAAAAGAGGTTGACCTTTGACCTTTCGTTGATTTGAAGGTTTCGGATTACCGGTTATGAATCATCGTTCGCTGACTTTTGGAGTCTGTGGAGGCTTTTTGATCAATCAAATCTTTATTGAAGTCATCTTAGAGATGATCACGAAACATTATGATTGGATGTCGCGTTAGTTGAAACCAATTTGATAAAAAGCCATTTTCGTTTCTCTGATTTGATTTGTTTTTAGGAAATTGTTCCTTCTTCTTGCTTACTTACAAAGATCGTCAAAAAGTAAGTATTCTGAAAACTGACAACAAAACTGACCTTTGTTTTCACAGGGATTTAATGAAAGATATCTTATCTTGGTGTATTTTATTGTTTCCAACTCAGCCTTTTTAATTATACTTATTTGTGTTGTTATTACTTCGGATATTTTGTATTAATTATTGATTTTATTTTGAAATAATTATAAATAAAAATGAATTGCATTTTTAAAGACAAATTTGTTGTGAGTTTTTACCAATTCGACCGAATTAAATAAATTATGAATAAAATGGCTTTTTGTTGTTTGTGGTTTTTAAAAATATTTTCTGTCTGGTATGTTCTTTAGTATTTTTATTGTTTAAATATGCAAATTCTTTTAGCAAATCATCGACAAATTTGAAATAACTTTATATGATGAAGTTATTGGTTGGTTATAAAAAGTACTAACTTTAATATATTATATAAATAAACAAAACCCACAAATATGTATTTGAATTATAAATATTTTAGTTGTTATATTTTTTTAAATCACGAAAATAAATTCGATTAATAAAACTTATAATTTAATAATCTAATAAAAAATTTATCTATTTAATAAAAATTACTAAACTATAAACTATTATCAACAATAGAAACTTTTAAAACTTAATCTTGCTAATGATAGTATTGAGTTTGAGTTGAATTTGTTTAATAAATATAGAGAAGCACACTAGATTACAAAGTAACATCACATAATTACACCAATATAAATTTAGTAAAGAAGTAATTAGAGTTTTTGATAACTACTGGGCTCCAACTCCGGCTTTAAATTTGGAGTTTTGCATCTCCTAGAAGTGTTGGAACTCTACCAAACTCACAAGGTCTTTCTACCCAGGTTAGTGAACTTTTTCTTATCACTAAAATGTGTTCATCTGAAATCAAACCCGGAACCACTCGCTTGGTAAGCAGGTATGAGAACCTCTTCGTCTTTTGGATGATTCAGATATTTTACAACTTGCAAAAAAAAAGTAAAAACATTTATAAAAAAAAGGGGCCGTCCGGGATTTGAACCCGGGACCTCCCGCACCCTAAGCGGAAATCATACCCCTAGACCAACGGCCCGATGGAAACCTAGTTGAATTTATTATTTAAAATTTCAACACTTTGAGGTCCATAACTTCAAACTTTTAGTTGCTTGAACATGACCATAATTAAGTAGAATAAGCTCTAAAGAAGTAAGTTTTGCTCAAAATACGAGATTAAAAAAAAAATAGAATCAAATATTCATTAATAACTTATTTTATAATTCATTTAATAACTTTATAGATTGATGACAAAATATTCAGATTTTCGAAATTTTATTTAAATTACTTTTTGATCTAAAATAAAATCGAATAAAGATTACAATTCAGAAAATATAATTTATATTAAACAAATTCCTAATATCTTAACTCTGAGCTCTTTTAAGCTAATTTTCCCAAATATTGTAGCTACAAAGACAGTTTGAAATATAAAATTTCAAATGATATGATCATAATCTAAGCAAGTCTTTACCAAACGTTAAATTTCTACCTAATTGGTTTCTATGAAATTGTCTATAGACTAATAGATCTTATTACACTTTCAGATAAGCACACAGAGAAATAGATCTGATATTTTCAATAATGATGCTACATCTATACTCTCTGTTACTATCATGAGTTTATTAGTTCATTTGATTAGAATACCAGTTATCTGAATAGAGTTCATCTTGCTGTGCATCAATTAAAATCTTAAACGAGATCAAATTCTGAGATAAGTTTTCTAACTCTTAAACTTATAATGGAATAATTTGAATGTTTTAGTTTTTGTTTTATTAAGCTGTGTTGTCTAGAGAATGGTTGTCAAAATATAAAACCATTTAACGAAAGATAAGAAAAACAATTTTCTAGTTTCAATAGCCTGCAGAAGTATAATCTAATTTAGAAGCCTTGAGTAATTATCTCTTGCTTTTGTGATTTTTGAATACATCATTTTTTATTAAATTATTCAAAATTATCTGTTAATTTATAATAAGATAAATTGATAATTTCGAAATAATTTAAAAAATATCTTTTCATTTATATGCAAAAGCAAAATTGATTAAGGTCAAATATATGAATTCAAGTACAATCTAAAAGTTTATCTTTTTCTCTCTTTTTTCAAATTCATCAAATTATTAGCGCGTTTGCGCAGACTTCGAACTCGCGTCTAGTTTATTAAATAATCTTTTTTCTGATGTTATTTAAAATATTTAAGTTATGTCAGCAAAAATAAAAATGACAATAATGGTCTGCTTCGGCCGAGAACGTTCATGTCGTTAAAGCCAGAGCAGAAAGGAGAACAAGTTGTTATCCTGCCACGCAGATGATAGCGCCGTAGGAGTCAAGTGGAACTGAGTGACAAACTGCCTACGAGGCTCCAACTCTGACTTTGGATTCAAAGTTTTGCGTCTCCTAGAATAGTTGTTATAACTTATTTATTTTTTACTTGAATTAGCATATCTAGTTATCAATTCTCTAGATACAAATTAGATTTTATAAGCACTACAACCTGCTACAAGTGTTTGTTTTGACTTTCGAAAACCGTTCTTCAATAAACACTCTCTCAACTAGTTCTGTTACCTTGATGTCTATTCATGCGTAACAAATTACAATAAAGCTGATTTGATTAAAATATTTCAAATAGAAACAGCCACCCACGTTTCCTACGAGTTTTAATCTTCTTATTATTGTTATAGATATTTGATTAAAATAAATTTAACATTTATTTGTAAATTAAAAAAACTTAAAAGTTTTTTTTTCACTTTTAACAATTTAGTTAGAGACTTTTTAAAGATACTTTTATTTTCAACGAAATTTTTAGGTGTTATTTACCGCCTTTTTCAACTGAGACTCTCTTTATACATTTTTTTTTCTTTGTAAGATTGTTTAAATTGATCTTTACATTTGCTCGAGCTTAAAACAAACTAAGTTAGTTTTAGCAGTTGAAAAATTAGTTTATTTTTGATTTTTCTAAAGCTGTTTATTTGTTGAGATATTTAGAAAGAAGATAAAATAATCAAAACTCTGACTAACCTATCTGCTGTTATAAAACTGCTGATGACTATCGATTGCAACATACTAACGAAATGCTTGAAAGCAACTGTCTACAAACATCTCAGTTTAAAAGTCAACTGTTTTATGTTTTTAAATTGCTAATTATTTTTGAACTGGGTCAATGTTAGCCTTTAAACTAAAACTTAAGAAATAAACAAAATCACCATCTTTGTAATATCATGAAATATTTATATTATTTGACATTTTGAAAATCAAATATTATTCGTTGAATAGTTTTTTATTGGCACTTTTTTTGCTGGTAAGAAATTTATTTGTTTAAGATTTTAGCAAAGTTGGTTCAATAAGAAATTGAATACTTACTATCAGGAAAAATATGCTTCATAGAACAAGTTTCAACAAATTTTAAATTCTGTATTTTCTGTAAATTAAGTTTATATATTTTGATCTTGAACAAATTTTCAATAATTGCTCATTTTATAAAATAATTTCCAGAATTTATATCATCCTTATCTTACATATCTTATCAAAATTTAATTTTAAATAAACATTTTTTTATCAGATATCTATTTACGTTTTTCACAAATTACGATTTAATTAATTTTTCCCACGAGAATTTCTTAAAATTTTCCAAAAAACAAAAGTCGTTATGCTCTCAAAAAAGGTTAAAGTTTGGTTTAGATGTAGAATAAAACCTTTACATTTTTACTCTTTATTTTTTCATTTTATAGAAAATTATTTCAGTAAGAAAATACATTAAATGGAATGTAATATCGGCAGTTTAAAATATTTATAAGTTTGGAGGCATTTTTGAATAATTCTTTTACGAAATCATCAAAACTTAAGCTGGAAAACAACAAAAAGCAAATTATTATAGAAGTATGTAGTTAATGGAAGTAGCAAAAGTATTGCAAATGATAAAACTAGTCAAGACTTGTAAGGAATCTTTATAGTTCGTTTTCTATTTGAAATATTTTTTGTTTACTTTGTAAAAATTTATCTGTGGTGTATTTTCATCAGAATAAGGTTTAAGTAAATTTGATTCGTTATCAATTTTTATAAACATTACTTTTAACTACTAAAAAAAGTTCATTTATAAATACAGTTTCTTAAAAACCGTTACCAACATACTGTGTATGACTTGCATTTATTGAATCTGAAGTGCAAACAAACTCTATTGTACTAATCAACATTCTTTCTGCCTTCAGATATTTACTAAGAATGACTTATAACAAAGAAAGACTCGTTTGGAAAAGCAAAAGAGAGTATATATTATCATGTATAGGATATGCAGTTGGTCTTGGTAACATTTGGCGTTTTCCTTATCTCTGTTTCGAAAGTGGGGGTGGAGCCTTTCTCATTCCTTACTTTGTAACTCTTATTCTATGTGGGGTCCCTTTGATGTATCTTGAACTAGCTGTTGGTCAATACACAGGACATGGGCCAGTTCAAGCAATCGGCCAATTTTGTCCCTTAATGAAAGGCGTAGGGGTTGCTACGACAATTATTACTTTCATTCTTAGTATTTATTACAATGTCATTGTGTCCTGGGCTATTTATTACTTTGTTCATTCTTTCAACACAAGTTTGCCTTGGTACAGATGTGACGCAGAGTGGTCCACTTCTAACTGTACAAATCTAGTCAATTCAACTTTAGCAAGTAATAGTAGTGTTGCTGCTACTGAAGAGTTCTTTGAAAATGAAGTCTTGCAAAAGACTTCTGGTATTGATGATATGGGAGTAATAAACTGGAAGCTGTTTATATGCTTCGTTACTGCTTGGATGATTTCTTATATTTGTATTTACAACGGAATTAAATCCGTCGGTAAAATAGTTCATATAACAGCTACCTTTCCTTACTTTATCCTCATCACCTTGCTAATTGCAAGTTGTACATTAGAAGGAGCTATTGATGGAATTATCTACTTCTTTAAACCTCGCTGGAGTGAAATTTTAAACATGAATATCTGGATCAATGCTGCAGCTCAAAATTTTAACTCAATAGGAATCTCATTTGGAGCTTTGATTGCTTTTTCTAGCTACAATCATCGAAATAACAACATTTTACATGATACACTCCTAGTCACAAGTATCAACAGCTTCACAAGCTTGTTAGCTGGAAGTATTATCTTTGCAGCAATGGGTCATATGGCTCACAGTATGAGCAGTACTGTAGAAAAAGTGGTCAAGGAAGGTCCTGAACTAATCTTCATTGTCTACCCGCAGATCTTCAAACAATTACCAGCTCCTTATATCTGGGCGATCCTCTTTTTTCTGATGATGATCATGTTAAGTGTAGATAGCCAATTTAGTATGGTTGAAGTAGTTATCAAAACTCTAACTGATGCTTTTGATGGAAAAATTGTGAAAAATGTCTTTAGAGGAAACCGTAAGCTTCTTACAGCATCTGTTTGTTTGTTTGAATTTCTTTGCGGTATACCATTAATCTTTGAAGGTGGTATTTATGTCTTTACACTTCTAGACTCCTACACTGCTATCATCTCTCTTATGTTTATAGCCTTTTTCGAGATTATCGCGATCTGCTGGCTGTATGGAGGAAAAAGATTAGCGCGCGATATCGAAGAGATGACGTCACGTAAAACAAGATCTTATTTTGTTTTCTGTTGGTTAGTAGTGTGTCCTTGTTTGATTGGAATAAATCTTTGCTTTATGGTTGGTAAATATGAACTCGCCACATATGGTGACTACCGTTATCCGACGTGGGCTAACGTGATTGGATGGTTTATTACATTGAGCTCCATAATCTGTATCCCTATCTTTGCTATAAAGTGTCTCATAGAAGCTCCTGGCTCATCACTATGGCAACGAATGAAGTTTTCGATCAAACCAACGGTTAGATCTGGAACAAAAATTGATGTAAATTCGATGAATGAAGAAGAAATGAAAAGTTTTAGATAATTAGGTTTGAAAGTGAAATTATTATAATTTCTAATTTAATTTTTGTTCTTAATTATTTAATTTTCGACCTTAAAATGATTTTTTAATTTCAAAAAGTTGTTTATTTTAGATTTTATGTTGCGAAGTTAGTTTTAAGACTTCGTTTTTCTGACTTGATATTTAAGTCTTTATATTTAGGAAAAATGTTAATTCTGTAAAATTATCAGTTCTAAAAGTAATGAATAAATCAAACTAGAAATTTATCTCATAAATAATAAATAAAAATCAAACATCGAGACTTTGATGGTTAAACTAAAAGGTTTTTTCTAGATAGGAAAAATGTTTCTTAATATTTCACAGAAAGTTTTACCTGTAAAAGTTTACTAAAAACATTTCAAATTACCATAAACATGAAATTCTAAAATGCAAACTTGAATAAATTTTAAACTTTATTGCTAAAAGGTTAAACTGCAATAAGCCTAAAATGTACTTAGAATAGCTTTACACTGAGTGAATCAAAAACAAAAAAAAGCACTTTTAAAGATTCAATTTGAAAGTAGCTGGTTTTGAAAAACTTAGATAATCTTAAATACATATTTTGTAAACGATCGTAAACTTTAAGAAACATATATTTATAGTCAGTTGTTGAACTGTTTGTTAACTGGTTTGCAGTTTAAATATCGAGTAAAACACCAAAGTATCGATAAGAATCAGATTGAATTAGTTCACCACCTAGGCCTTTAACACTAAAAAAACTTATTTTACAAACAAATCATGAGCTATGGATTTCTAAGCAAATATATCTTTTAATCTTTCAGAAGATTATTAAAGCCTCATATAACCTATACCGGAAGCTAGTTTAAATTTGTTTTAACTTTAAAAGTATGCAAAACAATCATCTTATCTAATCTGTTTAAGAAAATGTCGGAGACTATTTAAATCCATTTGTTGAAACTTTCATCAAATGTATTATTAATTTTTGCTCTTGTAAACGAAATAAAAAACTCTGATATTATTTATTATCTTTTTATCTATATAATCTTACGAAAAACAAATTATTAAACTATGCATTTGAATCAGAAGCATCAACTTTTGATCTCATATTTTTCTTAAAACAAGCTACATGCTAAGATCAATAATATGTTAACAGCATATAATAATATTTGTCAAAGATATATATATGATCGATTAAAGCTTTGAAATTTATAAACAATTATCTCAGTTTATATAATTTATTGACTAGTTAAGTATTCACTGAATAGATAGTTCTAAACTATTTTATACTTCTGTTTTCGAATCAAATTATTTTGGAAATAGAATATTTATTTTGATAAGTGTGTTTTGTAATTATAATTTTATGATTCATTTTGTTGTCACAATAAAATGAATCTAATAACAGACTTTTTGTATTCAGAATTCGTTTTGATCATAAATTTGTTTCAAGCTCCAACTTTGACTCATATTTTCTCACTTTAGACATTCTTCAAAAGCTCTGAATAAAAATTTGAAAAAGATGCAAATAAAGTGGTTATATTTATTTAAAATTTTTGTTCTTCTGCTAGATACAAATTACAATTTTGGTTATGATTTAAGTTTTCAAAACATTTAAGGAAAGACCTTTGAGATGGTTTTTGAAATTAAAATTTTATACAAAAGTAAAATAATTCAGTTTTGTAAAACAACGAACTTAAGTTTTTATTGTAGGAAACCAATATTTATATAAAATATATGTAAGCTTTTATCACATCAGAAAATGTGACAATTTTACTTTTTATTTATTTATTTCAATAAATGCGAAGGAGTGTGCCTGAAGAGAGCACCTTTCGCTAACACACATTCTCACAAATAACATCTATTAAGTCAGAAATACAGGAAATTACATTTGAGATAATGTAAGAAAACTCTGGAGCGATTTCATAAAGATCTGTTGTATATAAGACTGTTTTTAAAATCTTCAAATTCTTTAATTAATCAACAAAATACTGCAAAGAATCCAATGTATTTAAATGAGTAACTCTAAAGTTTACCAAGTATGTAAGAATCTAGTAAAAATAGAAGAAAATTTAAGTATTTGTATTATTTCAAGCTAAATTTTAAAAAGTTCCTTGAAAAAAGAGTTCAAATATTTGCTAAAATGAATTCTTTAC
The DNA here is from genome assembly GCA_034620365.1 of Pegea sp. RAD2-039. Taxonomy (NCBI): domain Eukaryota; kingdom Metazoa; phylum Chordata; class Thaliacea; order Salpida; family Salpidae; genus Pegea; species Pegea sp. RAD2-039. Next base: position 442,050 of record JAQGEQ010000090.1, read on the forward strand.
TGCAGTATTTGAAAATCTAGTGAGTAACAATAAGCTGGCAACATAAAAGCTCTTATATCTCAAAGAGTTGAGTAAATATAGTTTTTTCGTCAAATATCAACTGCAATTATTTTGTGTGATGACAAATCTGCTTTTCTATTAGTCAATAATTTTTTATTAAATTACAATTTTGTGGGGTGAAGTTTTCAAAGACTTGATAAATCAATTCTAATAAATCCAAAGTCTTTTTCTTTAGTTTTATGGGTTTATTTAAACACAAAAAAAAAACTTCATTAAACTGTTTTCAAATCAAACAAAAATAGTTTTAAAGTAGTCAAAATAAAGAAAAGATAATTTTGTGATTAAATATATTAATATTTTTAAAATCAAATCACCAATAAAAAGTTTTTTTAACACTGCATAGTCAAAAACATCACCTTAGGATTTGTGAAAATTAAAAAGAATTATGAGATTTTAAAATACAAATTTCAGTATAGTAAATTTGAAAGTCTGTAAAAATAAACAAAACTTTTAATGAGATTTATATTAAGCAAATATAAATGTATCTCCAAGTAACACCTGATCACTAAACTACAAGATGTAAATTTGATTTTCAATTATTAATCTAAAAGAGACTTATAAGTTTAGTATAAGCTGTTTAACAGGATTTGAACCTTAATAATTGATTATTTATTTACAATACAAAAAGATTTTATTAGAACTTTATTTCTGTCTTCAGTATATTTACCCTAAAGAAAATTACAAAGAATTTTTTAAAACATGAAGATATCTAAAATTAAATAATAGCTATTTAAAAGTTAAAATTTTTAATCAAATTTAATGGAAAATATTAATTTAATTTAAGGGGTTCTTTTACATCTAGAAGCTTAAAAGTTTAAAACTTAAAGACTAAATTGTTTCATGTATAAACCTTTAAGTGCTATCAAACGTAACTGATTAACAAACCTTAGAATTTAACTTTACTTTTGAATGAAAAGTCAAACTTGTTTAAAATTTCTAATTTATGATCTTTTTGTAACTTATGTATGAATGTTTACAAAAAACTATAGTTTCTTAATAAGAGTTTTATTAATATTATTCAAATTTATTCATTTAACACATGGCTATAAATAACAACTCATAAAACTCAGATAGAGAAAAGTAAACACAATATAACTTCAAGGAGATACAAGTAAAAAATGTCTCAAATACCACAGTTCAGCATAATTAATGTAGAAAAATAATAACACACCAAATGTATGAATTAACAAAATTATATTTTTCCAATTAATTCTAAACGAAATGACAGAAATTACTGTAACGAAGTCGGAAAAAATGTTTAAATTCATTACTTTATTGAAAAAGTTATCACTTAATTGGTGTTATTACAGTTTTTATAATTAATTATGTATTTATAAAGTTATGATAATTAAACATTTTTTTGAACTTTTAATAAAGAAAATAATTACATCAGCAAAATTACCACCCTGAGTAACTTTTGCTTTCATTTTTTCAATTTTTTAAAAAATTTGGCCAGAAAACTACGATTTCGTAATTAAGCATATTTCAAGATAAAGTATGAAACTAAATTAAAACGTTCTGAATTATCTTGTGTGCTTTGACAATTTTGTAAATAAATCGTATCAAATTACTAAATCTAATTTTCTAAATCTTTTCAATATTGGCAGAACGTTTCTGTTTTCTTATTTACATTTCAAATTAGAAAAAAAATTCTGAGATTTTTACAGAAGACTATTTGTTGAAAGATAAACCGATATTCAAAGCCAAAATATTTGAAACTTTGCAAAATTAATCTGAAACTATTCGCTGTTAGTTATTTTCAGACTTGTATATAAAAAAGTCTAACATGAAAGTATTGATTTGTAGCAGTTTAAGTCATTTAAGCTTTGAAACAAATTACTTTTTAAAGATGTAAGCTTTTTTTCGAGTCTAATCTCAATTAATTTGCTAATAAAATCTCATTCAGTCGTAATTATAAGAAAATTCAAATTTGTATTTAAAAGATTTTGTTCATAAATCTTTTTAATATTATTTACTACAGAACGATATGAATCTAAAAAAACTTTAGTTTAAAATCTAATAAATTTGAAAATTTGTTTTTAATCAATACGCTCACCTTAATAAACTTCCAGGCTTTTGAAAATAAAAGTTTAATCAATAAATAATTATTTTATAAGCTTTCAAAGTGAAGAGTGTTTCTGTTATTATCGTAAAATATTTTCTTCTTTTGTTTTTCAATAAATTTCTCTGAGTAGAAAAGCTTTTATAACTCAAAAGTCCTTAAGCATACAACTTTAAAGGGGTCTTTAGCTAACAAAAGCTCATATCAAGACGATTTTATTAACAAAAACTATTTCTATCGATTACTTTCCAATTTAAATGTAGTTAAAAGTAACTTTTCTAATCTAATCTAAAAAAATCCGACAACTAACTACAAATTTAAATCAATAATATACATTTTTTTATGTTTTCTAAACTTAAATTCAATTTTATAGACTTAAAAATTTTGAAATAGAAATTCAGTAAAACAATTATTTAGTATACGTTGTTATAGAAAGGTAGTTGAAAGAATAAAATATTAAAATATGTTAATATAATTGCAGTAGCAGTATTTGGCAAAATCAATCAAAAATATACAAAAAATAAATGATTAAAATGTTAAAAGATTAGACAAATGAAAGAGAATATTAATCAGTAATTACAGAGTCTAAAACTGCCAATTCAAAAGCAACTTAAATCAAGCAAACAGTTAAAATAGTTTTAAGGACTCATTAAAATTTTACAACAATTCCCCGACAGCAAAGTCTCGAAGGCTTCATTATATTGATTCATTTTGAAATCGTGAGTCACAAGTAGTGATGGATTTACCTGAGAAGAAAGTTTGATATAAAATCTTTCGGGATACAGATTTTGTTCGTTTACTTTTTTTGTAGCAATTAGATGTTCACATTCTTGCCACGTATGAAAAATCCGTCTACCATGTACAGTTGTGATAGTCAAAGACTTAAAAACAATGTCTTGTAAGACATTATCAATATGAAGAGGTTGTTTTGGTAGCCCTAGAATGCTTACACGCCCGCCCTTTTAAGAGTAAATAGTTAGAAGATGCAAATGAAGACATCAAAATTACATTTAATTTAATAATTTAAAGTAATTAAATACTTAACTTAATTAAGTTTGAGTTAAGTTTAGAAAATTGTTCAAAAGTTTCACTTAAATAAAGAACCTAGATTTTAACAACTTCGTTATTTCAAAATAAGTTCAATGAACCTTTCGAAGATAAGAGAAGCAAGTATTAAGCATCTTAGCCGCCCCACTAGCTTCACAAATTCTTCCAATTCCATTTCCATTCGTTAGATTCATTATCTGAGTTTTAACAAAGGTACTTCCCCCTTCAGAAGAGTTTATTAAGACATCAGCTCCCATTTGGCGAGCAAGTTCCAAGCGGCCAGGCAAGATATCAGTAGCATAGACTTTGTTTGCTCCTAGTATATATCAAAGAAACTATCACTAAAATTAGCTTAATTATGACTTATTTCATTAATTTGAAAAACTTTTCAACATTTACTAAAAACAATTTGTAACAAACCTAACGATTTAGCGCAAGCAACAGCAAATAAACCAACTGGACCACAACCTATCACTAATACATCTTCATCTTTTACTTCTAATCTTTCAATTGCATTATGAGCAACGCCCATTGGTTCCAGTAAAACAGCCTCAACGTCAGTAATATTGTGTTGTAATTTGTAGCAATATCTATATTAGTATTAACTTAAATTCATTAAACAAACAACTTTAATCATTGTACTAATCTAATTTTATTATAACTATTATTATAATTTATTGAAAAATAGATTTACAAATGTTGTTGATTTTAAGTAACTAACTTTTCAGGAATGATAGAAAACTCTGAGCAACCACCATGTATAGTTCCTCGCCCATGTCCATATTGATTCATTTTATTACAAATATCTCCCCTTTTCTCCTAATAAGTTTCAATCAATACCAAAAAAGTTCTTTTTATAATTAGTAACTAAATAAATGTATACTAAAGGTTTTAAACAAATGTTTCCATGATTGCTATTATATAAGTTTTATGAATTTCATAATAAACATTTCAAAATACTTTGCATTGAAAGCAGTTACTGCAATAAAAATGATTTTCAACTGCTATGCGGTCTCCAATTTTCAGTTTAGTTGCTTTGTCACCAAGTGAAACAACTGTTCCTGTAGCTTCATGCCCTGGTATATAATGTCATGGTTCTTTAGCTTATCTTGCAGTAAAACTTATACCTGGTGTAAATGGTAATGATGCAATTACTTTTGCTGTATCATTCCAAACATAAAGATTAATGTCAGATCCACACAATGCCACCTACAAATTTAAACTTATTTACCATCTAGAAATTTTAAAATATTTATCTGAAGTGTTTACTTTAGTTATTTTAACAAGAACTTCATCTTCTTTTGGAGAAGGAACTTTTAAATCTTCCAGTTCATAACCTATTTCTTCGTTTCTTTTAACCAAACTTTTCATTTTATGTGATTTAGTTTCAAACCAAAGCCTTAAAACTTAAAAATTCAAATCATAAAAGTAAGTAATGAAGATTATTATAATTTCTTATCTATCAACAAACAAATATATTCTAAAACCTATGTTCTATCTAACAATAATTTTAGTTAAGAAATAGAACTGTACAATTATAAATAACAGAAAATTAAACTTAAGATATAATTCTTTAAGTTATGATAACTATTAACAGTCCATGATATTTTAACTTCAATATTTAATTCTTCAAATTAATTAAATAAAGTTTTCTTGAATAATAGTAAGAATCAGTTTATTTTTATTCTTACAATACAAAGTATTTGAGTCTTTAATAAGATAAGTAATACTTTAAAATGTAAATAATATAGTCTATAACCACAAATGCTTAATTTTTTATAAGTAATTACTTTACAAAAGATTAACTTAGCTACTTTTTCAATTTTCAAAACAATTTTTGTATAAAATGATAAAACTGTGTACTAAAATTCAACCAAAAGCTGAAATACTAAGTTCACATTTTGTTGTTCAATGTTTAAATGACATCAAAAAAGTAAATAAAGACCAAAATAGAGTAAATAACCTGTCCTTATCTCGGTTAATAACTAACAATCGATTGAAAATGTTAAAATGCATAAGTTTATATAAATTTTAGAGACTGCTAACAAAAATTATAAATTAAAATCTTTTTTTTTATGTTTTTATATTTGCTATCGAAATTCATGTTTTGAAAACAGATGAATTCTGGTTACTTTTATGGCTTATTTATAAAATGGATACCAAAGCAGTCAGACAACTCTGTAATAAATGTAGAATTTAGAAAATTATTAGAACTATTTTTTCGATAATAAAAATAATAATTGTTTATAAGTAAGTTTTAGATAATTCTCTGCTTTCTATCAAAAGTAAAAACTTGAAGATAAATTAAATTATTTTGAAAATTATGTTATCAAATCAAAGTTTAACTAATAAACGTTGAATAAGGCTTAGTAGGGTAAATAAATATTCTAAATAATCTTTCAAACAACTGTTGAATAGTTTTTACAAGGAATAACAAAATAGTTTTTACTCTTATAATTGTTAGTGTGACTTTTATAAAATGTCCTATGCTTGGTTTATATTTAAAGATGTTCATTTATTTATTCAAATCATTGAAAAGAATTTAAAGTTTTTACATTCTGTTCTTGAAAAGAGTAAAAGTATTTAAGTTTTCTTAGTTGATTATTTACAATTAACTATTTTCTAATTAGTAAATGCTTTATTACTCGTTTAGTTTGCTAAGTAGAAATTGTCCTTAAGTTGATTATCGAGAATTTATTCAACTGCTAACTCTTTCATTAATATAATTGTTTATCAAGTTAATCTTGAAGAGGTTAAAAAGCAGATTTTTGATATTTTATTTCCTTAATTCTTTTTGGTCGAACTATTTTATGTTTTAAATATTTTATGATAAAGATATTATTCTCTTTTAATTTTAAGATCAACATTAAGCATCAATTTTATTTTCTATTAGTCCTTCCCTCAAGTTATATCAGCTCAGACGACACACATTACATCTTGATAAGCCCATATCACCTGGTACGTTAATCAGAGCAAATTTTTTCTCATACCGCATAATTAGTACTTGGAACCAGCTGCCATCAGACATTGTCATGTCAAAGTCGCTCGCGTTGTTTAAACAGAAGTTGAACCGTTATAATATTGCCAACGTTGTCATTTCTAAACTGTAATTTTTTCCTTTTTTTAATATTACTATAATTATATGTAATTGTTCATTGTTATGTGCTTCGAGGACTACTGAATTACCATGTGTTACATTTTTAAATTTTTATATTTATAACTTAATAGATATTATTTGTGAGAATGTGTGTTAGCGGGAGGTGCTCTCTTCAGGCACCCTCCTTCGCATTTATTGTAATAAATAAATGAAACTTTCTCATAAATAGTTTAGTTAAAAATTAATGCTAAAAGTTAACAGTTTAAGTTACAAATAAATATAATAATTGTTTATATAAAGTTACCTTCTACGATCTATCTTTTTAGAATAATTGTTTATACAAAGTTACTTTCAATTTCACTAAACTATTTCCATTGTCTCAAATATCATTGATGACTCAATATTATCATCAAATTTGAAATAATCACAAAAAGCTTTTTAAATTTTCACTAATTGAAACACTATCTCAACTCAATAAACAACAAATCTTTGAATTTCATAGAAAATATGTTTTTAACTTCAAAATAATGTCTTCTAATATATTAGGTAGAAAATGTAATTGTTTTAAAGATACAAGTTTGCAAATTATCACAAATTACCTTATCAAAATTTTAGTTAGTGAAAGTTGCTACTAAATTAAAAGTTAAAGTTTTATCGTCTTTATCCTGCAGTTAAAAAATTGATGTACTTTTGAGACAATGATTTATTGAAAAATTCAAAACGCAAACATCTGAAAATTTCAAAAAAAACTACCACAAAACTTGTTTGTTTGAGTCTTATCTAGAAAAGTTTAAAATAAATGTAAAAAAAAATAATTTTTTTGACACATTCATGAAATGTATACAATACAAGTTGATGTTTAATCTTTAAAATGGTTGAATTTTGTAATATCTTAAATCGTTATTATATTTTTTAAGGATAAAAGAACAATTTTTAAATAAAACTCTTTTAAAATGAAAATTGAATTACATTAATGCTTTAAATAAGAAAATTGTAAACTCAAATAAACTTGTAAAATTGTTAAAAGTTAGAAATATAGTAATTAAGGATTATTAAAGTAGGGTATTTTTTACCTTTTTTAGGCCATAAAAATAAGAACTTAATTAGAAATCTGTTTACAATCTTCACGCTAAAACTTGAAACTAATTCAATTGATTTAAAAAACTTATTAATTGTATTTATTAATATACTTTTAAGTATTTTAATGAAGTCGTTTTTGAAACTCCTAAATAATTCAGTTTCTATATCAGCAATAATTACTTAAAAAAGATTTAAAACCAAATCAAACTTTAAGTTTGTTTTTATCAATTTTGTCAAAACTTCCAATAGTTTCATAACTTTTTTTATAAAAATTGAAATAATGAATGGTAACGAAAAACGTATTTACAAACAGGTGAATCTGAGCTGAAAGCTTTATTTTATTATTTGAAAGTTACAAAACTAGTTTAGTTAGAAAATTATATCTCGAAATTGAAGTGTAGTTTTCCTACGCCATAAACCCTGACACTGATGACATTAAACAAGCTGTTTAAATCTGATAACATTTGATTGTAGGTAAACGTACGATATTAGAAATATTTAAAATAAAATTACTTCATAATATTGGTTTTTCAAGGCAAACAAATCTTAAGATAATAAAATATACTAAAAAAGCTAATAATGAAAAACTTTTAAAAATAATTAATATTTATTTGAAATTTCGTTTTAAAATATTTACAAACAGAAGAAATTACAAAAGCTGAAGATTTATATAACAAATATGAACATATTTGCCTGCTTTAAAAACTAAACTTATTTGTATATAATTAAACTAATAACATTATCAAAAATTTTGAAGACTAATTAAATAAATTTTCTGTGGTTAACCAGTTAAGTTATTTTATTGAAAAACGAGTTCTATATAAAGTAGTTAGTTAGTAAACATTAATTTATTTAATGAAATTAGTTAAAGTAAAATGAGAGTTATATGATAATTGATGAGAGGATTAATTCATTAATCAAATTGAACTTATTTTTGTCATATAACGTTAGATGTTGTAAACATGCGACTTAAATGCAGCTGTATTTTAGTTGTTTCTGGCTAACACATACATGTGAACATAATCTTCAATTTAGTACTGCACCACAAACTACTAGTATCAGTAGAACTTTCAACAAATGTAGAAAACAAAACAATCAGTCACTAGTTGTTTATTTCATATTGACTCAGTTTGAATTGAAATTGATAAATTTATACAACAGTCAACAAACTTATTTTATAATATAGTATATAATAGTTTTGCTTTCAACTTAATTCTTATTTTCTAATGATTTTGAAAGATAATTTTTACAATAAATATGATTAATTAGATGAATGACTAAATATTAAAACCTTTTAAGATTGTTTAATGTCTCTAGCATAGAAACTTTTCATAAAATTGGCGACGTTTTAATATTGGCGTCAAATTATTATATAAAATTTTGTTTTATGAATTGACTTTGAACAAGATTTGTTACAACTTAAAAAATGTTCGAATAAAAACAGTTCGATCATTTTTATTAGATTTTCTTCTAACATTACACGTTTTTTAAAGAATTTACTCATAAGTTAGAAGTAACTCATAATCTTATCGGTTATATTGGATAAATTAATTATTTTTTCAGTCTCATGTTGAAAGCTTTCAAGAAATAATTTGATATTATGATGGCTTTTTAATATTCGGTTAAATTACATTCATTAAAACATTTTAAGTAACTGTAAAAGTTATTCATAAATATTGAGATCACTTTATTAGATACTTAGTCAGTTTTTCAATGATTAATAACTAACCATTAAACATTTTTAATTGTATAATTAATAACAGATATGTAAAAATAAAATCAATAAACCTCTAATTGTATCTATTAGCTTTAAAAAACAAAAAGATAAATGATTTTATGTTTTTTTGTGGTTTCCTAGAATTTTTCTATTTGATTTCAAAAACGAGTATATAGAAAATTTATCTTGTTAAAAACTTTTAGTAACATTAACTAGATACAAGAAAATGATAAATGGTTTCCACGTGAGTCTGTGACTGCCAGATGTAATTTAACTTGAAACATAAATAAAAAAGCCGTTTTCATCTTTCCAGTATTTTAACTAAACTTGTTTTTAATAAAAAAACATAGTGATCACTGAAAAATTCTTTAATATCTATAAGTTTTTTACTAAAGATCATGGTCTATAATCATGTAATGTTTACGTGTCAATGAAAAAAATGTAAAAATCTGAAGTTCGTACATCAAAATAAGTTGATTTTCTTGCTTCAAATCAATAATTTTTCAAGATTAATTTTTCTATAACATCTTTTAGAATGTTTAAAAAATATTTTCCAATGTAAGTTAAGATTACATGAACTATACCTTCAAAATACTAGCAAGACTTAATTGTATTTAAATCAAAAAATAATTCATAAGTTTATAAAACATTAAACATTTAGCAAAACTAATTTTATTAACTTATTAAGCGTGTAAACCAATATAATTACCACCAGATATTACCCAAATAACTTTAAAAGAAAAAAATGTTTCTAAACCAGTTTATCTTTAAACAATAGTGTAAGCTCTCAAAAACTTATCAGACAGAATAAGTAATCTTACAAAGTAGTATTTTTTGAAACATAGAAATCTTGATTTTCTATCTGCTGTATTCAAATAAAGTAGTAGTAATAAAAAATAGAAAAAATCTTCAGTTAATAAAAAATAATTATTTAAAAATATACAAAATGTTTGGCCTCGTATCTGTAAGATATTCAAACTAGTTTGTAAATGGACAAATAGGAAAATAAATCACTGAACTTAAGTAACTATTACAATTCTTTTTAGCTTATAATTTAGCCTGTATTCATCACTTATATTTTTGATATAGAAAACTTATAATATCCTACAGTTCAATCATATTAATTTTGACAATATAAATAATTAAGTATATTGATTAATACTAACACAAAGAACCATTCCATAGACTTCTTTTTTCTTCATCCCTCCAGGCAATAGATACCTCCGTATTATCATCATTTGATTTTCATACCTCATGAGCTAATCTAAAAAATGTAATCAGATTACCTCGGATATTTTGAAGTATTTTTTTTCAAAGTTTATTAAAAATCGCTTATTAGATGTAAATAAAGTCATATATTAGTGATCTTATACTGAGTTTTAATAAAGTATTTTTTAATGTTTTATTCTTATAAAGATTTAAGATAACAGAAGAATAGTTTTTCTAAATTAAATTTAACTATTTCAATCTAAAATTCATTATGTTTTTGTATCGAAAGCTGATATAAAGTGAAATATTATGAAACTAGATACTATTGATAATCACTTTTACATTAAAAATAGTAAATTGGTATAAGATTTGAAGGTGATGAAATAAAGTCTTTTTTCATTTTTATATTCATCTACTTTAAAAGCGTTCAATTGACAGAAGTAAGGTGAGGTGTATAGATGGTGTTAGCGGCAGTAAAAAAGCACAAACTGCCTAAGGATAAAAATGACGACCAAAGAATTTATTTGTTATCTAATACTGATGAAATTACATTTACTGACAATAGTTTAAAATGTTAAGTATCTTAAAGGATTTGTTTTTAATTTTGTTGATATTTGACTGATAACATTGAAGTATTATATGATAAATTCTTTTTACTGTTTCTGTATCCAGAAAACAAATTAAGTATTTTACCTTTGTAATTCGATAAATATGTTTTATTTAGTTATTAGAGTAATTTTGAGAATTTAAATTAACCTATTATCAGCGTTTTGTTTATTTTATCAGATTATAATAGAAATAAATAATATTACGAAATAAAATTTGAGTTTTTATTGGAATTATTTTTATTTCAAAATCTTTAATTAATTAGGCTTTAACTCAAAATTTAAAAAAAATTAAAGGAAAATATCTAGAAAATTGTATATAAATATTTGTTAAAAATTAAATAATTATTATCTAACTAACTTCATTTTACTTTTTTTAATTCTTCATTGCATTAATTAATTTCAAAATATTTGTTTTAATGAAATAGTAATTTATGTTTTAACGTTTGAAAATAAAAAAGCAAAACAAATTGATGAATTTAATGTTCATTTTTAGGTTATCACGATTTTTATTTCGTTCTAAGCAATCATAAAATAAGAATAAAACTAAATTGCAATTTGTCGTTTTGTTCATGAACAATTTGAACTAATTAAATTTCAGTTTGAACAATTTTGTCAGTTGTTTTCTAGTAAGTATACAAAACAAAATAGTTTATATTAAATATTGATGATAAGAAACTTTAAATAACAATTAAACTGTTTACCTTGAAAATTATAAGTTTTCTATTTAATTTGTATGAGTCATAAATTAAACTAGAATTATAAAACTTTCAATTTAGATATAATAAGCTAAAACTGGTTTGGTTTCAATTACAGATTGATTGTATAAATAATTTTAAATCTTTAAAATTTGTGTCTTCATATAAATTTTAAAGTTACTTTTTAAACTACTTTTCCTGTTTTTACTGAAATTTGAGGTTTTAATATTTTATCTTTTGAGTTTGATTAAAAGAGCAATCTCGCTTTGACATTTTTGAGTAAAATAGTTTTTACGTATAGCTGATACATCAAATTTAAATCAAACAAAATATTTCCTTTATAGAAGTTTTCTTTTTAAATTTTTGAATTAAATTCAAATTATGGAAACGTTTTTTTGACGAAATAAAAGTGGAAATTATAGGAAAAATAGATTCTTTAATCTCAAGTTACTAAAATTTGAATTTATTTTAACTTTATTTTGTGGCTTTATCTTTTACTTTTTCAAATTAATACATTTTAAAATGATAGAATAATTGGCAAATAAAAGTAATTTTCGTTGTAACAGCTTTGATTGTGGGTTTTTTAATTTAATTTTTTCAAAATTCATAGTCTGTTTGTGATGTATATTTTACACTTGTGAAAAAATCTAACTTTTTTATATTTATTTAGATTGTCCATTATGTTGTAAATCTAAGAGCTTGCTAAAACACTAATCATAACAATTCTTTAAATATTGTTCTACATTTCAATATTTTATTTATTTTTTACACAACAAGTCAGTATTTTTATATAGCTGTTTTTAAAGAATTTCAAAACTTCAGAAAAATATTCAAACTTAATCCTACTCAATTGTATAAATAGATATGTTGTGTTAGAAACCCTTATTCAAGCTTTTAATATTCATTTTTTAAATGATTAAATTAGAAAATCAGTAAACTTTTGTAAACTTTTGCAGATTCAAAGCAACAAATATTGTTAATGGGTTTACTTAAAAATTCAGTGTAATTTTCTGTTTATAAAGGTGAAAGTTTGAATAAATCATTTCAAAGAAAGAAAAGAATAACTTAAAAAGTTATTTGCAAATATAAACAATGTCTAGAACACGTCTAGTCATCGTGGTTCTGATCATGCAAGCCTGTGCCATCGGTATAAAAGTTTTTATTTGAATTATTAGCTTTGACAAAGTTCGTAAAAACAAATCATAAACGTGTGTTTGATTTATTATCTAAATCTAAAAAAAAATTAAAATTTCTTAAATGTTTTGGTTAAGGTGATTTTTTTCTCTAAATTTACAAATCTAATAAAGTAGTCGAAAGCTTTAAAATCAGCTTCAAATTAAAATTAAAAGCTCTAATCAGATATGGAAGATTTTATACAAGCTAAAATGTGTAACTAATAAAAAATACTTGAACGTTTCATAATTAAAACAAGCTGAAATCTTAATTAAAACCACTGACGAAATTTCTATGTTCCCAGGTTTAGCTCAACGCTTACCTAGACCAATTGGCTTGTATGTTTCGGATAGAACCTTATCCTCGTGTTTGCTAACGTGGAAAAACCCTCGGCAAGTACACTATTCCAAATTTCAAATCATGGTTAGTTTCTTAGAATGTTTTATTTACAAATTTAAAAAAGTTTTATTAAAATACTTTTATTGTAATTTTTCAGTCAGCAAAAACTTTATTTTTTCTGTCAAAGCTTTTTGTTTAAATTGTTCGGAAAACGTTTCTCGTACTTTTAGATAAACCCAAGCGCTACAGTAATATATCCAGAAGATAGGAGTCAAACATACGCTAACATAGAAGGCTTAACACCTGGGTTGACTTATTCCGTGAGGTTAAAAGGAATGACTGATACAATGAGATCTTCTACTCCAACATCCTTTGCTATCTGGAGTGGTACTTACTTCCATAATTCAAAATCCTTTAACAATTAATCAGGATTATTTTTCAGAGCCTTATGCTCCAACAGGACTAAGTATCAAGACATTAGAAGGACTACGACTGAAGATTTCGTTAGGGAGAAAATCTCAGGATTTTACAGCAAAAGTGGTCGGGGCACAAGTTGAATGGAGTCCAGTTAAAATTAGTAATGGTTAGTTTAAAGTTTAAGAAAAACTCTATTTAGTTTCAGCTTATTTATCAAAGAAAACTTATTTAAAACATTTTGTAAACTTGACATAAGCAATACTTAAATTACTTTTTAAAAGATTAAAAGTTTTTTTTTATTGTGAGCTATTTCTTAAAAATCTTAGTTATAAACCACCAAAAATTTGGTTTTTAAAACATCTTTATTTTTATATATAATAGAATTACTTCAGGTTTTTAACTTGAAAAACAAGTGTAAGGTGTTTGTGTAAAGCTCTAAAAACGAAATCAAATTTTAATTTATGAACAAAATTCACTGTGTATAAAGTGTCCCAAATTTTTGTATGATTTTATCTTTGCGTTGATCAAACGAGTAGACACATTTAATTTAGAAGAAAAAAATTGATTTTTCAATAAACGTTTTTACATCAAACTTTTTGATAAGAAAAAAATATCATTAACACTTTTATTTTAACAACGGTTTACTTTAAGACATTAAATTAGAAAAAGTAATAAAAAATGAATTAAGTTTACATTAAAAGATCATAAATAAGTTTTGTTTGTAAAAGATGAAGACTGTATATAGGATGTTAAAAAAAATTCTTTGTAAATAATTCTAGTACAGAGGAAATAATGTTCAAAACATTCTAAGATGTTAAACTGTTTAGTGAGATAAACCCTCAGGCATTTTATTTACTTCATCTAAATTACAGTTTCTTTGATATTTGAAACTTTCCTATTATAAACTATTCAATCTTTCATTCAAATAGTTAAGCATTTATCAAATTACAAAAAAAAACCTTACTCAGCTTTAATCATTCATTCTTTCTCATTATCTCGACTAACAACCAACAAACATAATCATTTTTTGGAATTGTTCAGCTCTACTTGGATACGAAACTCAAATTTACCCAAATGAAGGAACTATTGTCTATCCAGATGATATGGTAAAGCAAGACTCAGTTTTAATATACACCGGATTAACTCCAGGTTGATTAAAAGCCATTTCGGCATCATTAAATTCTATTTAAATCATTTAGGTCGTGAATATACTTTAAGTTTAAGAGCGAAGATTGGACCTCCATATAACTTAGTCTACAGTCAACCAATCTCAACAACTTTCATCATGCGTAAGCAACTCACAAAACCTCCACGACATACGTCACTCATTAATCATTTGATTGGTTACAGCTCCCGCCATTCCTTATGACGTCAGCATCAATGCAGTCGGATCGTCTCATGTGACACTTAAGACAATCAATGTCTTTGGAGAAAGTGATGGAGTGTGAGTGGTTTTGTTGTCATCTTCAACTTTGTGACGTTTCCATGACAATCACAGAGAGTTCGACTTCTTCCCGAATCATGGAAAGATTGGAGATTCAAGTCTAGATCCAGTAGCCGGATCTTATCATCTATACACAATCACTAAATTGATGCCTTCTACTGATTATATTGTCAACACTTATGCTGTTTCACAAGGAGTTAGAAGCACTCGTCCTTTCATTGTACATTTTACTACTGGTTAGTTTGGTTGTTACTGGTTGTTACTGGTTAGTTTGGTTATTACTGGTTGTTGCTGGTTGCTACTTGTTGCTGCTGGTTGTTACTGGTTGCTGCTGGTTGTTACTTGTTGTTACTGGTTGCTTCTGGTTGTTGCTGGTTGTTACTGGTTAGTTTGGTTGTTACTGGTTAGTTTGGTTGCTGCTGGTTGATACTTGTTGCTGCTGGTTGCTTCTGGTTGTTTCTGGTTGTTACTGGTTCGTGATAAAAAGTTTTGTATCTTGGGATTTAAAACCTTTTTTTGATCTTTCTTATTAAAAAGGTTTTAATGACTAATCCAATACA
Organism: Pegea sp. RAD2-039; assembly: GCA_034620365.1. Lineage (NCBI taxonomy): Eukaryota > Metazoa > Chordata > Thaliacea > Salpida > Salpidae > Pegea > Pegea sp. RAD2-039. The sequence continues at coordinate 457,558 of JAQGEQ010000090.1, forward strand.
GATCCATCAGATCAAGTGGATATTGACATCAGCGACTTCACCAGTACATCTGTGACACTATCTATAGAAGAAGGCAATAGATTGAAAGCCACAGAAGAATACGTGATCCAGTATACTGACGTCAACGTAAGATCACTTTGACGAATTCTACGTATTTCGGAAACTTAAATCACAAAAGAAATAATTTTGTAGGATCCTGAGAGCTACCTGGAGACCGAGACATTTTTCTATGACAGTTCAAACTCAATAGCCAACGTCAAAATCGGGGCACTTAGTCCAGGGGTCACTTACAGATTCGGGGTGATTCGAGCGCCCTTTAGCGAGTATCCTGAATATGTTGGAGAAATTGTTCAAACCACAAGTACGTCGCTCTAGGCTTCAAATTGATGAAAATATTTTTGGTTTTCATCAGATTTAAGCGAATAATTTAAAAAGAATTTATTAAAAGCTGATTGAAAAATATTTCCTGTAAAAGTTGCTCTGGATTCATTTGAAATTTACGAAATAAGAATTATTTTAAGCCGATTTGTTTTGTAAATTTGCGTTTAAGTGGTTCCAAAATCTTCTTTTCAGTTTCTTTTGATGATTTTATCAAAGATTTCATCATTTAAGTTGCTCCTTTTTAACAAATTTTGACTCACAGTCCCAGAAAAACCCTTATTTGTGTCTTTGGAGCCATTTGGTTCTGGAGTTAAAGTTGAATATGGTGAACCAGATGACGGTGCCTGTCCGTTACTGAAGATATATACAAGTCCAGGAGACCCAAAAGAAATGTACAGAGTCAAGAGTCATCTTCATCCAATTGGTGAAGTAAGTGAACTTTAAATCTTCTTAAAATTCAGTAGAAATATTCAAAGATCAAAGAATAGTTTATGGAAATTATTTTAAATTGAAAATATGATTTCATTGAAAGATATTTATTAAAATATATATATTGAGAAACAGCTTAAAGCAGATTCTTTGATTAATTTATTGATTTTAATCTATTTTTATAAAACGTTTAATCATATCGAGAAAAAAAACAGTCAGATTGTGAAAAACGATGTAATTTTCTTCTAGTAAATGTAACTTCATTCGTCTAGAAGATTAAATAAATATCTATAATAGATTTAACTTTACAATATTAAAGATGATATATCAATTTTTGTTCAAGAGTTTTTGTAATTAGTTAAATGTTTGGTTAAACACAAATGTTAAACAAAACTTAATATTTAGATTAGTTCTAGCATTTTGTGGTTGAAGGTGATGAAGTTAAAACAAAATCTTTTCAAAATAAGACAAATAGTTTTATATTTAGTACTTTTAGGTTTTGAAAAAATTATTTAATAATTTTTTAAGTTTTAAATAAACTTTTATTTTCTTCAATTTTAGATGATATTTATAATTAAAATAAAAATTAATTTATTTGAAATAATTTTTTGTTTGATTAATTCCAAAAGTCGTTTAGAAAATACACCAAGATTAGATTTCTAGAAAAATGTTTCTTATTTACTTTTCAATTTTCTTTTAAATAAACTTTTTGTAATTTTTTTTAAATCTATAATAAAAACATACATAATAAAATATCTCAGTTAATAAAAAAATAATTAGAAACATAATAATAAAAATCTAAAGAATTCAGGTCAAACTATAAAGATTTATAATTTAGTTTTTTTTTTTAATTTTATAATAAAATATCCTAGACTGCAACAAAGACATATTTATATCACATAAGATATTCCATTTATTTTTGTTTTTTCTACCTTTTTAAGAATTTGATTTTTTTCAATTGTAAACACTCTTCGTTAAAGAAAACGATTTAGGTAATTTTGGGAAAATTTTTCTTCATGTCTTGTGATGTAAGAAAAAAAGTTTTTAGAAAACTTCCAGTCTTTAGAAGTTTTATTTAAAAATCTCTTTTAAATTTGCTCTGGAAATGTCTGCTTCTATTTTTATGGCAATCTGAAACTGATACTTTTAATTTCTCCATTTCAATACTTTCTTATAGTTTGAACAGTTTTCTAAAAAGAGCCTTTTTCACTAAAACTATTTTTCTTTCTATAAAACTTCAGGGAGAGTTTAAAAAATGATTTCTACAATTTGAAGACTATTCGTTGTCAATTTTATATCAATTTACTGTTAAGAGAAAGAACTTTACATTTGAAAAAATACTTTTAATTAAAACTACTCATGTAACAACTATCAGTGTTTAATATTTATGAGTGATTTACTAGATAACCAACTCAAATAATTTGAGTTATTTTAAATTTCCTGAAATTGAACTCAACAATTTTAATGTAACAAATTTGCAGCCAGTGATCTTGCCTGATATACCGACTGATCAACGATATTCAGTTCATGCAAGATGCGTCAGTAGTGGGATTGAAGGCGAAGAGATTGTCGTCGAATCATTTGATAGAAATGAGATTAAAAGCGACCAAAAACAAACCAACTTGGCTTGTAAGGAGATACGAAAAAGTAGGATTTGAATCACCGGATGCTAGAAAATGATCTCAAATTCTCAAATAGGTGATGAAAGATTAAAGGATCATTTTCCTAAAATTGAAAGTAACTCAACATCAAGTAGTTCTGGTTTTGATGGCGAGAAACCAGATGCTTGCTGTGGACCTCGTCCTTATCGAACAAAGACAGAGAGTTGTTGTGGGGAGTCTCTAATCCGAATAAGTGAGTCATCATGACTTCCAGAAGATTTCATGACTAAAAAATATATTCTTTAAAAGCTATAATTTAAGATAAGCAGATTTGTGTCACGTCTAAATGATTTAAATTTTTGTAGATAGCAAATAGATTAAGTTTCTGTCATTTCTGAACTTTTAATGTAGATGGTGAACCGAAAAAACTTTGTTGTGGTGATCTTCCTTATAATGCCATACAAAAAATGTGCTGTGACGACAGCAGGATTGTTCCTAGATCTGTAGGATGCGATATAGAAATCTTTTAACTATTTACTGGAGCTTGCGTATCAATTTACTTGAATATATTTTAATCTTTCTTAAGTCAGTTGATTTTTCAAATCAAATCTATTTTTCCTTTCGATGCTTATATTGTTTAAAACTATAAAATGATATTTGCTTGTATATTATATTGCTTTAATTAATATTTGGTAAAAGACAAATGTAATTCGTATTTGTTATAAGTCAAGAACATATAAACAAAAAGATTAAACTTTCTATTTTTTTGACAATACATCTTTTCATGTGCAAAACTGTATCTACATTGAAAAAGTTGAATGCTTTAAGTTCATTTATAGAACAGAAGAAATATGTTATGTTAAAAGAAGTTGTTGATTAATAAATTAAATTGCTTAAGTATATTTTAAACAGAGTAAAGTTGTTGGTCATTCTTAGTGCTTTTGATTTTAAATAAAATGTGTTTGAAATTTAAAAACCTTTTTTAATTCACTTTAAAACTAAATATCATTTTACTTTAATATAAAAATTACCTTATCTACTTTTTTATCTATAATTTTTATAGAATAATTTTCTTGAGTATTAAGTAATAAAAATCATGTAAGCATTCAGTTTAGTTTATATAATTCAATTTTTTGGGAAAAATCAAAACAATAGAAACCTTTCTAGAAGTATTCATCATTAATTTTCTACTTCATGACTTGTAACTTTAGAACATACCTTAAAAGCATTCTACAAAACCAATACAAGCTTTTCGTTTTTAGAGCTTAAAATTTCGAATAATAAAATTGCTTTGTTTAGAACTTGATAAACTGGTTACTTTAATAAGAGGTACTATTTAATAGTCATTCAATTTAAAAAAATGTTACAAATAATTGTAAATTTAAATCATAATATAATTATTTAACATTTTTCTTTTGCAATTAATTTAATGTCCCTGGTTATTTTTTATTTTTGACTTATTAATTTTTTATAAAAAAAGTTTTTAATTAAATATTAAGCCAAAAATATGTATTAAAAGTATTAAATTTATAATTTAAACTTGATAAGTACAACACATGTGAACTAAATCAGAAATTTCGATAATAGCCTACTTATTATTTAACTAAAAATTAAAATAAATTTTATAAAATTTGAAAATTATAAATTCAAAACTTTCACGTATTTATTTATTTTCGTTTATTTTGATTTTAATTAAATCATAAAGTTTATTTTTAACCTGATTTTGATTAATTCTGGAGTTTATTTTTTTACGAATCAATTTTTTTTCAAAATAAATAAAAAAAAACTTTAAGAGAAAAAATAATCTTTTTAATAAACTAAATATAAAAGTTGAGAAAAAAATCGTGTAAGGAAATATATTTATTTTACTGACGATAAATTAAGAACTGAACCAAGCACAAAAACTTAGTTTACCAAACCTGATTATAAAGATTTTTCACGAATATTGTGCTTAATAATTATAGGTTTAAATGTTTAAACTTGCTTCTCATCAATAAGTCGATAAATAAAAGACAAATATTAGATCTTGCAGGTAAATTATCGAAATATTAATGTAAACGATTTGATATCTAAATAATCAATTAATGCTGATTAGTTTATGATTAGCATATAATATTTTTGACTTATGTTCGATTTTTAGATCTTAATATATTGGTAATGAACTCATAAATTAAAGTTTATTTGTTTAAAAAGTTATTAGAAATTAAAACTGAAAACTAAAGAATTTTAAATTCAACAACAAGCTATTTTTTAGATAATTTTGATTCTTTGATAATTAGTAAACGTTTTTATATAACTTAAAAAAATAGAAGGGCGTTTATAAAAAAGTGTCATTATCTCTGCTATCATTATTTTCTTAATTTAAAAGATTTAATAAAGTTTGTTGTAACTTTTGTTGCTATTCAAATTATTAAGTAAAATCCAGCAGTTTAAATTGTGTTATAAAATACAGATCTTAACTTAAGTTAATTCAAACTTTGGAAACTTACTTTCAACTTAAAACAAATTGATTCGAATGTCATAAAATGAATATTAAATATTTTTATAATAATTTTTATGTCTATTGATTCTGATAATTGCTTAAAACTTAATTTGATAGTCATCTATTTATCAACAAAGAATTCAGCAAATAATTTTTTTTTTTAATTGTTTCCAACATCTATTGAACTTTCATAAAATTTTAAGTTGGAAAAAACAGAACTTTGAACGAAAGTTTACTTTCGGCGTATTACAAAGAATTTAAGGTGTTTTTATCATTTGATAAATCATCTTTCGAACAGATGGGATATTCCAAAAAATGAAGTATTTATTAGAAACCTTTTTAGACTTTTTCTTTAAATTTTAATCTTAAAAGTCATAAATAATTTTGACGGTTTAAAAGTAAAAGGATTATAGAAATGAAACAAATTTTTAATAAAGTTAGTATATATATATAATTGCTTATGTACTGCTGCAAATAATTTCGTACATTTTAATGATTTCAAATTAATAATAAAACTTTTTCGGTATACATTTGAATTTTTTAATGAAGATTTAGAAAATGATTGGATTTTCTGTCATGCTTTTTGATAACACAAGACACATTTTTTAATGATACCATATAAGTGTATATATATCAAATATCTTTTATCTTTCGAGACTTAAAGTTACTTTTAGCTGTTCTTTATTTTCATCAATGTATTTATCTATGTAAGCTTCAGTTACCTGATTGGTAAGTAGCAAACGGGTTCTTTAGTTTATGAGAAACAAATTGTGGTATAACAGTAAAGTATTTTGCCGATGACGTAAATATGTTAATCGTCATAAGCGTATAGACGGTTGTCATTCGGTAATAGGCTGTGTTTTGGGTAGCGCGTACCGTTAATATATTTATCCTTGTTGTTATTCGCTTTCTTAATAATCTGATTAAAGTTCGATATAACGATTCATTATCATTACAATTTATTCAAATTTGTTTAATTTATCTCTTGGGCGAATTGTTGCCAGTTGTTTTGGCGTTATTGAAGCTTAGTGGAGTCAAAACTTAACAACGGTTAAGATACTTTCTTTTTGCTATACTCAGCATAGACTTAAATAAGATTTTGTTTGAATAAGTGTATTTATTTTTTTTACTGTAAAAAAGTTTTTTTCATAAAAAAATGGAAAAATACTTTTTAAACCAAAAGTGATGTCTTTAAACCAAAATAATTTGTCAGCAACCAAATAATGGCTTCAATGGAAGAACACTTTTACCAACTATCTAAACAAATTTATGTCATATGGAAATGATGAAGACAAATTGACTTATCAATTGTACAACTATAGGCGTGTATGACTGCTTTGAAAGCTGTCAGACTTATGTATAATCTCAGGCGATGCTGGAACGGTTTTATATAAAGAAACCGAATGAAAGGTTTCGTGTTGTCCACTACAAGTTGAAGATTTTACTACTAGAACGGAGAAGCAGAAGCTAATCTCTAGAAGACTTTCTGTGTACTTTGGTAGCCTAGCTAAACATTAATTTTAAGAATGCTTTAGTGTCACGGCAACAACACAAAGATATTGTGATCAGGGCTTCCTTTATAGACGGATTAGCCTCATCAGATATAAGGTAAGAGCTGTTAGAGCGTGAAACTGTTTCCAATGTGGGAAGAAGGGACACTGTAGTCAAACCTGCCATTTTTAGAGAAGGTTTCCCAAGAAACAGTCAGGAAGACAATAAAAGCATCGACGTTTTAAAACAATTTTTTATTAGAAAAAGCTTATTTCTGCAAAATAGTTGAAGATATTTAAATATTAAACTTTTGTTGACTGAAATTAATTTCAAGCAAATAAAGTCTTGTAGCTGATCCTTCGTTTGTAATTATCTCCAGCAACGTTTTTAAGCAATGTTCTTTTAACTTGATAGACAGAAGCAGTTAATTGAAACAACTTGACACTTTTAATACTTCCTAATGGTGTAAGGTATTTATTGAAGTAGAGAAAGCTAGATTCATTGCTTAGTGAACTGCCACATCGAAATCTTCAGCTTTTAAAATTTATTTTTGGATTTACTCCTATAGTTCTTGATTCTCCCAAAGCAGTCACAAGGTAGTGACACTTTTAGTTGAGACTTTTAGCGCTCGATAGGTGGCGTAATATATTCTAGATCTTCGACGAAGAGATCTTTTTAAAGCACAATGGATTAGCAGCCAATAGACTCGTGTATCTCGTAGTAGGAATGAAATTTTAAACTCGAGTTGATCTTAGAAAAACTACATCAACATCACATCTTAAATCAATATCTTCTCAGAATTTAAGATGCATTTATACTGAGGTTATTTAAATTTGAGATTTAAAAATCTTTATTTAAAATAGTGATAGAAAACAACTAATCCTTTAAATCAGTTTTTTTTCACAACTTTTTGTAGATTAGCAGCTAATTACAGAAACCTTTTTCAGTTTGTTCTTTCTTAAATAATAAAAAGTTTTCATCATTTGAAAAATAGATTCGGCAAAAAAAAGAAGTATTTAAATCATCTAAAACTGATTTACATTTATTCTGCTGAATTTTACTTTTTCAAATTCTTTTAATGTTTCGTTAAATCAATTTTATAAATTGTCTTTTGAAAATTGAAATACCAATTAGCGAATAGAAGATTGCCTTGAAATTGATTCTGATTCCTTCATTAACACTTTTGTAAATTTTAAGAATCAAAACTAAACTCACATCTTTCTATTCTAGCTCAAAATACAATTTCTATATTAAAACCACCCTAACCTTCAATAGAATTTCTCAAAATCTAACCCAAGTTATTTTTAAATATTAGAAAATTATTAAACTAACAATTGGCAAGATTTTAATTGAAATTATGTGATTATTTTTGAATGAATCTTTTTACAGAACTGCAGAGAGACACAAGAAATCGGCACAGAGTAATCTTGGCTACACAAATGAACATCATTCGATCTCAAATAAGATTCACAGTAAACATTTCGAGGCACAATTGCTAATTAAAGTTGGCCGGCTACTTGTATGAAGATTAGTTCTTGCCAATATTTCTTCATTAAATATTCGTCTCAAATATCGAAAAAGAAATATTTCAGAAACTATTATAATTCTGTTTTAGCTCCTACTTCTTCTTGCTCTAAGATGATCTTGATCAAATCATCGTAGACGTTTTCTTGGGCTGAAACGCCCCATAAAAAGTCCATGTGGTCGAAATCTTTAATCTGAAAATTTGAGTTTAAAGACTCGATAATCTCAGAGTTTTTTTAAGATTCTCTGATGCGTTTTATTAATTAGAAAATTTAATTAGAAATATCTTCAAATTAATTAGAAATATTTAGAAATTTAAAAATGAAATTTCAAACCGTTTTATAGAGAAGAATTTTTGTGGTTAATTGCTTCAAAAGAATTTCACAATCTTGTTCAACTGCGAATTGATCCAAAGTACCAACGAACAGCACCAAAGGGCTTTTGATTTTTGATAAATCGTAATTAGGGGGTGTTTCACTGCCATAAACCTTCTTATTTTCAGAAGCTGGAATTTTAAAACTCTAATTTTTGTAAATAAACTAAAAAAGTAATTACCAGATCCAAAATTAAATTTCTGCATTTTTCCAGCTTCTACTAATTGAGAAAGATGAATAAGATTATGTAAAGAGGTTCCTGCTGGGGTGTGAGCAAAATAAACAGGGAGGCGATCTCTAAAGTAGTGATCAGTATGAACTCCGCACAAATACATCATCAGATTACTTCCATGATAAGTTACTTGCTTCCCAAGAATATTATCTTTATGATGTCTGTTAGCAAATATGATTAATTACAGCAATTCATCAAAAATTTTGCGGTTAAATCGATCAAAAAGTAAAAGTAAAAAAGATAATTATTCAATTGAAGCAAATTATTCAACTTTTTCGTTATTTTAACGATTTTTTAGTGAAATAATTTCGTTTATCGAGCAAAAAACCCGGATGTAAAGACGGGTTTTGAATCAGAGATTATATAAAGCTTCAGAAAATGATTCAGACTCACTTATGCAGCTTCGTGCTGATCCATTCAGCGATCTTCTTCTTTGGTAAGATCTCACATCCTCCTAACAACGATAATCCTTTGTTGACAAAAGACGCGAAGCTGGTTAAAGAAGCCAGTGGACTAGTGATATGGGCAAGACCAGAAACAGGTGCAAGCGCAAAGAATGTTTTAATTTTGTTGTTCATTTCAGGGATTTCAGATAAACTTGCAAACGCGATTAGTGTTCCTTGTGAATGTCCGATGTAATGCAGAGACTGATAACTTGTTTTATCCAAGACATAATCAACCATAGCAGGTAGATCATACTTAGCCATATGCTGCCAAGTGAAACGCCAAAACCTCTCATCTTTATTTGCGTTGAAAGTTTTATGGTAACGAGAGTACAGACTACCTCTCACATTTCCAAGCCAGACATCAAACCCAGCATCAGCAAGCACAAAAGGAAGACTTTTTTCAGGACCATTTAACAACCAACATGATGAGTCTGCCAGGACACCATGTTGAAGTAACAGCGGCGGTCTTTTAGATATATTTTTTTGGTTTTTTCCGTGTGGTATTCGATGTAATGTTAGAAGATATTTATCTGCTGTTGTTACTACATGACTCTCGACAGGATATTTGGAATGTTGAATAATCTTTGGCTGTTTGAAAAATAGCAAGATGAAAAGAAGGAAATAAAGTGAACTTTGTATCATAAAATGACGAATAATATCAGAAAAATGATTTTAATTCTATTTTTAGACAATCATTGAAGTCGTTTCTAAAAGTTAAAATGTTTCATCTAATTTGCCGATGAAGAAATATATCTATTTTATAGACAGATCATAAAAGTAAACATCTAAATCACTTAAAACATAAAATTCCAAAATCTGACTTTTCAAAGTTTAAACTAAACTTAGAGAGCTGTTAGTATCAAGTCGTTATAAGTGATAAAGACTTTTAAATCACAAGCTAACTCGGTTTCTTAGAGGTGCTTTTATTGATAAACATTGGAAGCTCTCCAGAGACATGAATAAATGATACTTTAAACAAATAGTTTGATCTCTTATCTTTCTTTTTAAATTTTTTAAAATATTTTCAAGATAAAAATTTCAATTAGAACAAAGAAAAAGTAATTAAAACTTCAAAAAATAAAAAATAGACTCACAGTAGTCATGGAAATCTCCAGTGGGACTTCTATATCAGAAGACACACTCATAGATTTAGAATCACTCTCAGTAGCTGTAATATATCAACAATTTTTTTGAATCAGCAATTATTTGTTTCTCTACAACAAAAGCAAGAAAATTTTAAAAATTCACTGAAAATATCGATAATTAATGTTAAGTTAAGCTTCTATCTTAATTGTTTCTTCAGATAAAATTATTTGAAGTTAAAAGTATGAAGTTTTTATTATTAAAAAGGAAATGATAATTATTAGTCATTAAATTTAAAGATAAACTTAACAAAGGTATAAAATTATAAACAGATTAAATAAATATTACGAAATCAACTACCTTGAGAATCGTCAGTACTTGAAGAAAATGATTTGATAAAAGTATCCCAGCTAGCTTCGGAGTTGCGTTTGAACGTATTTCCCATCTCAATTATTTGCTAAATAAAAATTAATTTAGAAATAGTTACCATAAAGCTACTTTTCAAATACTTTAAGAAACAATAGAAGTTAAAAACGTTTTGGAGAAAAACTTTTCTCTTAAAACTTTTTCTTTTTATCTCATATGACGTAGGTCTCTAACTACATCCAAAAATATCAAGTTACTAAGCATGTAAGAATGTTGAAAAACTATAACAGAAAAATACCAATGATTGAGCTATAAATAACAAATATGCTGTGATTAAATCTATATAATTACAACTTATAAAGAGAATTTATAACAAAACTGAATAAAAGAATTTTTTATTAGTATACTTGGTATCATTAAAGTGAGGTTTTACTATGAGCGGTTTCAGATCTATTAGTTGCCAATGAATATCAAAATCAAGATTTTAATAGAAGTTTTTTGGCTTGGTTTTTGTCAGTGAACTTATAAGACTTAAAATTGTTTTAAAGTGAAATTAAGCAATAAAATTCTTTATATTTACAATAAACTTATACCTGGGTACATTGAAAACAGAAATAAATTAGAATAAAACTGAATACATAAATTCAAAAAACTATTAACAATACAAACACAAATCAGTAAATTGTCTTGCACCACAAACCTTAAACTATCAGTAAGAGACATACTAAAAAAAGAACTAAAAATAACTTCAGCAAACTGATTAGAGAGAGATTAGCTACAAGTCTTATAAAAAAATCAATTGAAGTTATAACACAGCATAAAGTTATTTAACTTGGTTTATTATATTTAAATTTATAAGTGTTTTAAAATATGAAGTCATAATCACATGATATAAATTATAATAAACCATACTATAAATTTATATAACTTGATCAGCTATTTCATTTGGAAAATTTAAATACTAAATTTGTCAATTATCAAGAACTTAAATAAAATTATACTTTTATCTATCTATAACTTATAAGCTTTCAAGCAAATACTGATAAACAAAATTATCTAATTTAATTACCTAATAAGAGAATGTTTGTACAACTGAACAACAATTTCAAGTTAATTTTAACAGCAACCTTAAACTATTTGTTTTGTTTTTACAGCAATGTAAAAGATGTTATAAGCTTGTAGATATCAAATAATTACCAAAATAATTATCAAAATTAATAAGAATAAAAGTTAGGTTGGTGAAACAGTTTTAAAAGTAAAAAAGTTAAAGTATGTAGTTACACAAGTAAGCCTTACAAGATGTAAATATTAAGAAAATGTTTATAAAAAGCCTAGAGCCTGTTCGTTTTATGTAAAAAAAAAGTTAAAAGTTTTCATCATAGTGGAAAACAATTTCAAACAAGATAAATAAAAGTGATATGACAAAACAGTCTACAAAATAATGAACACAAACTAATTTTTCAAATCTTTTTAATCTAAAAACTAATCTTAAGATCTTCTGCTTACTTGTAGAACAAACTCTTTTTCAGAAAAACTATCTTTCAAATTTGAGTAAACATTTTCAAAACTCTTTTGGGCCGTAGAAGCAACCTCTTTCAAATTCATAGAAGGCAAAGATAAGCCTGAATTACAGAAAAGATAATAAGATAATGATTAGAAATGTGAAATACATAAAGTTTTCAAAGAATCATTTCTACTCATTTGTTATTTATTGATTTTCATTAATATTTCAACTATAATTCCAACATTTTGACTTTTTACTGTAGATGAACAACATTATAATTTAGAACATTTTAAAGTAAAAATAAGTAACTTATAAATAAACAAAGACTTATCCACAGATGAAAGTTAAAAAAATATTTCAACATCCTTGACAAAGCTTAACACATTTCAGATTCTATCATTAAGTTTCAGAAACCAAAATAATATCATTAAACATGAAAAAAATAAATAAAATATTGAAAAACATCTTCTCAAATATATAATTACTTAATAAATAAAGTAAATTGACCTTGATAAAATCCAAATAAAGAAAAAATCAGGATCCAATTAAAGATGTAAAAACTTTTCATAACAGATTGTTGTTATAATAAAAAGAACTTAAAGAATTATATTAATGATTATTAAATCAAGTTTACTTCAATGATTGCAAATAGTAGATATATAAATTGCCAGCTAGCAAAAATTTTCAAAGTTTAAAGTGGTTTATTTCAAAAACATATTTCTTTTATCATATATTCATGTTTTAATATTTTTTTTCTAATATATTACCTAAGCTTAAATTAAAATATTTTCTTCAAGTTTTCCATCCATTTCAAAATACAAAATTTATTTTGAAGTTATTTTTAATCTTCTAATATTGAAAATTTAAAAATTATGAGTAAAGTGACTTCTATGACTAACTTATAGTTTGGAAAAAGCAATATTTATTATTTTTGTTTAAGTTATTGCTTCGATTTTAATGTAAACAACTTACCACTGATACAATTTTTACTGGTAGTTTCTTGAAAATATTTTTACAAACAATTTTATTTAACATAGTAACTTCACACTTATTTCCATTGTGTACGCAAGTAACAACGCATATTGTGGCTTTTTACGACAAGTTTTTCTTTGTTGACAAAGCACAATTTTACTTATTTACTAAAATTGCGCTAGTCTTAAAAACTACCTTAACTTATTTCTCTACATTAAAACTACTAGGGTAGCGATTTAAAATCATTAGTTGCAATTTTATGAGTATCAGCAAAAGTTTTATCTGTAATAATATTATTTATATTCTGTTACTGTACTTAAATTACTGCAAATAGATTAAGTCAAATAGAAACAACACAAGGGCAGAAAATTAGATAAAAAAATATGTCTTTAAAACCTTTTTAGGAAGTAGTTGAAAAGAACTATTTGAGTAAAATTAAAGGAAAATAGTATACGGATGAATGATTATTGAAATACAATCAGCTTAAAGAATCTTTAATTTTTAGTAATAGACTTATAAGTTTTTGTTAAAGCTACCATTTGCTAGTTTAAAAAGTTAGCAAAAGCGAGAAAAAAATTAGTCGTAAGACTTACCCTGCTTTTCTAAATTGCATATTTTTTATAGTGAATATATCTTAAGTGTGTAAATATATATTGAGTCTAGACAAGATTGAAATAAGCCTTGAAATATAAATGAGCCTTTTTCAGCGTTTTAAAGATTCATTCAACTACAAAAAAAACTTTAAAATTAATGTAAGAAGGTATATGAATAATTAATTGTATTTCACTTCTGTATAAACATAAATACTGCGTTAGAGAGGCCTGTTAGATCATTTTTAGTGAATTAGATTATGGAAAATATTCTCATAAAACTTAGATCTAAATTCAAAATTATACTTAAAATTGATATGTTTATTGTATAATTGTTATTTTTTATTTTCCCCAAGTAATTTTTTCTTTAAAAAAAGGGCTTTAATGATACTGTTGCTCTTTAACATTGTAGTAACTCAGTAAATGTTACTAAAAACAAAAAATATACTTGCTAATGTCATAAATTTGTAAATAAAATACTATAATTATAAAGTGATGACAAGAATGCTATAATTTGAAAAAAATTGTTTTACAAATTTAGAGATATTTCTGCTATTACTTTCAAAATAAAGTTAGATTTAACTTATACCCACGTTTTGTTACAAATCTCACCATTAATTAATTTAATTTTTTTTCTATTAGTCATTATTATTTTTTAATGTTACTATATACGTGACACTGCAAACAACATAAATTCGTCGAAAATATTTTAATCTTGTCAAAAACCCAAAAAATGACATTTTGTTTGTATATAAAAAGCTTTGCAAAAGTGTGATATAAAAAGGTAAAATACTTTAGTAAGAAATACTCATCAGTTTAATTATTGATTCAAATTTTAAATATCTCATTTTATTTCCAATTTTAATTTTTTTTTATGAACAATATTTTAAAGATTATCTGATATTAAGTTTTGTAATTAACATTACTGTAAGAAAAGTTACTAAATTCTGTTTACATATTTTAATTAAATTACTATTCTTAATGAATAAACTGTTGGTAAATTTAATTTACTCATATTTAATTATCTCTATATTGTCTAATAGTTGGCATAATTTTACCTATTATTAAAAAAAATTATAGAAAATATAACTATATATAATATATATCATATTATATCATATATATCTATATAATATAACTATAATCATTTTTAACAGAAAACTTAACTATCAAATTTACTTCCATTTTTGTTTATTTCTTAATTATTATCAACAAATATCATACAATTCACTGATATTTAGTAGAAATAGCTATTAATCAAATTATATTTTTCTATTTTTTATTTTATATATATAAATGCGAAGGAGGGTGCCTAAAGAGAGCACATCTCACTAACACACATTCTCACGAGTTTTCTATGGTTTTTCTCAGGAGTTTTATATGTCTCCACCTGGGGTCGAACCCGGTACTTCCTAGCTAGATGTACCTTGTAGCTAGGTGTAGTAACGGCTTTGCCACCAAGCAGGATTATCAAAAATTATAAAAAACTATAAATCATTAATTTGGTTATTACACTTATTATTATCATTATAATATTTCTTATCTGCTGATAAAATTATTTTTTAACAAACTCATTTTTCAACAGATATCGTAGTAAAAAATATGAAAACTATTTCTAAAGTAATAATAGTATTTGTGATTAGTTTACATGTGTTATGGATCTCTCAGCTAATAACTGGTAATGAAATAATATCAGCAGATAACAAGTCAACCACTGAACTAAACTTTATTCTTAATTTCTTGCTTTCATTTAATCCGGTATTTGCTTCAACTATTTCAGGTATTTTGTTTAAGTTTAAATTAGAATTAATCTGATAAAACTTGAAAATATCCATAGATTTGAAAAGATTTTTGATGATTTACTTTTACTTTTAATTTTATTTTAGGGTTTATAGCTTGGATGGTTTTTGGCAGCTTAACATATTATAATCAGCTGGACATGCTTTCAGATATGAACCCTCATGAATTTTCAAGATTAAAACTAAACAGGTTTTAATACTTTTAAATACTGAAATTAATTCTTTTAATTTAATTCTGTCTGAATTTCTTAATTTTTAATATAAAATAGTGAATTTTTTAAAAAACGTTTAAACAAATTTTCAATTAGTTTCTAATTCCTACAATTATAAAAGAAGATTGAATTTATTTTGTTTCTAAAATAATCTTTTGAATTTTTTTAGATCTTTGATTTTATTTGAATCAACAACTGTTGCATTTGCTTTTATTGTATCCTTTCTAGTTTACAGAGCATGTCATATTCTTCAGTAATTATTTTCTAATATCTTTTTGTATATCTTTTAGATTCTGTCTAAACTTTTATAAATTTTTTGTTTTAACTTCTTATTTTTTGTATTGTTTTGTTTTCTGTGCCAAATAAAAGAAAAAAGCTTCAAATTTTACTTCTTATTTAAATGTTCAAAATAATGTTCATTTACTATTAGATTTTTGTTAACATATTACTGATAGATTTAAAAATGTTGAATCATTTTGAATGTTTGTCTAAGAGATTTTTTGTGCAATCATTTGTTGTTCAAATTTAGTTTTGTAATTAATAATTAGATTTTGCAAAAGTGGAAATAAATGTTAGAGTAACTAAAAAATGTTTTAAAGATTTGAAAAATTAGGAACAAAGTGTAATAAAGAAGCATCTTAAAACATTGAAATAAAACTTATATTTTATATAGCATCTTAAATTGATATTAGCTTCGCATTATCTTTATTCGATTGTTTTTATAAAGTTAATTTCCATCTCTAGTATTAATGTTAAAAAATACATTACCATGAATAAAAAGAATTAACAAGTTTGGTTCAAAGACTTCTTATTCATATAATATAGATTCTCTCAGTAATTTCAGAAAGTAAATGAATTTTATATTTCTCTTTTAGTTGTTATTTTAAGTTAGCTGAAATTTCGTAGCATTTCTAAACCATAGCTAAAAACATATAGGAAGCTGTTAACATGATTTTGTTGTTTAATTGAATGATAAAAAATTTGGTTTTGTTTAACTACTTCCAAAAATTCGTCTAATTATCTCAGCAGCTGCAAATTTATGACAATTATTTGTAATTTGATTTTGAGATGCTTTCCAATTTTATGTCATCAACTAATATTTATTCCATCTAAGTAAGAACAATTTTATATAAAAAAAACTAAATCTTAAGCAGTGTTACCCTACTAAAAACTTAGAAATAATTCTACCAGTTTTTAAATACAAATCTAAAAAGGTCAATTAGAGCAATGCAAGTTATTGTTAACAGCAAATCAATGATTTATCATCATGTTGACAGTTCAGTTTAATCATTGATAACAAGGAAATAAATGTCTTAAATGACTCAGTTGATTTCTATCAAGCTTTACCACCTTCCAACATGATCTAGTCAAGTCTGATCTCATTAAGAGCTCGCCTCAGTAATTAAGTCTTAATAAAAAAGGGTTTTTAAATCAGAATTATTTATTCGGCATTATATAACGCAACACAAAACTTACATTACATTCACCGAGCTCAGTTTTGTGAGGACTTCTACATCAACCTAATAGTTCATAAATATACAAAGGAAACAAACTGAACTGAACTCTTAGCATTATATTGATGCTCTAAATACCAACTGAAATGCCAAGTTGGAATCAGTTTGACTGAATAATACTTACAAAATGTTACACACATAAAGCCAACATTTTTAATTATTTACAAGACAGCCAACATGAGAGAGACGTACAACAGAAACATATGAAAAAAAATATTACTTCTTAAATCAAAATCGTTTTGAAATCGTTGGATGGTTATTAAATGACCATTCATAAATGGAGACAGGGATAACTTATAAAAATTTAATTAAAAACTGACAAGCCTGTAGTAAGGCTAGGATAAAAAGATGAATCTTATGATATTAACCAAATTTAATGCAAAAAAATACATGTGTGTCCATGCTACAAGCCCACGGTGTTTAGTAATTTACAGAATACCATTAGATAAACTTACAGGGTGAAGCCGTAGGGTACAATCAAACTCATTTCATATTATATACCAGAAAATAAATCCACTTTTAAATAGACTTTCAAGAATATCAAAAAAAAATTTTTTCCTGAAACGAAAGTGAAGTTGGCTGCTTGGTTCTGAAGATCAATTGTGACGAGACACAAAATCATTGAGTCTGACATTGCATGCCACGTGGGTGCCCGGAGTCTTCATCATCTTCTTCATAAGCATTTCTTGAATGCTGATGAGAGCGAACAGAAGGGTCATAACTGAGAAGAAAGATAATTATATCATCTGCTGACAAGACATGAAATTAGATTCGTACTTAGTCAAAGATACTTCTTCCATATCTTCATGAAGGTTAACGACGTTCTTTGGTGGCAAAAGATTAATCAACTTCTTAAGATTTTCTTGAGAGCACCAGTTACTAGGTGGGAACTCAATCTTAAAGCGAATAACAAGACGCCCTTTAGTGAAAGGGTCACGATAGATAGGCATGCCTTCCTCCATAACACATTTCACTTCGCCAAACTGAATCACTTCTCCTGTGTTTGATTAGAGTTATATGAAGACAGGAAGAAGGGGGTTCAGATGGTACCTAGTTTCGAAGTGATCACTATCTCACGCTTGTCTAAAGTAGTAACAACTCTTTGAAATCCAGTTAAAGCTTCACTAACAGAGATGTCCATCTTCATCATCAAATCCTCGTTTTGTCTGTTTAAAGAATTCCAGTTTTAAAAAAAAAATAAAAGTTTTAAAAGTTGGCATCTCAACCTGTGAAATATTGAATGCTCCTTCTCAACTAGAACAATTATGACGTCACCAGCTTCGAGACCAGGTTCCTGGTCACCTTCTCCGTGAAAAACAACCTTCTGACCCTCAGACATACCTTCAAAGATACTAGATGAAGTTTGTTGATTTGAAAGTGACAAACAAACCTTTATCAATATGAACTTCCAAAATCTTAGCGGTTTTCACAACCTTGCGACCAACGCAAACCTTACAACGATCTTTAGCAGGGATGCGTTCACCTTTGCCTTCACAATCACGACAAACTGTTTGAATCTTCAAACACAACATCGATAATCAACATGGTGACCATTTCCTACTATATTTACCTGCTGGACCATGCCAGGACCAAGTTGGTGAATCCTCATCTGTGCCCCACTACCTCGACAGCTAGCACATTGACTGGTAGCTCCTTCGCGACCCCCTCTTCCTTTGCATTTGTCACAGATGACATTCTTTTGAAGAGAGAGCCTCTTAGTGGTTCCGTTGTACAAATCATCGAGGGCAACTTTCAATTGATGGACCACATCCTTGCCTTTAGTTGGTTGCCTCTTGGTCACTAAAAATTTATTTTTTTTAAATTAGAAAGTTTCTAGTAAATGATTGTGTCTTCAAAAAAACAATTTCTAAGCTATCTTACAAATCTCTATTTCAAAATAATTTCTAATAAAACTAGAATATTAGGATTTCAGTAAGATACTTTAGCCTAAAAACAATAAACAATTAATTACTTCCACCTCCACCAAAGAACATATCAAATATATCAAAAGCAGAATGATGACTTCCAGATCCACCTTCTTTAAGAGCTTGCTCACCACCTTCATCGTAAATTTGGCGTTTTTTAGGATCAGTTAATACTTCATAGGCATGAGATATATTCTTGAACTAAAACCAACATTTCAAATTATTTCAATAAATCATAGACTATAGCAAGTAAAATTTAATAATAAAGATTAAGTTTGAATCAAAATATTAGAAGTGATACCTTGTCAGCTGCTTCTGGATTGTTTGGGTTTTTATCAGGGTGAAATTTAATTGCCAATTTTCTGTAAGCCTTTTTCAATTCAGTTGTACCAGCACTCGGGCCAACTCCCAAGATATCATATAATTTAGTTTCTTTGACCATTTTAACTATACTAACAGCTATTTAAAAATGAGAACTACTAGAAAAATGTAGAGAAATATATTAGTATAAAAATGAAATTATACCAAGATAATTAAAATAAAAAGATGATTATTTTGTTGAACTTCCAATTAAAATATTTAATTTTTGTTTGAGATAATTAATAATTGAACGAAATAAGTAAACTAAAAACTTTAAATTTAAGTTTTATCAACTATAACTACTTTTATATAAAAAATAATCGAATATTTTGTACAGAAATAGTAGAAACAAACTTCTTTTCAAAATAGATACAAAAATACAAATAAAACATGACAATTTTATTACAACATGATGGGTTAAAAGATGACTTATAAGATATATGAAACAAATTATTCAACTAGTTATATAACAATAAATAAAGTTCATGATAAAAAGTTGCTTTTTTAGAGGCAAGTTTAAAATACAAGTTACAAAAATTAGATTACTTATCTACTTCATTCATATAAAAAAATATCCTTTTAAAATTTTAAATCACTAAAGTTACAAACTAAATTGGTTCTAAAATAAATGTTAAATTATTTAAAATTCAAAAATTGAAATAATAAAATGTTTATTTTAGTTTTATAATCTAACTATCAATAAGTTTGGCATAAATATCAGGTATGTATATCTAAATAAAATCAAGTTAATAAATAATGATAAACAAATAAATGCCAAATGAAATAACTCAAATAATTTAAAAGATATAAAAAAATAATTTACAAATAACCGTCAGCAAGTTTAAAATATACCAAGCCACAAAAACTTAAAATACTACTACAGCTAGCTATCAAGTTTATACAAACAGAAAAAACATTTTATCAAAAAATATTACGATAAAAGTTTCAAACTATATGAAAAAGCATTTTAATAATAATATAAAAAATATATAAGTAGAAATTAAGTCTGAATAAAAGTCTGGAAAATTCTATAAAAAATATGTTGCGCAATAAGATTCCTAGATAAAAACTAACTTAAAAAAGAAATTCAAACTTTAAAATAAAATTTAAAAACAACATGAATATAGGTTTTAATTAAAATAAATAATATTAATCTCTGTACAGAGATTTTTACAAAAAATAAAAGATTATTACAAAGATGAATATATACAGCGAAAAGAACAGTTATTAACGAATAAATCTGTTAAAAATTACTATAAAAAAACATAAATAAAAAGAATTTGATAAATAATAAGTTAAATCGAAAATATTTAACGGTTATCAATTGACGATATATAAAAAGTTAACCTAGTAGTGCTAGATAATGTTAAAATGAACAAAAGGAGTTCTAGAAAAATCTATTTTAGAGCTAGAGAGTAAAAAAAGTTTAAATACCTCGTTTAGAAACCCTTTCTGAAAATTGGAAACTCAATTTTAAAATACACCATAAATAATCATATGCAGCATACATAACTAATGAAAAAATAGATAAAGTTAATTTTGATATAATATCTCAAATACAAAAAAATTCATAAGAAATGAAAAATAAATAGACTTAGATTTTTTGATAATTTTTTTAGTTAATTATTTTGGAAAACTATATAAAGATATGATTTCTTAACTATTGCTATAACCAAGATAAAACTTTATATTTAAGAAATAAATTTGGTCCACCAAATTATATTATACTATGACATTTTCTAAAGTAGTGTAAAATCTTTTGAAGGCTCTCAGGATGTTTATTAATGGGTCAAGGAAGGTAAGATTATAGGTACCCTCCTTCGCATTCATTGTAATAAATGAATAAATAACATTTTGAAAAAGTACTGAAATTCTTTAGAAAACATGAAGGCTTGACAAAATCGTGGATGTTTTTTCTATCGTATTTCACAAAAAAACATCAGACAAAATTTACAGTAAGGATGTCTGGCACTCTATGGGTTTCCAAAACTTCCCAATACTGAGCGAGTAGTTGGAAAAAGTTGAAGTTTTTAAAGGATTGCTATATTCTATATTATAAGATTCTATATTTTTAATCTAAAGATCAAAAAGCTAAGCTTATATCTCTAAGCCCATTAAAAAGTATTTTGGAACAGAATAATAGAGAAAAACTATCAAGTGTAAACGATTTTATATTGTTTTAAATCATGGAATCTTGAAAAAAAACTTCTATGAATCATATGCATTAATTACTAACTTATAGAAACGTAGCAACGCTCCTAGAAAAGTCGAGCATAAAATTGTATGTACTTATGCCGCAACTTAAAACAACAAGGAGAAAGAGATAAAATAACCTGTTGTTGGCAATTCTAAGAGTTTTTATAAGTGTACAGCAGATCAGAATAGAGCAAGAAACGTTTTTACTGGACGCTAAGAATTCATGTTTATCTTTACTAAATAACTACTGGATAAGGTCTCTTAATACTTATCTTTAATAGAATTATTAGAGGCAAATCATTAAGTGAGTTTGAAAAGTTTGAAAAATCCGTCGGAGATGAAAAAATGACCTTCAGTAAATTATAAGTATATAACGAGACATAATGGAATAATTTGGAAGGTAGCAGTGTTAAGTGCTCCGGCCTTTGTTGTCAGCATCAACAAACGAAATTCCTCACTCAAGATTCTTTAGTTGAAGAACACTTCAGGGACACAAATTCAGGGATTGGCTTTGCAGGTCAGGAGCGGTACTCTTGCAAAATTTTGTGCGGAGAAGTTGATGATGTAAAGAAGGTTGAACTGCTGGAAGCTAACCCGATGTACGCGCGAGTTCGCTATCCGGATGACAAGGAATCCAGCGTTTAAGGGGCCAGGTACCTAAATGCTGATGAGCAGGACTTTGACGTTCATTCAGGACGAGGTAATAAAGAAGATAGTCCCCGACGGGTCTCAGCAAGTGATATAAGGGAGAATACAGATGACACCCTGATGACGAGAGAGGAAGAAGATGAAGAGAGAGACTAATCTAGTGTGCAGGTTTCCAATGAGGAAAGGAACGATGAGTTCGGATAGTTTGGGTAGTAGGAGGGAGTAATCTCAGCCTGAAGAGCGGGAGAAACGGAGGCGTGGAGGTTCAGTGGTCCACCAGATCATTTAAAGGTATACCTCCAACACCCTACGAAGGGGACTTATGGGTGTTCACGGTACTCGTGGTGAAAAGAGTCGTTACGATCCAATTATTTGGTTGGAGAGAATGTGATATATTGGAATGTATATCAGTTGTTGCAGACTGTTGTTATTATTCGCCTTTCACAATTGAATAAAGCTCTCCTAAAGAGTTATTCCCATGAAAACTACTAATGAAGACTAGTTACTTGATGGTCTTCAACTTCATGTTGAAGTTTCAATCAATTTTTTTGCTAATTATGAAGTTTTTACTGTGTTAGTCTTTATCTTACTGAGTCGATGATAGCTTTAGTTGATTGATCATCTGCTTATAATTTATTTTTCTTTCTCATCTTGGAATGTAATTAAAAATTTGGGGTCAACTGGATTGCTCCTTAATAAGCTTCTGTTAGTTCTAAACCATATCTTGATAAATATCTTGTATTTGGTAGTTGAAGATAGAAATAACTCTATTTCAAGTGATGTATCAACAAGCCCATAAACCAAAGTGATTTATTTAGCTAAGTTATAGATTTGGTTGTTTAATTTACAAAAATGGGACAAAAACCTAATAAAAGTTGACATAATCAGATTACTATTAAATTTTAGATAAAAAAATGTAAAATTTTCGAAAATACAAGTTAATAAATACTCCTCAGTTTCTTGTTTGTAATATTTAAAAAGAAAAATTCCAAGTCATAAAAAACATTCTGCAAGTGCCTACGTAAATTAATAAATATTTATTAGTCACTAAAGCTGATGAAGCAAAAATATCAAAGATTACTTGTTGAAATTAAGGATAATGGAAAGCTACTTCAGTAGAAGACGTCTGACTTAATCAGAAGAAATTACTGTCATCTCACAGTAACGTTTCCTAAATCATAAGTACTAGATACACAAAAAAGAGAAAAGTTTATAATTAAATATCAGTGAGAAAATAAGGAAGTTTACAGTAAATCATAGAAATAATCAAGTCCTTGTCCAAGGTCCCAGATAGCCAGCCCTGTACCAAGTTCTTTGGCCAGGTCTAATCTTTTCTGGATTGACTGTAACAACAAAAGATGATGTAATACTTCTGGGAGCAAATATGGATCAGTAAGAAATTTCTTGAACAACTCACCAATAATGTTGGATAGAAAATCACTTCTACATCATTTGATGAAGACTTCTTGAAAAGCATGTGTTCTTCTGAAGCTTCGTGCCACTTAAAAGTGGTTCGATATTTCTTTAACAACTTGATGTATCTGAAATTTCATTTATTAGATGAAAATGAACCACTGAAACGGTCCAGAGCTTACTCGTCTCCTAAAATAGGTTTAGGTCCATTTTTACTATACCAGTAACCATAGAAATTAAGACCTAACAGAATCTTCTTTCGAAACTTTGCTTGTGAGTCGAGAATCTCAACGTTTGAACGAATCCAATCCAGAGGAGCGTTGGGTCCTGAATGCCCTGGTGGACCGGACATCATATAATCATAAGTCATCAAACTGAAGCCGTCAACAAAGGGTTCAATCTGTTCAAATTCTTCTTTATAAAAACCGCTTCGAGCATTTCTGTAATCAATTAATGTTGTTATATTTGATTTGATTCAAATCAAACTTACTCATAGTAAAGAGCAGGAGGTATAACAAAGATGAAGATCAGATCAGACTCCTTGAAAGCGTCTGAAATATGCTTCAACACATGAATTGCACCCCTATAATTTTGTAGTAATTACAAATCAAATAGTGAAATTGGTCGAATATTTGTCTATTGGCATGATAAACAGACTAACTACTTGGCTGCATGTGGTGGTAATCGGCTCCATAACTCCAGGACCATTCCGTTCATGTGGTTACTGATAAGCGTATCTGAGAGGACTTCAATCATGTCTTCGATTTCATCTTCACTGGAAAACAGTGAGACGAAATCTTGATGTGTCCAACCATCAAAAAGAACTCTAGGTACTAAAAGTTTTATAAATTGAAAAGTTATTTTCTTAGAACTTTTAATTGAGACTACTTTGTTATAAAATCTAATTTTATAATAATTAAAACTGTTTTAAAAGTCAAGAATTAGAAAGAAAATTACAGATTTTTGTTTTTGGGTTCAGTTTTCGAATATCTCCTATCCAACCTAAAAACAGAATCTTTTAAAGGAATAATATTTGAGATTATTTGAATTTAACAAAGTAACATATTTTAGTTGTTAATTTTCTTGTAGTTTTTAAGTTACCATTGTCAATGTCATGTGTGCCTGTCACATGATATTTTCCTCCTGGTTTCCTTTTAATTTGTAACCAAACAGGTGAGATCATATGAAACTTGTTGAAAGTCTTTGCCACATCATATCCATGTGAATTCCACTAGATTCAAATGACAGATTAAAAGATATTCTTTTCAAAAATATTTAGAAATTGTTACTTACTGGTGTAACATAACCTAATACTGGCCATATAGAAGAACTGTTTAAAGAAGTTTTTTTACAATAATTTGCATAATTGGCGACTACATCATTTGATTTTAAATCTTCTACGACAAGCTTTCTCTCATGGACTGTTTGTGAAGAGAGCTTGATCTGATTTAAATAGTATAAATATTATTTTTGGATTATTTAAAATATGACATTTATACCAAATATGTAATTTTTAAAAGTAAAATTTAACAATCATAAGTAACTAAATCTTTTTATATATTGAAGATTTAAAATATAGAAATTATAGGGATCTAATACTTTAGATGTTTTTTCTTTTTTAGTTTTTTTCTCGCTTGGTTTTGATAAAGTTCCAAAAACACACCAAAAAATACAACAAATTAAACAAATTTTAACAATTTGTTTCCAAAATGAATTCATTTTCTATTTTAATGTCCTATGAACAAATACAACATTTCAACAATTAATAAATTCTAAGAGCAAATCAAAAGTTTACTCATGATCTATTCAGAGTGACATAAAATGTTTTTAGTGAATTATCAAAAATCACTTCTACAGAGATAAATTGATGACTCAGAAAATAAAACTTACAATTTATCAAAAAAAGTTTTTATTAATATTAACAAACTATATATAAATTGAGACCAAAAACTTCCAAATAAATCTTAAAAAAAACATTCATTCTGCATCATCATCAATTTTAGGAGCAAGGAAGTATTTCACATGACCCATATCCTCAATTTGGTACTCAACCACCAATGGGACATCATTTGACATGGACAGTGTCACAGTAGATGACAAAGGAGTTGCTTTTGTGAACCTAACTAGGTATTTAACAGCAAACACCAGCTGAACAGGATCATTAATTTCTATGCTGACTTCATCAGCTTCTTTATCTACATTTAGATTTTGAGATAATTTGATGGTTCCACTGCCCATGTCTCCCTTAGCACAGAATTGGACACCATCTTTAGTACAGGTGATGACAACACATTCACTGATTTGTTTTAAATCCCGACAAATTCTTGAGAACTCTTCAGATGGCATCTTGATAGTACAACTATATTCTTGATCAGGAATTCCTAACTGCTCACAATCAATATCCATAAGTTTCAATTCATAATTAGAAACCTTTTCACCACCAGAAGACTCAAATAACATTTCAAGACTATCACCAGAGTCTTCAGCTTTTAGAGTAATAATATCATCATTTGATGCACAGCTCAATAACTTGGCAAAATTAGTCATAGGAATTCCCATAGCCAAATTACGATCACATCTATATTTCTCAAACCCATTTGCTCTCAACAAAAGTTGAACCAAAGACACATGACAACTATCCATGGCTTGAAGACTAATACCAACTGATGTACAGTCCCAAGATGCCTCAGTAATAATATCTTTTAAGGCATCTGTAACTTTTTTTAATAGACTTCCTTGGATAAGTTTTGCTTCAAACATATTGAATTAAAATAAATGCTGAAATGTAAAAAGCAATTCAAGTTTAATTACAATGTCAGTAAATTAAATTATACAAAAAGAAATATTAAAAATTATTCATGTAACTTTAAAAATAATTAAATCAAATAATAATATTAAATAATTTAAATAACTAATTAACACATAATTAAAAGAATAAAGTATGAAATAAATATAAAACTTAACTGTTTTACTAACACTATTTTTCAATAAAAATTTAGTTGTATTAAAAAAAAACATTTAAAATTTAAAAATCATAAAAAAAGTGAACTTAGAAATAAAAAAATATTATTGGAAAATCAGATTTGCTTTTTTAAATGAAAGATATTAATCTTAATAATACAAATAAAACAACTTGGTATCTTAAAACTTATGAATCAAACCTAATTAAACTTTAAACAGAAATAATATATAGGCAAGTCCGTTGAAATTGAATTTACGAAATAAAAGCTTTTTAGCATCAAACAAACTATCAACAAAAATATATAAGATGTAAAAAGGAGTTTTTTAAAGTTAGCAGATGTAGGACTACTGTGTAGGAAGGCGGTAAAACTATCGTCAGCGGGAAATGGCTTTAAGTTAAGTTTATAGTGTTTCTATTTAAACGTTGTGTTCATATAAATTATAAAAGCTTTGTAAAACTGAGCTGCTAAATTTACTCTTAATCTATTTTTACAGTTCTGAGACCATTATTTGAAGCACAGAAATAAATACTGGCACTCAAAAAGTGCATAATCATAAATAACTACTGAAGATTCAGTGTAAATTGTAACTGATTCGTAGTTGAGTAGCAAGTATGTTTGAAGTCTTTGGTGCAGTTTATAATTTATTATAAGTTTAATAATAAAATGAAAAGAATAACAAAAAGAGTAGTCTTCAACCCTAAATTAAAACTTTTTTTTTAATGAAACACCATATTTCTTTACCATTAGTCCTTCCCTCAAGTTATATCAGCTCAGACGACACACATTACATCTTAATAAGTTCATATCACCTGGTACATTGGTCAGAGAGAATTTTTTTTCATACCGCACAATTAGTACATGAAACCAGCTGCCATCAGACATTGTCATGTCAGAATCATTCACGTTATTGAAGCAGAAGTTGAAGCGTTATAATATTGCCAACATTGCTATTTCTAAACTGTGATTTTTTATATTATTAAGATTCTATGTAATTGTTCACTGTTATATGCTTTGAGGACTACTGAAATGCCATGTGTTATATCTTTCACTTTCTATATTTCTAACTTAACTATATATTATTTGTGAGAATGTGTTTTAGTAGGAGGTGCTCTTTTCTTTGAAATAGACAAATCTATAACAGAAAAAGCCGTAACAGTCTAAGTTGTAGCATAAAGAGCTACAAGAGACAAACCTGTTACAGACAAACTTGCAACATAAAAAGCTGAAACCAATAAAGCCGGAAAATACAAAGCTGGAACAGGAAAATAATATTATGATATACAAAGTGGAATAGATAAAGCAAACAAAGCTAAACAAGAAAAATCTATAATAGACAATTATGCAACAGACATTAGATACCCGCAAGCGCGATATAAAATCTCTTAACATCAATACTAACAACTGGGAAGATACCACATCGGATCGCTCCGAATAGCGCTCTCTACTTCGCAAACAATTAAAGAAAAGAAGAAAAATCATATTTAAATAAAAGAAACCCTAAAGGCTTATTCTATTTCACTGTGTCTTGATCGGATATTTCCTCAGTATTTCACTGTTTTTGGACACCATCTCTCAGAGCACATTCCGCATGGCCGTTCTCGGCCGAAGCAGGCTATTATGTAAAAAACTGTAACAGATAAAGCTGCAACAATGAGTTGACTGCTCTCTATTGCATCAAGTCTGAGTGATTTTTTACTTATTCTTGATAATGTTTATAAATATCTGGTAGTTGTCAGAAATCTTTCTATAATATGATATCTACATTCAGTCTAAATGCTTTTCTTGTAATTTCTTTCGGTATCGGTAACTATAGTATCGGGTGCCTCTATTTATCGAGAGAAGTACTATGATAGAACTTAGACAGAAAATATGGAGTCCTCTGACCACGATGTCCAGTCACTGACCAGTGTCCCTGAGCAACAGATCTAAATAGTGAGAGGGGGCAGTTTAGCGTGCGCTGCATTCTACTGAAATAATATCCAAAATAATATCCAATGCGCAAACAGGAAGCATCATTTTCTTCTTGAAGAAGAGCCGAGACTTGATATTTCATCATAGAATAATTGCTTCAAGTAAATACATAACCTAGAGTTCTCTACTCAGAAAGATATGAAGAAAAACTAGCTTCAAAGAAACCCCTAAAGGATTTTCCTTTTGCATTTCACTGTGTTATGCTCTATTACTTCCTTTCTATCTTACTGCGTTTTGCTTTATTTTTAACATCATCACTCAAAGCACATCCTACCGTTCTCGGCCGAAGTACGCCCTTATTATAGCCTACAACTTATTTTAGTCGAAATAAATTGACGCAAAGCTATTTATAATCATTTTAAAACTAATCTGTTGGAAGAAACGAGTTTTTTTATGAAACTAGTTGGTAACAAGAAACTTCTTGAATAGAAGTTATTCATTTATTTGCTAATGTTGTAAAATTTAATGTTCGTTTGTAATTAAAAGGTTTGTTACTATCAACTTGAAGTCAGCAGACCGTGACGTATGTTTTGTAGCGTTGATATAATAAATACAGAACTTATTATTCAACGACTTAATAAAATAATACTCTGAACTTTTTATTGCAGTCATTTTTGATATTTTTAATGATTTTTACCAATAAAAAAACCATTACTATAAAGAATAATTTTCTTGAAATCATTTTAATGTTGAAAATTTTTTATTTAATCGTAAAAATACTACACATTTTTTAATCAAAAATATTTGCTGGTAACAATATTATATCAGTTAAGATACATTTTAAACAGAGCTACTATCTAAGTTCATCTAAAGAAGAAAATAAAGAAAAGATATAGCTAAACTTTGTTTATAAAATATAATACTGTTCACTATGAAAGCTGATAAAAAGTATAAGACAACCCACTCAAATTAAGAAAATACGAATGTTAATTTTGTTTGAAGTATAAAATCGTTGAGATTAATGATTTGATTTTCTCAATTCAGTTTAACAACAAACATTTAATGTATCGGTTATTGAGAAAATTAATCTAGAGACTTGTAAAGAATCTACAAAATTTTGTTGTATCTAAATTATTGTGTCTGCAAAACTGTTTTCTATTTAAACCATACAATCTGATACTTAATAAAAAGTTGCGTGGTTATTGTCGTTTCAAAAATATTATTTTTACTTAAAATCAATAATAAAAACTGCTTATTGCAATAGATGAGTTTATGAAATTGTTTTAATAAGTTATTTATACAAGAATGATCATTTAGAATATATCTTAGAATGTATAAAAAATTTTTATGTTTTTTTGTTCTCTAAAACAATTGTAGTGTTTGTTCTTAACAAGACTAACTAATTACAAATAAGTGTACAGTTTACGAATATATTTTATACAAAACTGTTTCTTATTGTTTTAGAAGAGTCATTATCTAAGCCAATTCAATTATCCTTCCTCTAATTGACTTAACAATAATCAAATCATATTTGTTCACAATACTAACCACATTAAATTGTTGCATAAGGTCAGTAAGCATATAAGAATAGATTGGTAAAAATAGATTGAATAATTGAGAGATTAAGTAAAGTGAAAGGTCAAATGCAAAGGATTAAAAAAACAATTTCATCAATATTGTTTCTTTCTTGGTTTATTTAAAAATGCTGTTTATAAATATAATAATATTTTTATGCTTGTGAAAAACATTTAAGAAAATAATTAAAACAAATAAATGGTTTGGATAAAAATGGTTTAAAGTAATCTTGAAATAAGAGAATTTTCCTTCTTTTATCTTAAAGTTTAATATTTTGAATGTCAAAAAGAATTTATTATTTAATTCATTAACTTTCATTGTTAATTAACTTCTATTGTAAAGATTTCTTTCAAATTTGAACTTTCAAAAACCATATCAGTAGTTAAAAACTAAGATTTAATAAATCTATTAACTTAAAAATTTTAAGACTAAAAATTAAATCAACTAAAATCTTGTAAATAATGGTCAGATGAAAATACGTTGTTTGCAAAAGTTACCTTTCTCATTCAAGTTCATCAAGTTAAAAGGTTAATAAAGGTCAACAAACGTTAGTTACCTTCAACTAAGTCGTTATATTTTGTTGCTACGTAAAACTGGGTGGCAAATTTACAACTAAAAGTTTGATGACAGCTCAATTTAATCATATTTTAATCAAAAGTACTTTGGACTTTATTAAAGTAAAAAAAAAACCTCAACTAAAAACTTCCTGTTTTTCTAAATTGGAAAATGTAAACAAGAGATGAAGTTGACCTTTGAACCCTGTGTGGGTATGACGTATGACATCGAGACAGCCAACTCACTTCCACTTATACAAGTCACAAATATTCTATTTCAATTTTTTAATAGAACTGATGACGTCACGTTAGTAAGAAGTTAGTAAAGAAAATTGCATTAAAATTTCCACAGTTGTTCCACAGAATAATTAATCTATTAACAAGAAGGGGAATGAAAAAGATAGAAGCAGAGATCAGGCATCCGTGTCTTGAAACATCACATCATTTGCTCTTCCTCTCTGCAAGGTCACTACAGCCTCTGCTGATTTGCATCTTTCAATTGTGACGTCATCGTTGATTATGCAAGCGGCGAAAAGCGATTATAAATAAAACGCGGCGCGTAAAAGGCGAGAAGATAATCACGTGACCAGTGAAGACGCTCTAAAACCAGATTTCTTTGTCTTTAGTTTTATCTTGAACGTAAGCCGTGAATTTGCGCAAAAACTTCGGATATTCGCGTTTGTAGATAGCGCGAAGCACCGAAGCAGGCGCCCAACCACCAGGGTTCACGTTGGCCACGTACACAATGTCACATTTGAGGCAATCTCGGGTTAGGGGCTGACCACTAGGTGGCGGTATAATGTAGGTTTGACATATAAGAGCGATATCGACAGTGACACGGACACATCCATGAACTGGATCTGCTTGCTCGTGATCCACTGAGAAGTTACAAACCATCCAACAGTCATTAGGAGGTGAATTTGTGTCCGAAAGAGGAGGATCATCTATTTTCAACATAGATGATAGATATAAGCAATCGCGTTGAGCTGCTGGCCACACTCTCTTGTGTGTCTGATAGATGATAGCTGTAAGTTCTTCAGGGACTTCGATAACGCGAAAACTTTCAACTGTTCCTTCCCATTCCATCCGGACATTTGTGTCCCAGAAATAGTGGCACATTTCACGAGCTGTCACTTGCTTGATACTGTGAATAGCTTTTAGAGGATCACAAATACAATCATCAATGACTAGCTCGCGTCTGTACACTTTCAGTTGACCCTCTTCAGCAAAAAGTTCCCAACTATTCTCTCCATCATCTTTAGGAGGCGTCATCGACTCAGTCATGTGATGATGGACTCGTTTTTCTAATTTATCCGAATTCGCGTGCTTTTGTTTTGTTTTTTTGCTCTGAGCAGACTGAAGAAGGTCCTTAGAGACACGAATATCTTCATCAAATCGATCTTGTTTGTCTAATTCTGCTTCAACACATTCATAGAACATCTCTTCTGTCAACTCCATCGTGGGACCTTCCTGTAAGTCAGGACTTCCTACAAACGCCATCGTTCTCCTGGCAGCTTGGATCGCTTCTTCGTGCTTCTCCGACAGCTTCCGGCGCTTTTCCTGTTCGTTTTCTAAACGTTTCAACAAAGTATCTTCACGTTTCTGCATCAGTTCTACGCAATGTGATAGAGTGTTCAGAACCCCTGAAGTAGTTGCTTTGAAAGTAATCGCCTCACCACGAAAGTCAACTGAATCTAACATTGATTTATCCTTCGCTTTCAGCATCTTGAAACTATCCTCAATTGTGTCTGTCCTTATAAAAGAGCGGTTATCTTTACCATCATCTGCAAGGTCTGCACAGTAATCAAAAAAACTTTGTAATGTTTCAATTTTCTGATTAAGAATTTCACGGAATGTTTCTAACTCTGCCAACTTTTCTCTCAGATTCCGTGTTTGGCGGAAAGAGGAGGTTGAATTGAGAGAAATAGTCTGACTGTTGATTGACAGCAACGAACCCTGCCTACGCAGACGGCTTTTATTCTTATCATTGCCTCCAAATCTTTTATTATCTTCAATTAATTCAACCCACTTCTGCCGTTCTGCCTCGTTAGGTGCGCGGAGATACCAAACACTGTCATTAATAGCAACATCAAATCTACAAGGATCAAATTCATGAAGATTTACTTCAGCTTTAGCCAATGAAATCGTTCCACGACAACCATATTCACTTTCATCTTCGTTTCTATAGTAACACAGAGTACCGCGAGAACAACAAACGTAGCGATCTTGCCAGCCATGGATGTAATTAGTCCACTTACTTAATGTCCCACGGTTTTCAACGACACCATCGCTTTCTATGTCTTCATCATCTTTTGATAGCTCTTCTTCTTCAGAGGTACTTTGGATTTCATCAACCATAATAAAGAAGCACAAAAAATAGAAGATAAAAAATTATAAACTTTTATCTACGGAATAATTAACAATTATAATAAGATATTGATCAACAAAAACACTAATTTGTAGATCAAAAAGATCAGCATAATTAGATGTGACATTTTATAAAGTAAAAATAACAAAATTTTACATTTAACTATTTACATAAGTGGCTTCAATTATTGTTTAATCAGAAAGAGTTTTGAAGAAAAAGTTGAAGATTATATTCTACTTTCAAGGCATCAATTATTTTATTATTTAAAAACAAAATAAATTTTAATTTTGATCATCAAAAAACTTTATTAAAATTAATAATGAAAAATATAGATTCAAATTATATAAAAAAATGAAACTATAAAAATATTTAAGAATTTTGAAGTTTCATTTAAAAGAATTTAAAGTATAAATTAAAGAATTAAATGTAGATTTATATTTAAATAATGAATAGTTTTAATGAAGATAGAAAACGTAGCATATTTTCACATTGCAAAATGCTATAAAATGACTTAAACTCAATGAGGTTATCTTAAACAAACTAACTATATCATAAAAACAACAAACATAAATAAACAGAAGTAAAACTAAACAAAGAATTGATTACAAAAATTAAAATAATTTTTTTACAGCTGGAACATGAATTAATTATTAATAAGGACATAATTTGATAAACTGGAAAAATATTATAAAAAATATAATATTAATAAAAAAGAATAACAAATATTTATAATTTGTTCAATATATAACAATTTTAAATTAATCTATTTCATCAATTAAGTCATTAGTATCATCAGTTGAATGAATAAAAATATAAATTATATAAATTTATTTAGATAAGTCATAAATTGCTTAAATTTGTATTTATTTTTGTAGATAGATAAATAAAAATAAAGTGAAACATGTCAAAATTATTCATAAATACAATAAAATAATTTTGAATTAGTAATATATTAATCAATAATAAAATTAATCAAATATAATGACCAAAGTATAAAGTAAAAAGATTAAATTTCACAAAAACTTAATTAATAAATAAATTAAAATAGAAATCAACTAAATCAAAACAATAATAATTAACAGATATAATAAAGAAAACTACATAATAATACATAAACACAGCTAATAAGCAAGTTTTGATTATTATATATTATTTTCTAGAGCAAAAAACTCATACTATCTATAAAAGCATTAAAATGAAAACAATAAAAAAAGTAATAGCTAGATAAATTATCAAGTGAAAATTTTATGTAAACATTAAGAAAAGTAATTAAACAGATTTGATTCTAAATTAATTGAAGTTTAATAGAAACAATTACAGAAAATAATTTTAAAACTTCAATAGATAAAATTGTTTAAATAATTAAAACTAATTTCTAATCAATAACAACTTTTAATATTACCATGTAATGAAATTTTGCAATCATTTTTTATCAATATCACATCAAAAAATTTTTGAGTAAATGTTTTTCAATTCCTTGTTTATCAAATTTTCAAATCTTTAAAACACTAAAGTATGTAGAAGCGTAAGCAACAAATTAGACAACAAGCTTTTAATTCTCTATTTGCTGCCCCTAGCGAACAAAAATGAAAAACTTTTGGTACTATATTATAAGACTTATTTTTGCTTAGTAGATAAATCTATACAAATATAAGTAAGGAGTTATCTAAAAAAAAATTTGAGAACATATACACTTTTGTTTTTTGCTTTGCTCTTAAAAATACGTCTTCAGCATAACCAGCAGAACCATTCTCGACCGAAGCAGGCTTTATTATTATAGTTTTATGAAGATAGAATCTTTGCAATATAAGCACTAATCAATCTACATATGATTCAAGAACAATCTAATTTGATATTGCTAAAATAATCATCAAAGGACAATTATTAAATAGGTGATAAGATTTTATCTATAGTTTATTAATTATTAACAAAATTATCAAATCCCAATATTAGTCACTAAAAAAATACATAAAATTTAAATCGGTTTTTTTCAATTTCAAACAATAAACATTCGAATAATAATAAAATAATCTATACAAAATTAATGTCAAAGATAAAATAGGAAATAAGAATACGCAACTGTGTGAAAACTTTAAGATAACAAATAAGCAAATTGTGTAATGAAAAATTAAATTGACCAAAAAATTCTTTATTTAAAATAATTTGAAATGAAATCCAGTAAGGTTCATAATAATAATGATATTCAGACTTATTAGCGGTTGATTTAATTTAAAAATTTTCTCGAAATCATCACATTGCTAAGACATTACTACTATTTTTTTCAGTATTAATCACACTAAGAGCAACATTTGTCCATAACACGATTTTTTTAGTTGGTTTATTTTTAAAGATAGAATTTTAGAAAAGAAATTCTAATAAAACTAGATAAAAATATAACATAAGAACCAACTGAATTTATTTTTATAAAAAATAAAATTTTTATGTTTTTTGGTATTGTTATAATCAGAAATTTAAAAAAATATCTCTAGCAGTGTTTTGTTTATTTGGAAAAGCTTAATTACTACTTAGTGAAATATTACTTTGAAAAATACCAAAAAGGAAGCTTCTAAACATAAAATATGCTTACATAATGTTCACCTCTCTTTAAATAGCTGTACAGAAATAATAGTCTAAATCAATATTATTGATTTCTTTAAACTGTAAACACATTATTCGTTATTTAGACAAAATTATTTGTTTAAAAGTAATAAGTTAATTCAACAAAAATAATCTACTAAGCCTTATATAAACTAATCAAAAATCGATAATTTTCGTAAATTTTTTTAATCTATAAAATATTGCTCATTTTTTTATTCTTGTTTTTTATTAGAAACTAAACAACTCTTTACTGTTTCCTACAATATATTTGTTTCGATCAATCTTAGATCTTTTTTTTTCTTCTCTATAAGGTTCTTGTAGTAGGAAACCTCACTGGATAAAGCAAAAAAAGAATAATTTTATGTATTTCGGCAACTTTATGCAGATTTATTGAGACTTTGTGTCAACATCTTCAAAAAAATTGTTTTAATTGTTTTGTTCAGTGAATTCCAATTTCTTATAAAGCCAATTTGTTACTTTGAATTTATATTTTATTTAGAAAAGCGTTGATTAAGGTTACAATTGAAGAACCAGTTTAGTCTTGTGGTATGGTAGGTTGCCGTTTATATTTCAAGCAGCTATATTACAAGACTCAGTTATCAATTATAATAATAAACCTTGATTTAGTTTCTGTTTTTAATCTTTAACTCAAGCAAATTAAAAAATACATCTTAATAAAAAGTGTTTATAGCTCTGATGCTCAGTTGCTGTGATATTAGAAGCTTAACGAATGCAACAAACTTAACAAATATTTTTGTGTTTATTTCTGTGATTCGTTACAACATAATAACTAACAATGACGCCATTACAACCATCAAAAAGTTGATATTTACAAAAATGCTATAAATTCTTTCTTTATTTACAACCAAGCTTAACATATTTTTATTGTCTGCTTATTAAATAAATTTTTTAGTTAAAAACACCATGCTTGTTCAAATTTACAAGAAATCTATTAAAGACCTGCATATGAAAGACACAAAATTGATTATTACAACAGATGATAACAACATGGAAGCAAGAAAGAAGAGACAAACGGAGTTCTACATCATTTTACTCGCTTCTCTTGCGATCAGCTTCACTAGGAGTGATTTCATTTTTCATTCCAGTCAACTCTTTAAACGCAGAGTTTAGCTCAGGGTCAGTAAGAATATAAACGAAAGGGTTGGAAGCAACAAAAAGCTTAGCCATAAGCTGCACAAAAGAACATTTTCGTCAAAAAATATCAGTTTATTAAAAAAAAAACTTTGTGGTTTCACTTACATTGTTAATTATAGCGTATGCATACCATTGTGGGTTTTGAATAACTCCAAAAGTGGAGAGGATACCAAAGATAGCGTATGGAGACAGAGAGACAATAATTTGAACAGGAATAAGTGACTGAGCCTTAAATAATTTGTAAAATGTTAATAAATTATTAATGTATGAGTCAGACAGTGAACAACTTTGAATGATAATGGTTTTCAAATTAAAAAAATAGTTTTCTCTTTCTGTTAAATTTTAAAAGATAAAATTAGATTATTATTACTCTCTTATACTTAGTATTATTACTAAAAATATTTACTATCGATTTCGATATTCAATTTATTGATATGAATCTGACTTCAATTGGAAATATTTTGTAAAATTTACTGAAACTAATTGCTGCTAATATTGACAATTAACAATCAGACAGCTGAGTATTATCAAAACAATTAAAAACATAAATCCAAACCTTAAAAGAGACACTTTGTGACTTAGATACGCTTGTTAGTTCAGAGCATCGTTTGTAGTTAAAAAATATTTCATATAATGAACGAGCATAGTAAAATGTGAAGATTGCAAAGATATAAAGAATTCCTGCCCTAAAAAACAAACAATTCAACAATATTTACTTTAAATTATGTCATAAAACTAACACGGTCGGTTTTCCAAAGTTAAGAAGACAAGAAACTCTCAAATCTAGAATATCAGTTTCATAACCATAGCTGTTAATGCCGTACAAAGGTAACGCAGCAAAGAATAAACCTCCAATGAAGTTCTTAGCAATCTGTACTATCTTTGATTGTTTATCTGTAAACAAAATTTTAATCTCTTTTTTTAGATCATTATTTTATCCAGTGATTAAAGTCACTTGTTTTTTTTTTCATTAAAACAAATCATAGAAAAATTTAATTATTTTTGAATTTATAATCGAAAGTTTTTTTTATATAAAAAATTGGACCAGTGTGATGATAATAACTTTTTGATCAATTGTAAAAGATGACTCATAAAAACAGTAAGCACAGACTGAATGTATGATTGTCAAAGTGACTGAAATAGTATTTTTAGAAAGTTGACAACACATTTACGTAAGCGGTAAAATACTATTCTTATATATAATTTAAATATACCATTCTGGGATAATTTAGTTTAAAAATATTATCGCCCAATTAAAAGATATTCGAGTTAAATATAAAT
The DNA here is from genome assembly GCA_034620365.1 of Pegea sp. RAD2-039. Classification (NCBI taxonomy): domain Eukaryota; kingdom Metazoa; phylum Chordata; class Thaliacea; order Salpida; family Salpidae; genus Pegea; species Pegea sp. RAD2-039. The sequence continues at coordinate 495,505 of JAQGEQ010000090.1, forward strand.
TTAAAAAGCATAATTATATAATTTGCTTAAATTATATAACTGAGACGAAAACTGATTTAATTTAAAAACTTTTAAAATTGAAAAATTTACTTGCTGCTATGCAAACAGAGTTATACTTTTCTGCTGATATTGAAGCTGCTGTTGATAAACTAATCAATGTAAAAGCCATTGCAACAAAAGCATCATCCTATAAATTTGAAGCTAAAAGTAAATATGTAGATTAAGTGAAGGAAATCTGAACCTGGCAAGCAGAGTCAGTCATTTTCCAAATTTGTAAGCAAGTGCAGACTGTTCTTAAACATCTTATTAGAATAAAAGCATCTGAAACCGCCAATGACACCAATAAAATATTGTTGGAAAAGAGCTTAGGTTTTCGGTAGAAGATGTAGAATACGCTCGCATATCCAGCAATACAGAGTGCCGCTAAAATCGATATGAAAATATTTTTCAACTTCAATCAATAATTATAATAATAATATATCAATAATTTTTATTTAATAAATAAAATAAAAAACTATCTAAAATTTTTTAATTTTTCTTACCATCAGAAATTATTAAAATTTGAAATTGAAACACTTTTATTTTGTTAGATAATGTAAACTTACCCAAACAAGCGACGATAAACGCATAACTTGTAGCTATGGTATTCATATTTGCAACTAATTAAACAGAAAAGTAAATAATCACGAGTTAAAAAAACTTATAAAATCTACAAAATATTACCTAAATTAAAGTTAAGTAATAAAACTAACAGTTCAACTACTTATTGACAAACTGTAAAAAAAATGACCAGATTCATTCTGAACTTCTATTTATTAGATCTGAAAACGGATTTTCATTTTTTTCTCACATCCGGTTTTTCGATTTAATCAATTTTTTTGTAAAATTGCGAAACTAACCTAGAAAATGAGTAGGTAGAAAAAATTGAACCGCAGAATTTTTTTTCATTTTTTACAGTTAATCGAATAATCTCTCTTTTATCTGAACTGTAGAAAAATTAATTTAAAAAAAAAAATCTTAAAACTTTAAATCCTGTTTAATTGTAAGGGATTATTTAATAGAGCTTTTTAGATATGCCTATTTTTGATAAACAGAAAATGTATTTGTTTATTCTAATAACAAAATTATAAAAGTAAATAAACTAGAAGTAATTCAGAAATTATTTGTTTAATTAATAATTTATTTATTAATAGAATAACTCACGACTGAGTTTAAAGCTAACACAAGATAACAGCAGAGAAAAAATGTCTTGGAACAAAAATAAAAGTATAAAGCATTTAAAAATTACAAATTAATTATTGTTAATAACTTAACTTAAACATTTAACAAATATTTGATTGTAGAAAAACTATTGTTGTAAGATAATTCAAAATCATTGACAAACTAGTACTGATATCAATAGTACTCTTAAAATATAAAACTTATTCAATTAAAAAGCTGCTAATTGAAACAATCGTAGCAAGTTGTATATTAAGTGATAACAATGCTACTTCAGTAGACTAATCATATGATATTGCTTACATATTTACAAATAAAACTTTCCATGAAGATATCTGTATTACGTTTGCATGGTTTTATACATATTCAAACATCTGACTTTTGCTAAAGCTATTTAGAAAAATTAGTTAGTAGTATGATCGAAAATACGAGGACTTTTGGTTCAGGTTATCCTTGAGTTGTACGCAACTTTGTCATAGTAACTGAAAGCGCTGTATTGTGACACCATTTTTATTCTTGATTTTGTAGAGCAATTAAAAAAATAATAATTTTAATGAATTAGTTTGCAAAAGATAAAATGTTTCAAAACTTTATCAATGAACTTAGATTTTTGTAACAGATTAGTTTACCTGTTCTAACAAGCAGCTGCATTCAAGCTAACATTTAACATTTACTGTTTGTTATTTTGATATTTAACAGTTTTGACCTCTTTAAACAACAAGGCTAGGTTTTGTTGCAATTACTCTTCAATAAAAATATACAAAAAAAGAGGCAGCTTTCTGACAAAAAAAGTCCCTTGCTTAACGGTCAAGGCCGTTAAAGATTTGTTTTATTGCCTTTGGGCTAAAATCACAAATGGTGATTTATTTGGTAACACGATACGCCTACAAAGCATAAATCAAAGTTCTCCTTTTAAAAAATACATCTTTTGTAAGACTAATTGGTAAGTTCGTACTCTCTATCTTAATATAATATAAAATGCAGTTTTTATAGTTTAGCTGGCTTTATAAATAAACTTAGTTTATGTCATTTTCTTCATTAAATCTACTTTAATTGCATTTTTAATATAGTTTCTAACAAATCACTAGTGAACATTAATCAATCATTTACATTTAATATAACTTTACTATTTCAACTGATTTTTAATTGAATATTTTTTCATAGAATTTATTTACAACAAAGTTAAGTAATATTTGTTTGAAATGCCTTTTCAGCTATCTTGAATTCAGATATATTTTAAACAATCAATTAATTACTAATTTACTGGTTGGAAACACTAATTTTATATAGCAACAAAATGATACTATTTTTTTAGAATGCTAAAAAGTAATTAATTCAAAAACTTATATTCTATTAAATCGTAATTTTGTAGTTTATTTTTGTCAAAAATTTTTTGGGAAATTTCCTACGATGCCTAAAAAAAGCAAAAATAATAAGTATGAAGAAATACTGCTGTATTGTTAGTTGTTGAAAATAAAATTGTTTTCTTATTTAAAATTTCAGTTAATATTCAATATTATTGTGAATGTAAACTTGCTGTTTTATATTTATTTTGTATTATTATAAACGTCATTTTTTTTTAATTAATCAAATTGTTTTCAATTTCAGTAATTCTAAAAAACTTGACGATATTCCAGAAATTGTAACTGAAGAAATTTCCTTACAAAAAAGTGGTTCAAAAAAGAAAAAACTTAAAATTAAAAGAAAACCGAAATTTACTAAAGATGAAAAAAACAAAGTAATTTTATACTTAATTTTATTTAGAGTTTTCTCAAATTTATTTAGGTTGATATTAATTTATTAAATATTTGCTTCGATTACTTCTCATAAAAGTTCTTTTAATTACCAAATCTCTGATTTTTAATTTATGAAATTGTTTAACCAAAATTCAGATTATATAAATATTTAACAAATTATCCAAATGATTTTATTTTTATTGCTAGCTACATTGGTCTAATTACTTTTTTATTTCTTATTAATTTCTATCATATCAGTATAATATCATAATAATATATATATCAGATTATATAACCTTAAATATTTAACAAATTATCCAAATGATTTTATTGCTAGCTACATTGATCTAATTACTTTTTTATTTCTTATGAGTTTCTATAATATCATAATAATATATAATTGTCAAATGTATTTAAAAATACTTTATTGGTATATTCAGTTTTTAAATATATATTTTGGTGTCTAAATTCATTGGTAGTTTTTCTAGTTTAACTATTGATAGATATCTTTAATAATTTCAGATGAAGATAAGAAAACAAATTGATGTTTTAATAAAAAATCCAACAAAATACCAATCTTTTTTTGATAAAGTTGATTATTGGATGGAGAAGAATTCCAGAAAAATAGAAGTTTTTTTTCAACGTTTAGATGAAAATGATAGTGGTTATGTGAATGCTGACATTTTTACTTCAGGTTTTATAAAATAATTCTTACATTTATTTATAAAATTACTAATATCAACCAGTTGTTGAAATGATATTTAAGAAATGTTTAAATACTTTTAATAAGTTTGTCAAATGTATTTCTACTTTTAATTATAATCGATACGCAGGTTTAAAAGATTTAAATTGTCCTCTCATTGAAATTGAGCTTCAACTGTTGCTACATCTTCTTGATCCTGAAGATAAAGGGCAAATTGTATATACTGGATTTCAACAAGGGCTCACACATTTTCTAAACTTCTCTGACGAAGAACAGTGCAAGCAAATTGATGTTAGAAAAAACGATTATTTTCCAGATGTCTACAGAATGTCTGCTTTATATCATAATACTTCTCTTAACGATCCATTTATTGACAAAACTGAAAGGTGAAAATTAATTATTTAGAAAATCAATTACATCTTTCACTTATTTTTACTCCATCAATTTCTATTTGATTTATTTTTTGCTTTAATTTATTCATTAAAAATGTTGGTCTTAAAATAATATTTTACTTTTTAAAGTTATTCCTTCATAAAAAAATTTAAATGAAATATTTTTCGATTTTTTATTATTGATCTGATATACTATTTTTTTTTAGATTTGTTAGAATAGATATGAGACTAGCAATTTTCAACCACTATTCACAGCATCCTTGTCATACAACGATCAATGTTCATACTTCTATCCAAATAAGTGAATTATGTAAAATGGTTACAGAAACTACTCATGTAAATACTGGCCAAATGAACATATATACAACCTGGTAATTGAAACTAATTTATAAGTTTTAGGAGTAACTAGTTTTTGTTGTAATAGCAACTGTGATAAAAGCGAAATGCTTCCTTTGAATTCAACTTTGGATGCTTGTGGTATTAGAGGAGGAACAAAACACGCCCCAGTTCATGTTACCCTGTTCTATGACTTTTCAGTTAACTTCACAGACTGTATGTTACTAAATTGTGATCATTATTTTCAACGTGATGAAGTCATTAATCCAGTTTTACGAGCTTATATAAAAGATTAAAAATGTTTTTATTGCCTGAACTTTTGTAAATACAAATCATGTTTTTGTGATTGAACAATGACAACGTTCAAACAAATCTTTGTATAATTTTCTTCTTTTATCTTTTGCTTTGTTCTTATATTTTTATCAAATACAATTATTGGTGACAACATTCGAAACAATTCATTAAAAATATTATTTAAAAAAAGAAAGAGTAAATGAATAGATTTTGATTAGCTGGTTTTGATAAATTTAAAGATATTTCGACAACTCAAATGATGCCACGAATTTGATAAACTAAAAGTTTAATTCTATAACATTTAAAAAGTGAAAAAAAAACCGGAAAAAGTTGTGATTTGAAAAAAGTTTTTTATCATAAAATTTCATTCTTCAATCTTTCAATACAAACATAAAAGAAAAAAAAGCCACCAGAGGAACTTGAAACATTTATAAAAGTTTTCTCAAAGCTTGACCTGTTGTTGCGCTGTTCCAATATTACAAGCATTTGTAGTAGTTGCAAATCTCAAAGTATTTATAGTTTCAGCAATAGCTTGCTTGCTAGGATTGATGTTGACTAACATCATCGTTTTACTGTTACCTCCGAGACTGTCTTTCAATAGAAACGTCAGCTTCGAGTTTCTATATGGAACATGTGACTTCTGTGAAATGAAAGAGTTGTAAACGAGATTTTTTAAGAGATATATTACTTTTTTAGCCAATGAAGTGATCACGTGACTTAATTCTGATAATGATGAGTTAATTTTTTGAGTTTCTTTTAATCTTGTTCCTTTAGAGTCTACAACACTGAGTCTTTCAGAGCCAGCTAGATCCACAAGGTTTAAATCAGCTGTAAAAAGAGATGTTAGAAGACATCAGATGTAGAAGAGATCTTACATGATGTAGTTTTGCCCGTTTCAAGGTTCTTTCCAACTATCGATAAGATAAAAACAGAATGAGACCTGGAAGACCTTTCATTTGCATTCGTTGAAGCAGTAATCCTTTTTTGTTTCGAGTATTGTAATAGTTCCATCACCTAGCAACAAACCACTTTAATCGAAGTGAAGTTAACCACTCGATTTCAAACCTGGTCGAAGCAGGAAACGCGATGCTTCGATAAGTTTTTTACCCAGATTTTATTGTTGCCATCATCTGTGGTTGTTTTGATTTCAAGTTTTGAATCGAGATCAGATGGAAGCAAATCCATCAACGTCTCGCAGTAGATCTGAACTTGTTGAACTGAAAATGTGTACTGAAAAGAAAGCATCAGTCACTGGATGTTGATGAGGAGTCAAACCTCCCATCCAAGGTGCTTCAACTCTTCAGACTTTTGAAACATTAGTTGCATCGCGCGAGGTATGATCCCGATCTCATGTTCTTTCATACTCTCAGGACCTTCCATAGTGTAGGTCTTACCTTCACATAAATACTTCAAGTTAATAATAATGAGAAGATTAAAAGCAAACTGACCGGCCCCTGTCTGTCCATATGCAAATATACAAACATTGTATCCGTCCAAGGAACTCTGAATCACTTGCGAAACATCCGAAAAGACATCAAGTTGAGTAGCGGAAGTATCATATACGCGATCGAACGCGAATGGATGGGATTTCCCCTTTTCTGAAATTTCTAATGACTTCTGATCAGGAAATTGAAGATGATCAATTGCGTCATCATCGTCATCTTCTTGAGGTATGAGAGGACGCACGCGACAGTAGACGCGGATATTTCCCTTGAAGTAAGGAGTGATGAGAAGATGTTGGAAGATGATGAGAAGAGTGGTTGCAAACTCACTTTTAATTGCTGGATAGTTTCTAACAGCTCGCGACGTTCACTTTCTCCACTTATCAGTTTCTTTCGATTCTCATCGAGATCTTGAAGAGTATTTGTCAGTTTTTCTTGAAGTTCTCGATTCTTTTCATCAACTAGCTTCTACAGATTGAAAGAGAGGTTTTAAAAGATGTAGAAAGAGCTTGAGACGGACTTTTTCTTCTTCTACAACTTCAAGTAGCTCGTTACGACTTTGCAACTTCTTACATCTAACTTCAAGCTGCTCACAAGACATCTGTGACTCCGATAATTGCTTGTTGACTTCAGTTAACTCACTAAAGAACACACAATCAACATCACTAGATCTACAAATCATCACAACCAACTTTGTCATCTCAACAATCTTCTTCTTATCCATCTCTATCTGATTCTTATCAGTAACTGATGTTTTTGTGAGTTGGTCGCAATTAGATTCAAGTTCAGTGATTCTGCTTTTAAACGCTTCAATTTGAGAAAGATCAGAATGAAGAGTAGAACATTGTGTTCGATAAAAGTCTAGATCGAGCCTTGCATCTTCTAACTGTCCTTTAACATCCCAAGCTTTTCTTTTAGGTTTTTTTGGTGGTAACAAACCATCACCACCATCTGTAAACAAACACTTATATATAGAGCTTATATTATCAAATAAAATTTATTAAAATATATTCACCTCCTGTATTTGATTGTACTTTACTTGAGGCAGGCGTTACATTATTCTTTTTATTTTTAACTGCAAAAATATATCAATTTTCAGTTCGTTGAAGCGATATAATTACTATTAAATTTGCCAGTTAAAAGGCCGTCAATTACCTTTAGACATGAAACTCATAGTAGGTCTGCCGGTATAACTTGATGTTTTCATGATAGCATCCACTAGAAACAACAAATCAATATTTTTTTGATATTACTTCAAGTAAACACTTACTTTTAGATGTAGTCATAACATTTGCAGACTTGGTGGAAGTCGAATTTTGCCCGACTAAAAACGAAACAAGTTATACTTTGCAAATGTAGCCAGATAATATCTGATATAATTTGAAGTGTTTACCTTTTGCTACGTTGGGTCTTGCATTCTTTAAAACATTACTTTTTACTTTTGAATCATCTGTAATAGAAATTTTCGTGAAAATAGAAAGTAGAAGAGAGACAATTTAGTTTAATGAATATTTCTACTGAGATATTTGTAGTAATGATTAAGAACCACTTTTACTTTTGGTGTGGTTCGCTGAAACAACTTTCCTACCACGACTTGAGATGGTACTACCAGTGAAATTAGAAGTAGGAACTATTTTGGCTCTTTTAACGTCTTCTTCTGGTTTGATTTCCTTCTGCTGTTAGAAAATGATGAATGTAACTATGATGCTGATGACACATAAAATTAAAATTACTAAAAACAAGTAAATATAATTGTTAATTAATCAAATAGAACCTGTGTTCTAGCGGCAGTTCTTTTCCGGGTTAAAGAAGGAATTCTAGAAGTGGCTTTTTCACTCATAATTTATATATAAGATTATGATAGAAAGATATATCTAAAAAAATTGTAATCAGTACATGATACCACAAACAAAAATTTATTCAAATTTTATCTAAATAAAAACTTTGAATAAAAACAGTTTAGTAGCGAAGGATACAACAGGCTGTAGCAGCCCAAAAAGAAAATTCAAAAAATTGAATCATTTGCAGAAAGTGATTATTATCAATTGTATAAAAAGTCATTTGATATAAATAATCGAATAAGATTATCTTGTCGTATATAAGCTTTCTAACTGTGTAAAGATTTTCCCATAAAGTCTTTTAAACTCTATACCATTCCCTTGAGAGAGACGGAACTCCACCAAACTTGAATTATCAACGCTGCCATCAAAGTCATTTTCATAACAGGCATCTTTATCACGATCATAAATTGTAGCTCTGAACTTTAGAGGGTTTGAAAAGTTGTCCAGAGTGCTAATAATGACTTCATTTTGAGAAGCATATTTCATTTGACATGATAGACGATAGACAGCTTTTTTTATTGATTTAAATATTTGGTTGTGAGATTTATCCGACCAAAATCGAGTCATTCGTCTCATAGGAAAGCAGTAAGCTTTTGAAAGAGGAACAGTAAAAGTTGTTGGAGTTGAAAAGAGAATATTGTCAAGATTGATTGGTTGTGAGATAACACTTCTCATATTAATACCAGAATCAGTTTCAGATGCTTCTTCTGGTTGAGAATATGAGATTTTATGACCATTTTCAACTGGTTGTGGTATTACAACTGGTTTATTAGGAGATGTGGACCTAAACCAACGACTTTCACGAATTTGTTGTATGCTAAATCTACGAGCAGGAACAGGATCCAATATTTTAGTAAGTAGCTGTAACGTTAAAGGATCTAACTCCTTCCAAGGAATAATTGTGAAGTTTCGTCGCTTCCAGTGTTGGTAGTCGCGATTGGTTTCCTTGGCAACATTCCACGGAAGTTTACCAGCTAACATGGCAACAAGAGTTATGCCACAAGAGTAAAGATCAGCGGGGACCGCGTGATAAGGAATTCGATTACTAATTTCTGGGGCACTATACTCAGGGGTCCCGCAGTACCTAGTGAGCTTTCGAACACAGTCTTCATCATCTCGAAATGCTGTTGCTAATCCAAAATCGGCAATTTTTAGAATATGTTTTTGATCTATCAATAAATTCTCAGGTTTGATATCTCTATGAGCAATACCAAGATTATGCATATGTTCAAGCCCAGCTAAGAGTTGTTCAAAACAACTTCTTGCTTCCCATATTTTCATTCCATGATCTGGGATAATTTTATCAAATAATTCACCCCCACTAGCATACTCTGTAAATATAAAACGATATTTCCCAATTGTCCTGTTGCCACTTGATGATGTTTTCATGTTTTAACAGTTTATGTACATTAATTTCACGTTCTATCATATTACCAGTGTCCTTGAGTCGTTCTAAGTCAATAATTTTAGCAGCAACACAACATCTACTTTCTCTATGAACAGCCAACATCACTTTACCAAATGTACCATCGCCAAGGCTTCTGACCAAGTCCCAACCCTCAATAAAAGGGATTTCATCTTCTTCACTCATTTGATGATTGTAAATTAAATTTCTTTCAAGAATTTCAATAAAAAATTAATCAAATTTTGACACTAAAACAATTAAAGAAAATTTATAAACAAAAATCTGAAAAATAATCCTAAAATTATTTGTTATTCACTCAACATATGGCTGAAAGTAACAAATTATAAATCACAATTTAGTATAATTATTTCAGAAAGAATAGAAACCACTTCCTTTGATTCTAAAATTAGGATACAACTAGTACATCATTATAAAATAAAAACAACATATTATGTATTTAGTTTATTAAGTAAACAATTAAAAAATGTTATTGAACAACTAATTATAATATAGTTTTAAATAAAAATTAAAGGTTCTTAAAAATATATTTGTTTATATTTTGATATAATAATATATTTTGATGCCTAAAAACTACTTCTTAAAGTAGAAGATATAAAGAATAAAAATATACAATACAAATATAATGTGTATTTGTTAATTTGTGATTATAAAATAATAAAGAATATTAAAAAAAATATATATCTCTTACTTTATAAGAAGTTTAATTTTACTCTAGCATATTTTAAAATTGAAATTATTTTAACAGGTTTAATAATAATAAGGTTTGAGATAATTTAATTTTATTAAAATTTTGGTGATGAAACAAACAACATAAAGTTAATAATATGATGACTTAATAATAATTATATATATATAATAAAAAAATATAAAAACACAACTTTTCTGGAAACACAATTAAACTTTTTAAATTTTTAATTATGTAAAAGTGTTAGTTCAAACATGATATTATTATTTAGTTATAAACTAAACTAAGAAGAAAATTAATATAAATAGCAAATAAGGTATTATTAAAAGTTGTAAAACTCAATAATTTACTATTAGATTATCAACTAATAACAGAAAACTATGTCAAATAATAAAAATGAATTTTGAATAAATGGCCTTAAAAATAATAAGATAATATACAAAAAAAAAAATTATTTATAATATACGCTGCTAAAACTAACTGCAAAATACAAAGCTTATAATAAAGAAAGCTTCTTAAAAGAAAATGCCCGAACCCAAAGCAAAAATTTCAAATGAGAGCGCCTGAAATACAAAAACTTTCAGAAATTACTCAAGCAGTTAAGTGATTTTTTAAAAGTATAAATATACATTTAAATAGGTAAAATTAAAAGTTAAGCAAAGTGATTTACACTATTCTGTATCTCTTATTTTAAATAATTTTAACAAACGTTTTTTTTTTATTTATTATACTTTTTATTCGCAAGTAGGAGTTTTAGTATGTCCAGATGCTATTATATTATTTTCAATAAAGAACAAAACTTTTTTTATACAAATGATAATTTTATAAATACAAAAAGACTGTTTATGCTCACTTTTTAACTAGAAACAACTCATGTTAAATAAATAAGGCTACTAGATGTCATTGTAAAATGTTGTGATGCCCGTAAAGATGATTTGAAATAAAAGTGGCTGACTACATTGCTTTTGAACAAATTGTCTGCTTATAAATGATCGACTATTAACAAAGAACTTTCTTTTTAAAGCCGTCAAATTTTAGATTCATTATTCTAACCAACCAAATTTTATAATACTTCAAATGAAAACTTAATAAACAACTAATTTATGGCGATACTAGAAGAAAAATAAAAAATAATCTAGACTATGTATATAAAATTAAAGTAAACTTATAAAGATACAATAAAATTATAAAACTATTTCCAAATTGCAAAAATATTTCAAATTTTAATTATTTGTATTAAAAGAAATGTTTAAAAAATGTACAAAGGCTAGAACCTAAGATATCAAGGAGACTTACTGTGAGATTTGAAACTTAACAGTTAGCTCGTTCAAATTACTTGTCTGTAGAGTTGGGAATTTTTCGTAAGTTTTGATACAAGGCAGAAAATTTTTGGCTTTTAAGATAGTTGGTGGAACGCTAACTTATCCAACTTTTGTAAGATATGTTTATCATTAAAAGAAAAACTGAATGCAATATTATTCCTGGAATTAAAAAGGTTCAAAAAGACAAATCTTAATAAGCCGTATCACCTGGTACGTTAATTAGAGCAATCTTTTTTTTTCATACTGCACAATTAGTAGATGGAACCAGCTACCATCAGACATTATCATGTCAGAATCACTCGCGTTATTCAAGCAGAAGTTGAACCGTTATAATATTACAACATTGTCATTTCTAAACTGTGAATTTTTTCCTTCTATGTAATTGTTCACTGTCATATATTTTGGGGACTACTGAAATGCCATGTGTTATATCTTTTGCTTTCTATATTTTTAAACTTCAGCTATCTAATCACTCTTTTTAAATTTGAGATGTAGTCGAAAGCAGTCTCGATCTCATCATTAATCAATAGACATTAACAGACCCACGATTACAAATTTATCAAAATTACAGTTTGAAATTATAGTCCAGTGTTTTTCATCGTTATTGTGCAATAAAGTACTTTATAACAAATTGAAAAAACTTTCCGTAAGTGTTTACAAAAATTAGATAAAATATTATGTCTAAGAGGTATTAAAATGGTCGCATAATAATAATCATATAATTAACTAACGATTTGCTGTTACTATTCTGCTGCTAGTTTGTCAACAAAAGATATACTTTTGCTAGTAAAATATTTACTTACTTGAGGATTATATAAAAGTTCAAACCATCAAATTAAGTGTTTGTAAAAAGTAATAGTTTAACAAGTATTGTAATTGTAGTCGCATCTCTACGAAACTTTAGAATTTTTTTATATAGTGGTGTAATTTACAAACTTTTTTTGATTAAAAACATTGTTTAGAAACGTATAAATCATTTCACAACTATTATCTATAACTAATTTATCAAGATCTAATCTATATATGTTTTCGAAGTATCTTTGTAAAGTCATCGATGATATTTGAAATTTATTTTTACTTTGCTTATTAAGTATTCCAAATTTGCTGAATCAATTACTATTGTGCAAGGTTTTCTATTACCTTGTTTTTACTTACTATTTTTAGTCAGCTAGTTTTTATTTTTTTAATTTAATTGTGTGAAATGGTCTGGTAAATATACAAGTATAACTGAAAAACGTGTTTGTATTTGCTAATTTGATATATTACATCTTTTATTATTTTTATCTAAGATATGATTATTATGACTTGATATCAAACTTTGTAAAAGCAAAAAAAATGTCTGAAATTTGGAGCAAACTACTAAATTACTACAAAAATATACAAGAGAGTTAATAAACACACAAATAGCTTCAATTAATGAAATCAGTTATTTAGAAGGTACACAGTAAATTAAAGTGCAACATAATTAAATGTACTTAATTAAACACAGTTGTATAAATATACTGATTATCAAAGTTTGTTTTCCTCATAATCGTTTATCATTAGCTAAAAATATAATAATTGAAGATAAGGTGCAATCGGATGAAGGATCTCAGAGAAAATGATTGAATCAACCTCCATATGAAGATTGAGGTTTCCCAGCTTGGAGCATAAGATAAAACATACCAATAGCTAAGATAAAAAAACAATTAAGTATCTTATCTTATGTGTCTTCTAGTAATTTGATGAATTATAACTTACTGATTGCAAGACCAGATACAAAAAGGCCTAATGATAGTATGGATATACTGGAAAACACATAAGTTGCTATTTTGAAGAAAAAATAAGATGACAAGAAAATCCAACCAGCAGCAATATACAGGTTTCTGTTTAAACATGAATTTGTAAATATGTTAGCTTCAACACTCTACCCAAATGCACAACATTTGGTTTTGTTGGTCGTTTTTACAAGTGAAGGAACCAACGTAACTGGCTTTTTATTAAACTTTTTGTAATCAAAATAGAGATGTTTACAGATTAAATATGATAAATTCAATAAATTAAATGAATAAATGTAGGAGGTAAAACCGTTTCTTTTTTGGAATCATTTGGCTTTCAACTCCATCATAGTATCTTATTCCAAGCTTGTTGGCTTCATCTATACTTGGAAATCGATTATTTTTTAAATGAAATTCACATAAAGCATCCTACAAAGCAAAATTATATTTAAATAAAGTTGCTGAAGATTGAAAAGTTCAGATTTTGTTGAACAATCTTTATATTTTATATAACTTAATCAAATATATTGAGAATTACAGAATGATGTATTTTTACAAAAATATTTTTATTAATGACTACGATTGGAAAAAATGTAAATTGAATCACAAATCTTTATCTAATTTTCAAATATTTTCTTTTCCAGTCAGACTATACAAACAATTGCTCTACAAATTAGTTGTAAAACAATCACAACTAGATATCTATTTGTAGCATTTTTAACAAACCTTTTCACGATAAATTTCATGTATAAACTTGCTGCTTTCTTCTTCATCTTTTGGGACATCTTCCATAGGAATCCTTCGCACTAGAATAGAGGATGAGCAAGATTTTCCCGCAACCATTTCCGCCAGGGAGATTTCTTTGTCATCTCTCCATGCAACAGTTGTATCATAAATAGAAGCAACTGTAAAAGAAAATTATTTGTTCAAATTTTCAAACTGAAATATAAAAAAGTTGATATAAGAATAGATTTTGTATGAAACAGATGAGCTAACAATGGTTGAAATCAAATCATGATAAATATTTACAGAGGATTAAATAAATAAATTCTCAGCCTGATAATTTAATCTTTAAAAGAAATCTTAAAGCGTTTAATTTATGAAAATATAAAAAGAGATTGATAATATTGTTGAAATCTTAAATACAATTAAAGAAATGTAAGTTTAATTTGTCATTTTGATCCAAATAAAATATCAAATTCTGACAACACCAAAGTAAAGATAACTTATTTTGCTAAAAATTCTTATGTTTGGTGGTAGGTGCTGGTAGGAAACCACTAAAACATCTAGTATAAGAAGCAATCAATTTCATTTTAAAAATGAGACGTATGCAGTTTTAAAAGGTTTTATAGCTTGACGAAAAGATTTAAAGTATTTTAAAACAGAGACAAGATTTTTGCAAAAAAAAAAACACATTTTGAGGTATTTGAACCACAAAGCAAATCTATTGTAAATTTATAAAGGATTTGAAACCTAATATTTTCAACATCCATAAATAGATCTTAAAGCCGGTGAAATAATTTGGTTCAAACAACAACTTTTTCATCTGATTATCTTGTATATGGAGAAAAAAAAATAATATTTACTTTGTAAATTACAAAGATAATATTTACAAAAAACAAACCATAGCTCAACAAATAAAAAAGTGTAGACAAAGGTTAGCTAAAAAATCTAACCTTTATCTCGTAGTCCGTTACATGTGATAAAAAATCCTTTAGTACGAGGCAAAAGATGATGTCTCAATAAAGGAAGGTTATTCTTTCTAGCAAACTCCATACTTTTTTCATGTTTTTTCTTCGTGAATCTAGTCCCTTCACAAAATATAAGCAACTACAAAAGACATTTAAAGAAGTTAATTAAAGCAATAATTGAAATTATTCCTAGAACTTTTGTTAACTTCTCATATAAATCTATTTAATACAAATTATATGTTCAATTATTATAAAGAAAAAGTCTTCAGGATAAAGAGTATTCTAAAATTAATAAATATCTTATATATGATAATAGTAATCACCCAAAAGTGTTCATCATAGAAGCTTAATTCTTTCAACCGTCTATCAATGATTTTTTTGTCCTTGTCAAAACTTCTGTGCACACAAATATACTCTGACATCCAAAAACTCCATCCTACTACTGGTATATACTTCAAAATGTTTTTCACATAACTCTTCGCATTCTTTAAATAATAATTTTATACTTTAAAAATTATTTCATGAAAATTGATTGTTCAAAACATCTATATAATTTTATGGAAGCAAAAAGCTATAACTTTTATACTTTTATTAAAAGTTAGTTGTTAAACTAAAGCATCAATAAAGTAATTAGTATAAACATTATTGATATATGCTTAAAAATAGAATTATGAATATGAAACAGAAAAAAACAAAATTTAGAAATATGAAAGTTACACACTCCAAGAATGTTAGCATAGTCTGCAATAATCCAACTAACAACCCAATCAAGTTCACCTCTGTGGTTCATTATAGGAATACAACTTTCTTTACCAAATGTACTAATAGTTTGTTGTGAAGCATACATCTTCAATTCCAAATTTGACCACCATTGGGCAATAGTGGGAATTACTATAAAAATTAATGTTTGTAATTCCAACAAACCATACTTTTAAATTTGTTTTTAAGGACTTATACTAATGTAAAACTGGCATTTTTATAAAAAGAATTCAATATTTATGATTAATTTTTAAAACAAATATAACAACTTATTTTAAGTTGAAATAATTAACAAGGATAACTTAAATAAAAGTCACAATAAGCAATAAATAAAATATTTATAAACGATTATTTAGTTTCAAACTATAAACAAAAAATTCTTCAAACATTTAGTATCAAAAGTACTGAGTTTTTATTAATGTTTATTTATAACAACTAAACAAGTAACAAACTACTTACAAGTCCAATAAGTAAAGTTTAAAGTACTAATAGCTCTTCTATAAGCACCTAAGTTCCCAAGATACCATAAAGGCAACATACAAACTTGTAAGCAAGTAGCTAACATTCCACTAAATAAAAACATATATGCCAATAAGAACTGACTTAAGAAATGACTTTTTATTCTTTCCATTCTAGTTTTTGTCATTGTTTTAATTTCTTATTTCACTGTTAAGAAAATATTAAAAATAATTAGTTCTTTTAAAGAAAAAAAAACTTTAACAGAAAAAACTAATTACAAATATTAGATTTTCTACAAGCTTTTATTTATAGTATTATATTTCTATAAATTTTAGTACTTAAGAATATAAATACATGAAAAGAAAAACTTTTTTTATAAATCTAGCTATAAAATGTACTAAAAGCAACTATAAAAATAGATATTAAATATTAAATTATTTCTTAAATTTTATATTTAAAACTTTATAGAAAGATAGAAAAATTGTATTTAAATAAAACTATGATGAGGTAATAATATTTTGAAAATTTTATTAAAATTGTTATTAAATTTTTAGATTAAAAATGAGTCATTCTGTCTTAAAAACTTTACTAACGATTTTGATAAATAAAAAACATTTTTATAGCACAAATTTAAATCTAATTAAAAAAAATTATATGCAAAAGTTAATCTCATTTACCTAAGAAAATATTAAGTAATTTCGATAGAAAACATTTTCAAAACAAACATACTTGTGATAAATTCACACGTGATAAACTTTTAAACAGCTCTCGCTTTCAAAGTTAAAAAAAGGCTGTTATACACAAAATGTCCTATACTTTTTTTGGATTATGTAAATTATTACAGATTAAAAAATCAATTAATTTCTATATGAAAATATACTCAGGATAACTATTTTTTCTGCATAAGCTGTTAAAAACTATATAAGCTTGTTGTATTTAATTTATCTTAAATCATTTCATATTCATTTAGTCTTCTGAATTTTACTTTGACAATTAAATTAGTTACCAGATAAAATATATATAAATATAGCAAAATATATAATAAAAATGATATTATAAAAATAAAGTACTTTTTGTGAAATTGTTTCAAGTGCAATTATTTTGATTACTAGAGATATTCTTGAAATGCTAACCCTAGCAGTTTTTAAAGAACTGCCTAGACTTCAAACAAATTGCGATCAACAATAAAACAATTTTTTGGTTAAGAAACTTATTTTTAATATTAGTATTAAATTTTATTTTATACTTTCTATGATGTAATGACATTTAAACTACTTATTCAATCATATTTCTTGCTAAACGTTTTTAGTAGAGATCTACAAATTAGTCTACAAACTTTGCGGCTTTTTTTTAAGAAATGTAATGAATAAATCTTACTTTGAATTTGCATATAAGTTCTATAAAGTTGTCACTTGACTTTTTTCAACAAAGTTTCAAATATTAATTTAAAAAAAATTAAATAGAAAAATCTGATTTTTACAAACAACTTAATGCATATATGATCTTCATTTTTATTCAATTCGATGTTACGTAAGGATCATCTTACATCCAACATTTTAAAAATGTTTTCATGATTTCAAAAAAATATTATCATCTAATCATCAAAAAGATTGCTTAAGGATAAATTGGTTTTGCTCAAAAAATATTTAGTTAAAAGCAAGTCTGGGTAATTTTAAACATTTTTTTGGTATCACAAAGTTATAAATATTAAGAAAGATAACAAAAATAACTTTTTAAAACTTTTACATTACTTGCTAAATGCATTACTTAATGTTACTTGATGTGTGACGAATTAGAAATTCACGAATAAGAAATTTATGTTAAACATCTACAGCTTAGCAAATTACTTATAAGCAATTTTAAATTCAAAGTTTACTCTATATTTAACAGCCGTTACATATTTAATTATCATCCATATCTGACAAGATCATATAAAAAAATATCTCTCAAAAGTTATTTAAAGATTAACGCGGTTTAGAAGTCTGTGTTTGCCAATTCGGAATGACGTCATCACAAGATATTTAATTTTTCAAACTTCTGACAAAAAGTTTTTCTTAGTGCTAAGTGTAAACGAGTTTCAATTAGCAGTTCTATTGAGAAAAAATATTAACCAAAATACTCTTTGAGTATTATCTTGACTTTATATTCAATTTGTTTTACCATAATTCATTCTTTCTTTAAAATTTACCAAATGAATAACAAATGTCTTCTGTACTCACAAAGACACCAGTTATTTTGTTTTAACTTTATTTTTATGTAATATCTTTAAGTAAAAAATAATCTTTTATGGAAATAATCTTTATAGAGCCTAATTACATGCCAAAGTTCTCAAAGTAACTTGAATTTTCACTAATTTGATGTGTAAATAAACTGTATAATCTTGAATTTTACAACAATATATGTTCAATCAGTTTAATTTGTTCTTGACAGTATTTTCTAAACTAAAAATATAATCTACATCTTTTGGTTTCAATTTACCAAATTGAATGTTTAATTTTAAGAATAAAGTTTTTAAAACTTAAATCAAATAATGCAACATAAATCTATTCATTAGATTAAATACAACATTAACTGGTTAGAATTAAAGTTTTATAATTCATTTAAGTTAAAGAAAATAAATTTCATCTTTTTCTCATCAAACCAAATTTTTATATTTTATGAGAAAAACGGAAAAAAGAAGACATTTTTTTCAGATATATTCCACGTCATTGAAAGATAACTGCCATCGATGTACAGCTGTTGCTGGAGCAACACCTCAGCTTGGGGCGGTGAATCTAAGTGAAAATTAAAGAAAAGTGGAAACAACTACTTCTTTTATTTATTAAAGTCTCCTTTTTAGGTTTCTGGATATTTTTCAGAAAGGTAAGTAACTTTCTTTGTCACTTGGTTTTATTTTTAAACTAATTTTTTCAAAAACAGTTTTTTGCTGATTAACAAAGCTCTATTTTTTTGGTATGAAATTAATCAACAATTTTTAAAAAACTTTTTAAGCAATTAAATTGCTGGATAATCAGCTGAGTTCAAACTAAAACTTATTTTTGTGAACTTTAACTTCGTTTCTTTAAATCAATTTCTTTATTTATCAGTAATTTGAAAAGAGCATAAAATCTATCTGCTTTTATAATGTTTTTTCTTAATGTAAGGTTTCTTCCTAGTCCTATTAAATCAACAGTTAAAGAAAAAGCTAACACAATATCATGTTTCATAAAAAGATTATCAAACATCTTTGTATGCCACGTTGTCACAATTTTACTAAATTATGCCAGCATTAAAAGTAATCCTAATGTCGTTTGCGGCAAAATATAGATTATGTAACTTCAGTAGAATTGTTTGGTATAACAGATGACCATCGGAGTAACATAAAGATTAAACTGTAAATTAAACGTTATTAGGTTATAAAATATCACAAAATGATCAAATGTATCAACATGATTCGAAGATCATGCCTCATAACATTCAAGCGGTATATTTAAGGTGTTGTCTTTAAAGACTGATCACGCTTTAAAAGCGTGATAAATACCACTCAACATAAAAGTTCTAACGTGTTAGAGTGTCTTCAGGCTATTATCATGAATAACTGATTGATTAGTTGATAAACTAAAAGGTTAGCTTTGTTGTCATAACTATTAATGTTTAGGGCTCACGCGTATTTTCTTTGAAAAATATATTTGATTGTTTCGCTTGCTTCAGTTTTTGATGATCATTTAGTATAGAACAAAGTATTGAGAACACTAACATCATTGAATATTATTTCTTATTTTCTATTCAGTTTTACAATTACTTACTAATCAAAGAAAACAAACCAATATTGTTTGGTGCAAATATAACCAATATCATCTACCAATCAATCATCAAACCAATATAGTTTATAAATTAAACTCACAGGCATGTTGTACAAAATTATTATTCATTTATACCATTTAACTTACGTTTGATAAATATTTGATACGAGTGTATATATTAGTAGGACTCAAAAATGATAACAATATGATGTTTCAACAGTTTTTTTATACAAATGATTTGTTATGCAATGATTTAAAAAGCAGTCTTTTGTTCCAACTGAAGATTAGTCTTCACTGTTCTAATTTTTTCTAAAGCTGAACTTTTAGAGATGATAACTCAATATGTGATTTATTTTAAATGATTTTCTTAGTTTGGTTTAAAATTAAGATTAATATTGAAACTAATTTCAGTTATAAACAAGTTCTTTCAAAATTATATTTTTATACTAAAGTTTAAATTCTTACAAAAACAACAAATTAATATTTTTTTAATTGGTTTTTATTTTACGACCATTACAAAAAAGAGTATTTTGCAAAAAATTTTGAAATCTTATGTAAAATTTGGTTACTACTGTGAATAAAATTTAATCTGCTTATATTAAAACAAAACAGATTTTAGCTGATTGGTTTTTTAGCTTATCTGAAACATTTTTGAGATTTCTAAAAAATATTTCAAAGTTTTACTAGAGTTAAGTAAAAAAATTATTTGAAAAACTGTTTGATGCATAATTTTTAATAAAGAAATCATTTATAATTCAAAAATATGTTATTTATTGTTAAATGTTTTTTACATTTATTCAAGTTTAACTTCGGATTAACTACACATGTTTTCGAAAATATTAACTACTGATTTTTCAAACTGTTACAAGTACGCAACTAGTTAAAAATATTCTGTAATAATAGATAACAGTTGTTTAACTCATGTTTTTATGTCAGTTAAGAATTAACAAATAAAATGATTTATGTGACTTTTATATCTAGAAATTGTTTCTAAATTAATGTCAAGCTAGTAGGCGAAGTAAACACAAAATGGCTTTTAGAGTTTCTGTTTGTCTATGTTATGAACAAAATAAAAGGCTTTTATAAATTGTTAGTCATAATCATATTTCATTTAATACAAAAGTACAAGTCATTTGCATATTCAATATAAAATTATTACTTGTCGTAATTCTTCATTAAAAAAATATTTTTCTAAAACTTAATATAAAATATTATAAATCAAAATAAGACCAATATTATTATTTTATGAAATTCATTTTCTTCTTTTATGATTGAAGTTTTGTTGTTATTACCCAAAAAAATCTATGCTTTGCCTTAATGGAATAATATTTTATAGATTAGACACTAATTCTATAATTTATAGAGATATATACATGACGTAAATTTCAGTTTGTCTGGTAAAAGTGTTATAAAAATTATTGTAAAATTAGAAAAGCAAATATTAGAAAAAGTTTTATAGTTAAATAGTCATAAGAACTTAAAAAAGAGTTGTAAACATAGGAACAATTTTTTCATTTAATTTGTTAAAATTTTTAAATTAGATAATAATTATAACTTTAAAATTTCATAATAACACTAAAGTGATCTTTGAAAAATAAAAGATACTTCCAAAAGAATCTCTTATATTTATTTATACAATTTTTATGGTTTTGAAAAGATAAAGTTTATACTAAACTGTTTACCGAAGTAAAACAGTTATGACAAAGCTTAAGTACTTTACTCAAAATTATGTAAATGTTCAAAAGTCTGTTTAAATAACAAACTGAAAAAGTTGTCAATTTTTGACGTACAAAATGACTTTTGGAATAATCGAAAAGTATAAAGCATCGATAATATTATTGTTAAAAAGTTAAATTTGTGATGCGTTTTGGAAGTTTTAAATTATACATAAAAATTGAATAGTGCTTTATGTATGATTAGTTGATAACATATTTTAATCGATAAGTTTAATTTAAAGAAATGATATTTCAACATCTGGTAAATACATGTTGGTACTAGACACGATTATGTTAGAAAATATAAATAACATTTTTTAAGTAAAACTTTTATTCGAAATTACTTTATGTTTGTTTATTATATGTATGTGTAAAAATATTGCGCACAAGCAGCTAACAGAGAACAGCTTCACTAAACGGTTGTGTATAATTTAGAAAGAATGGAAATATCTCAAAGAAATCATAAAATGGAAAAGTCCCCTCAGGCGCTGAATGTATACGTTTTAGATTGCAGAAAATATGATACAAACTTTAGCATGTTGAATATGAAAAAAAAATCATTATTTGAAAATGATACGTTTCTTCGAGAGTTGTTAAAAAAAGGATCAGATCTCTATGAGATTAAATTTTTTTCAGAGTTTTAAGGCTTTTAATAATGATTAATAGTTTTAGGTTTGAGATTTAAAAATTGCAAATATGTTATTTAGAAGCTATTTGATATTGGCATTGATTTATCAAATGATTAATTTTCAGTTTTTCATTCTGTGTGACTTGATGTACGTTTTCTAAGACTATTTACGCTTTTAAATAAACAATTTTTATTTATTAATTTTCAAACAGCAGTTCGTTTTGATATATTTAAAAAAAGTTATAAATATTTTTGGTGGTTATATATAATGTCGATTTTATATATTTTTTAAAATATTCTTAGTTTCTAAATTGTTATCCTTTCTTCCTTATTTACAAATTTGAAACTAGTGTACAAAATAGCATTATAAACCAAGTCCTTTTCTCATATGCTATATCTCTGATATTTACAAATAAATATTTTTCTACATTAAAAAATCAATTGACTTTAAATTTAAATGAAGTGAAGTCATGAAGAAAGCATTTATTTTAGGTTTATTTTGTAATCGAAAAATAAGATATATTTTTTTAACTTAAACTATTTTCCAATATTTTTTTACAAAATGTAAAGTTAGTTTATGAAAATAAACCAAAATTACTAAAACATTATTAATTAATAATTATTTAGGTGACTTAATCTGCTTTTGTCAAAACAGACACAGAAACCTGAATTGTCTTTTTACGATTAATTCTGTCTGTTTTCTAACTGAATAAATCTTTATATAATAAATTGAACAAAAAAATTTTAACTTTTTGATTTTAGAAACACAAAGATAAAAAAGACATCATAATTCAAAAGGAAATAATTTTTATAATTAATCGTAAAAATGATGACGTTTGAATACAAATTGTAATAATGATAAACAAATTATTAATCATAAACTTTATAATTTAAGTCATTTACTTACAAATAATTTTGTGTCACTTTCAATAGAAAACTTCACTAGAATTAAATATTTCAATTAATTATTTCATTTAGTAATTCAAAAATTACAAATTTGAAGGCCTGTTGATGGTTCAACAGACGTTAAAGCTGCTTTGAAGATAGCAAGTATTGTTAGTATAAATATCTATTAAGTTAGATAGATACGTATTGTAAAAGTACTTGATTTATACAGCTTCATACAAAAGCAAGTTTCTTAAGTTATAATAAAATACAATAAAGCTATTAGAGATAACTTAGCCACTATAGAAATATTTTATATGAATTTTGGCCGCAGGGTACCAACGTAAGTCTTACATACCTTTATTATAGACTGAAGAATTAAAACTAAATTCATACTTAATAAAATACTTGTTTTATTACCCCACAAATTTATTAAAAAATATATACGAATTATCTGAAATAAAAATAACAAGATTTTGTAGCAAACTTTATGTTATCTTTTAATTTTTTATGCTGCAAAAAGTTTGTTTGTAATTTTATCTTTAGAAGTTAGTCGGTAGCTTATGTCTACACCGATTTTTTTGTCTGCTTAGTTAATTGCGCTTGGCCTGAAATAGAGTTGAACTCATTCGAGATTTTGAGAGTTTGTAAAGTTATACCAAAAAAAATGACTTTAAACATATGATTTACAGTCGATAAGTTTATCTGTACTTCTGATACTGAATACGTGACTAGTTGAATAAGTTTTCAGTTTTGAAATATTAGCTTTAACAGCTGCAGTTGCAAGTTGCAGGTTTTTTTTTGACAAGGCTTATAATCAATTCGATAACTTTGTTAATTTTTTGAGCTATGAATAGAAATAATACAGAAAATTCAAGAAGTCAGAAATTATCGAGTAAATAAGGTTTGGTAAAGTGGTAGAAAGATGTATTTGAATATTTTTGATTAATTCTGCAAGCATACAGTAGATCAGCATTTATTTGTAGATTTTTCTTTTCCAATAAGCTGAAAGCATCTGCTTGACTTTGTTAGATATTTTGATAATAATGGTTGATAGATTTAGAAAAGTTTTTTCCTAGAATCAAATTTTTCACAGATTTTCTTATATCTATTTTATATAAATCATTTTTATAAAAGCTGAAAATTATTTGAAATAAACCTTAAAATTCAAAAATAGTTTTTCAACCATTTAGCAGAATAAGTAAAAAAAACCAAGAAATTTATACAACTTGAATATTTAATGATGAAAAATATATAATAACTGATGACATTGAAAATAAAGATTAACTTTTTTTCATATCAAAACGTCTTTTCTCTATGATCAAAAAATCTTAATTTAGATCAAGCTAATATTGTTGTGATTCATTAAAGATGAAACTGTTGATATGATGTCATTAGAATTCCTACTCCTTCATCTAAACTTAGTGATTATTTTAAAAATTAAAAACAGATTTATTACATATCACAGTAAACTATAGAAACAGTTTAAATGATAAGTTGTTTATGTAAATGTTTAGATTTAAATTTTGTCAGAAATGTTTAGTTGTTTATTATTGATTCATGAAACACTTAAAAGACAACTTTAACATTTCAGCATATCTTATCTTATTAAAATTTTTCTAAGGAGTGATTTTATTAAAATGATTTGAAACTTTATACTTATTTTTATGTACTACCGTATAATTTTTCTTATTTTAAGTATTATGACTTGCTTATTTCATACACAAGTATCTGTTTAAAGTAGAGTTCTACAGCAAAATCTGATAAAAAAGTTATCTATTTTTGAAAGCGATATTTTGAAAATCATTTTGTATGGCCATAATGATTAGTCTGTAACAATTTATTTGATAGTTTATCATACTGTAACTTCAAAACAACGATTCAAAGTTTCTTTGTATACAACTTTAACGTTAATTTTACTAGTCTTAGGATGAAAATATTATTTAATATGTCTAAATTTTGTAATACAATGTTAGAATTAGGATAAAACAACTCTGCTAGTTGGAGAATTGAATATTTTTACATGAAACTTTTTCATAAACCTTATTTTGTAATTGATAGCATCTAGTAGACATTGTTCTGTAAGAAGATACGTCTAGTATAAAACTTCTTTCAATACACTAGTTAGTTTTGTCGTCAAATACTTGTTCATTATCAAAATTGCCATATATGTTTAGCGTCAATAAAATTACCATTTTAACATTTTAAAATCAGAAAATTACTTGGACTTCATAAGAAATTTTGTTCGAACACTTTGATCGAACTGATAAGCTTTTGGTGGCGTAAGTTCACTAAAAATGTATAACTTTTGAAGTGTGCCATTTACTGAAATTGATTGAAAATAAGTTTGATAAAAATCATACTCATGTTAACCAAATTGACTAGCTTCATCTTGATAGCTATTCTAAATAAAAACTTGAAAAAACGAAATAACAAATAATATATAACTGCCTAAAATTCAGAAGTAATAAATTATTATTTTTTCAGATTGTAGTTTGGTTTAAGTCATCACATTTCGGAATTTTTTCTTCAAATAATGAATAAATGCGTCATCAGTTAAAATGAAGCCACCTAAAGGAGTCCGTAAAGCAGTTAAAGCTTTTCTCGGTGTGAAAAAACGTGATGTAAGTAATTGGCCGGATCTGGACCGTCCTCTTGATTATAAGGATCGACTAAAAAACAGCAAACAAAATTATGGAATCGAAACACATGGCCTAAAGGAAAGAATGTCTGAAAATCATGAAGATTCGAATCAAAGAATCATCGTAGAAGCTCATCAAGAACAAAAGTGGGAAAATGATTCAGCTTTAGGTCATGAGGAAGAAGATTTGTATTACAACTCAGCAAATCCACAATTTGAAGATAGATGGGAGCAGAGAGATCCAAGAACCATTCCTAGGAAACAAGACACAACACTCAATACTTTTGAATCGGCTCAGTGCTCTTCGTATGGTCAAAATATTTCAATTTACCCTGGGTCTTCATCTAGTTCAGCTCCAGATAAATACCAACATCCGAGAGAGCCTGAAAAATCTCTCGTCTATGATTGCTACCCACCTCATACAAATCACTCTTCTAGTCTTGATCCTTCTTCATCAAGAGGAAACGAAATAGGCGAGAGGTTGATGTCTTGCATGAGTGAACTTGATCGATTGACACATCAGTTGGACACAGTGGTGAGCTTGACAGAAAAAATTGACCAAATTCGTGATGAAGAATCTCAAGCTCCAGAAGTAAGAGTTTTTATTTGTTTATTTCGTGAAAAATTTTTATGAAATTTAAGAAATTATTGATTTAGTAGAATATGATATTTTCATTAATTAAGTTATTAAATTTGATTATTCTATCTTACAACAAATGTTTACACGAAATTAAATTGGAAACATAGAAAATCGTTCAATGAAATATGAATAAAACCTAAAAGAACATAAATTTGATAGAACATTTTACAAATTAAATATCATCATGTTTTACAATTATCATTTACGTCATTTGAAAAACACTCTTTTAGCGAAATGAAATAATCTTTTTTAAATAAATTTCATACAAAAAATATGTAATTAATATGTTTGGTTATCAGATGTCTTATCTTAGGTACATACTTATTAGTTATTTATTACCAAAGCTACAAACATATAACACAATTATTTCGTGGATTACGTAACTAGAAAAACTAATTTCAAGTTTCAGTGCTTTTGATATTGATACAAAACAAAGTTTGATTCCTCGTGGTCTCTTAACATTTCTTAGTTTATCTCCGGAATTAATTTAAAGATGTTTAAGCCTAAAATTCGATTTTTACTTTATTTGAAACAAACTATTTGCAATTAATCATAAAACTGATACACATATCGACTTAGTTCAAATATTTTATTATATTTTTAGGTAGAAACTCCAATTAGCGTTCCTTACTGTAATCTTCCTCCTAAATCAAACAAAGATGATACCAAAGAACAAAAAAAAGATGCATCAATTCAAAACTACCACCTTGGAATCATAGATAAAAACCCAGCTCCTTCAGAAGACTTCAAACAAATTGCTAGACTTCCAAGTAAAACTCCAGCAAAAAAACAGAATGCAGAAGATGATGAGAGACCATATATGAGCAAAAATAGAAGATTCTATCGTCTACCGGAAGATCAATGGAGTAGCAGTGGCTACTCTAGCGGAAGTTTTGAAAGTATCTCTCCTTACCAGCCTTACATGCAAGACCCTTATTCAGCTTATGGATCTGTTCATAGTTACCCGAGAACTGTAGACCACTATGGCTCTTTTTACCCACCTGATGAAAACCCTTATGAGTATGGCATGTTTCAACCAAGAAAGTATATGCCAACTAATGAAGGTTGGTATTATTTCTCGCCTCCTCAAGTTAATTCACCAGATTACTACCACCAAGAAAATGTTTATCATCAATACGGAAGCTCACAAGGTTATGACGATTGGTCCTACTCACCATATGAAATAGAACCTTCTTACCATAGCGTTAAAAGTGATTTTCCAGTAGAATATCGGGACTCTACATCAGTAGCTGACTCTCAGCAAGAGAAACAACTTGAAGATAGTAAACCACCTGAGTGGAAAGGATTTGAGCCATTTAAGTATCAAAAAGAAGCATCATATTTGAATAATCCTAGAACAGTTAGTACTGACTCAACTGGAAAAAGAAAGACAGTTCGTTTTTCAAAAACAGTTCAAGAACGACAACTTGATAAAGATGAGACGAAATCTTCTGTTATGAAAGGGTCTTCTGAAGACATAAATACGAAACAGAGAGAAGTAACTATATACGAATTCCCCGAAGGTCACATAGAAAGCTCTTGTATGTGTGGAGATTGTATACTTGCCCGCCAAAGTGTAGACCGACTAGCTCCCAGAACATATTAAATCTAATCATGAAGTTAAAAGGATTTCTTGTGTTTGCGAACAAATATTTATCACTTATATCTTCTTTCCCTGATCTTATGAGCTTTCAGCTACCTGATAAAATATGCTTAAATATAAAATGTTGTTTAACAAATTAAATTGCTAAGAACGTTAAATCAGGTGCTTTCTTCAGTTTCTAGATATATTTATAGCTATTAACCAGTCATTATTTTTCTCCCAACTAATTATAGGAGCTTGCTGATGTAAAAATGTTAAAACAAATTATTGTTTTAAATAATTATCCTAGATACGCTGCAAAAACGGGTTAAGTGTTTGAATCAAGTTTGAGACAACTAAAAATAAACTTAAATTGATTAATTTCTAAACAATTAAAAAATTTATCTTTAAATTGATTAATATGTTTCATATAATGCTTGGCTATAAATTAAAAACTTTTTATTTTAATCGTATTTTAATCAAAATGCTTATCTGCTAACATAATCTCTCTCTTTAATAAATTGATCTTCGTAAATATTTACCGTAATACATACAGTAAGAGGAACCAACGCTTTTTGTTTACAAAAAGAGAAAATACTAAATAAGTATTTCAACGAAAATACTTCAACTTTAAAGTTACATTTTCAACATTCAACAAGTTACTAGATTTAAAAAGTAAACTTTTTTTCAAACTAAGTCAAAGCAAAAACTTCATTATTTTTATTCTATTAAGAGAAAATTATAAGATCTGAAACCTTAAGGTTTTGTTGTAAGAGAGTTTATCTTTTTCTATTTAACTAATTCTTTCCTAAAAAAGTTATTGAAACAATAAAATAAAAAACTAAAAAGTTTTAATTTAATTTTAAATAATTAATTTTGCAAATATTTTCTCAGAAACCGTGTCTGCTAGAAACAAAACATTTTTATAATTCTAAAAGTTTTACTGTTCACTATATTCAATCCTTATTATATAAGCTCATATGGTTTTACTTCGTTCTTATAATTAGATAAGTCAACATATTGACTTAAATATAGAACTATAAAAAAGTTTAAAGCAACTGTATAAAAGAATGTTTTCTTTTTAAATTTATGATCAAACAATGTTTAGGTCGTTTAGGTCAGTGCAACACGGTGTCAACCACAGTTAAACCATCTGTATAAACTATTTGTTAAATCATCTTGAAGTGATTGGTGATAAATATTGAAGCTAAGATATACTGGAAGCTTTAAATTAATAAAATTTGAAAATTAATAAGAAGAATGTTTTAATTTTGTGATTAACAATTAAATAAGTTTTAAACTAATTAAGTTTTCGATTTGAATTTTTTTGTGATTATATTATTTTGATGGAAGGATCATCTTAAACCTATTTGACCTTTGTTGCTGTATATGATAGAAACACAATTTTTCTATTCTAAAAATGTTACTCGTTATTAATACCTTTTATTTATTACAATAAATGCGAATGAGGGTGCCTGAAAAGAGCACCTCTCGCTAACACACATTCTCACAAATAACATCTATTAAGTTAGAAATATAGAAAGTAAAAGATGTAACACATGGCATTTCAGTAGTCCTCAAAGCATATAACAGTGAACAATTACATGGAATTATAACAATATTTAAAAAAAAGGGAAAAATTTACAGTTTAGAAATGACAATGTTGGCTCAAGTTTCATTAGTACTCAAAGGATCCATGTACTAATTGTGCGGTATGAGAAAAAATTCAATCTGATTAATGTACCAGGTGATATGGGATTATTTAGATGTAATGTGTGTCGTCTGAGCTGATATAACTTGAGGGAAGGACTAATGAAAAAGAAATCATCAAACTGAAGGTCAACTAAATTGTGGATAATTTAAAAAATAAGAATTCTTTTTCATCTATAGTGTTAATGGACATCTTTAAAAAATATAGAAAGGTTTTAATTTTTGTTAAGAGATGTAATGAGAATGTAATTTCTTACTGACAGAGTAATTTCAAGCAATTTCTAATATATACGTTTCAAATTGAAAATCATTTATAACCATGCAAACAGGAAATTATCCGAATTGAAATATTTCATCATAATCAATTGAACCTAAAAGCCTATAAGTGTTAATGAAAGTATAATTGCTTTTAATTTTAGCTTTTCTAAGTCACAATAGTTGTTTGAACAAACACAAAATACATTTGCTAGTCATGAAATACTGCCAGACTAATGATTTTATAGAACCAAGGCTGTTTTATTTAGTGAATAATTAAAACATTTATTAATTTGATTTACACAAATGAGTATGATTATATCTAATACAATCATTTGTTATTTAAAAAAATAATCATTTTACTTACAAACAATTATTTTGAAAAAAAAACTATCATAATTTGAGTTCATTTATAAAAACAAATTTGATAATTACATACGATAAAATATTTTTTATTAGAGATCACTAAATTAAATTCAAAATGAAATTTAAATTTTGTAGTCGTACTGAACATAACACTGTTTGTAACTGAGTTGTTATTTTACAAGTATTCTATAAAATCCGTATTGAATATCTTTTCCATAAGTTTTGTTTCACAAAAAATTATTTCAAATATTTTTTAGGTAAAAACTACTGAAAAAGTTAGTATCAATGTCTTTTTTAGTAAAACATAAACAATCATGCTTTTATTCATCCTTATCGAAAAAGCAATTTAAGATTAATTAACTCAACAATATCCCATTTTCACCAAAAAGATTTCATCACAATAATCAATTAAATTATATTAAACAATGATAGGAAGATAAAAGAAAAATTTTTATTGTCATTATCTAGCTCAATCGTATTTCAGTCGTGGCGTTTATATCGTAATCTTTTAATTGAGGAAATAGAAACTCCTTATATATTCTACTTATCTCCAAACCAATATCACTTTCTAATATACAATAATCTGAAAATAAAGGTTCAAACTTCTTATAGAACTTTAAGATATATATGACTAGTTGTCTAGACCTTTCTCAAGCTTTAGGATAAGTTTAAAGAGTTGATTTTTAATTATTAAAATAAAATATTTAAAATTGATTGTATTAGTTTTAAAGTGTTTTTATATTTTTATTATTTCAAAGTCTTCGTTAGATTTTTTTTTCAATTTTATGTATGGTTGTTTTAAATTCAAAAATTAATCATTTGCAGACTATAAGTATAAAATGAACTCAAAATTGATTATTTGTTTGGTTGGCATCTGTTTCGCTTTTGTGAACGGGTAAGTTAGATTTAATTGTAGGATTTCAGTTGAAGTAAAGCCTCGTGTAATTCTTTTAATCAAATGATATTTAATAACTAAGGATAATAATTCAAACTTAAAACAAGCAAGTCATATGTTGTTAAAAATTAATATTTTTATTTTATTTATAGAAACTCTCTTGTAAAGAATGTTGCACAAGTAAGTTAACTTTACTACTATCTACAGCGAATAAAACGTTTTTTAAACAGACAGAAATACTTTTAATAACAATAAAATAGAGTTAAATGAAATTTACAAAACCAGTTTATAATCAACATTAACCAATTGTTAATTTTATCAACGTAAATTTAATGTTTATATAAATGAATCTAAATATATGTATTTTACAATTGTATCACATATGAATATCTTGCTCTGGTTATGGAGTAGTTATGAAGTTATTTAAATATGTAAACAGATTTACCTTTTAACAGAATTTCATACAACTATTTTTCAGTCTTGTAAAAATTGTACCTATCAAATAAACTAACATTTTTATATCAACTTTCAAGGCTGAAGATGCCCCAGTAGAAGCTGCCAAACACCTTCTCGTGTCTATCAATGCAGCTGCTGCTCGTGTTAATGGTGATGTTGCCGATTCAGAAGTAGATGCTGCCAAGAACCTTCTTGCAGCTTACAACGCAGCCGCTGCTGCTGGTGATGAAGTAAGTTTTGAATTACACAAGTTAGATATTTAAATCAGAATGTATATGGAAAATAGTTGTGAATCAGAGTAGTATTATCTAAAACTTTTAAATAACATAGCTAAACGACATTTCAAATATTATCTTATAAAATAATAATTGTATTGAATACTACAAAATACCACTTTTTTATCTATCAAGGTTGCCGATTCAGAAGTAGATGCTGCCAAGAACCTTCTTGCAGCTTACAACGCAGCCGCTGCTGCTGGTGATGAAGTAAGTTTTAAAAGTGACAAAATAAGGAAACTTATGTAATTGTTCACCTAAAAACAAACAAAGATTTGTTTATCAATTCTATAATTTCTATCATTCGTTTAAAAATTACTTAAACTATTTTAATATTATATAAATGATGTTAAACTAGTTTTATAAGGTTGAAGATGCCCCAGTAGAAGCTGCCAAACACCTTCTCGTGTCCATCAATGCAGCTGCTGCTCGTGTTAATGGTGATGTTGCCGATTCAGAAGTAGATGCTGCCAAGAACCTTCTTGCAGCTTACAACGCAGCCGCTGCTGCTGGTGATGAAGTAAGTTTTTCACGAAATGTAATTCAATTTTAGGCACAGAAATTTATTAACTTGTTTAAAAAGCTTAACAAAATGCTTTATTGAAAGTTGTTAACATTTAGAATAAACTTGTAGAAGTCGTTCATATAATTTGGTAATAATCTGTAAAATTTATTGTTCTGTGAAATTTAAATTTTATGTCACTTTCAAGGTTGAAGATGCCCCAGTAGAAGCTGCCAAACACCTTCTCGTGTCTATCAATGCAGCCGCTGCTCGTGTTAATGGTGATGAAGTAAGTTTTTCACGAAATTTACTTTAATTTTAAGGACAGAAATTTATAAACTTGCTAAATGAAATTAACAAAATGCTTTATTGAAAAGCTGTTAACATTTAGAATAAACTTGTAGAAATCGTTCATATAATTTGGTAATAATCTGTAAAATTTATTGTTCTGTGAAATTTAAATTTTATGTCACTTTCAAGGTTGAAGATGCCCCAGTAGAAGCTGCCAAACACCTTCTCGTGTCTATCAATGCAGCCGCTGCTCGTGTTAATGGTGATGAAGTAAGTTTTTCACGAAATTTACTTTAATTTTAAGGACAGAAATTTATAAACTTGCTAAATGAAATTAACAAAATACTTTATTGAAAAGTCGTTAATGTTTAGAATAAACTCGTAGAAATCGTTCATATAATTTGGTAATAATCTGTAAAATTTATTGTTCTGTGAAATTTAAATTTTATGTCAATTTCAAGGTTGAAGATGCCCCAGTAGAAGCTGCCAAAAACCTTCTCGTGTCTATCAATACAGCCGCTGCTCGTGTTAATGGTGATGTTGCCGATTCAGAAGTAGATGCTGCCAAGAACCTTCTTGCAGCTTACAACGCAGCCGCTGCTGCTGGTGATGAAGTAAGTTTTGATATACACATCTTATATACTTAATTATTATTTGATTATTAATGAACCACACATTCTGTAGTGTATCTAACTTCTTTTTTCTATCAAGGTTGCCGATTCAGAAGTAGATGCTGCCAAAAACCTTCTTGCAGCTTACAATGCAGCCGCTGCTGCTGGTGATGAAGTAAGTTTTGAAGCAATTATACAAAATTTATAATTCATGGACATTAAAAAATGGTATCTGCGCTTTAAAAAGATAACTTTTATATTGTAATGGAATTAACTTGCTGATTTTGTAGCTTTTACATTTAAAATCTTTAAAGAATAAGGTTTTTATATCTAACTTTACTTTCTTATCTATCAAGGTTGCCGATACAGAAGTAGATGCTGCCAAGAACCTTCTTGCAGCTTACAACGCAGCCGCTGCTGCTGGTGATGAAGTAAGTTTTGAAAGTAATAAACTGAAGGATTATTTAATTGTCAAAAATATTTGCCAGTACTTTTTGTAACTTTGTCTTCTATTTATAAAATACTTGAGTTATGTTAATACTCTATAAACAAAGTTAAATTATTTTTATAAGGTTGAAGATGCTCCAGTAGAAGCTGCCAAACACCTTCTCGTGTCCATCAATGCAGCTGCTGCTCGTGTTAATGGTGATGAACAATAAGTTTATTGAAGCGATCTTTGTAACAATGTAATTACTAAGAAGGAAATAAATTCAAATTTTCCTAATATCAACATTTAAAGAAAATATAGTTTGAAGAGAATAAAGAAATGTCTTTTAAACTGAGTAGCAAAATTAAAGACAAAATAGTTAGTTCAGCAAGTAGACCATATACAGTTGAAGTATTTAAAAAGTTGCTTATCAAAGGCTATTAAACACAATTTTCAAAGGCAAGTTAATGACAGTAACAAAAGCAGTAAAGGATAAATCAGTTTATTTAATTATCAATATGAATTACAGAAACTAAAGATACAGCAATTAGTAAAGTTTAACCATATATATGCCCAAAAGATTATATTCAATACTTCTTTGTCTAATGGCTTTTCACAAAGAGTTGAAATTAATTAATTATAAAAAAGATAATTAATAATTATCAATTAAAAGTTTTCTATTTATTGTTATATCCGGAAACATGCCATATCCTAGACAAAAACCATTAGTAAATCTGTAGTATTTGTAATCTATAGACTACCAACTTAGCTAAACGATTATTTTGATAATTTAAAACAAAAGGTGATGAAGCTTAAAACATTAAAATTTATCTGAAAATCTGCAAATTCTTTGTTTTGATTTTTATGTTAAAATATTATAAAAGTTATTCTTTCCAAAGTTATTCTGATTGATTTAAAAGCTTTTAATTTTAAAGTATTTGTTAAATGTTTTCGTGAAATTTTAGTTAAGGTCTAAGATTTTTGAAAATGTAAAATTTGCTAAGTAGTTACAAGCATACCGAAAGTATAAAATAAAGATATCTGCTTCAAGTTTACAGAGAAAGTTAAATAGTCAACTTGACTGATACAATTCTTTATTCATTTATACAACTCTTAATATATATTTATATATATAATATCATAGTTTTTACTCTTATACTTTAATATAAGGAGCTCCGTACTTTTAGACCATACACAAGAAGATTAGCAATTATTTTGAAGAGTTTTAAATAACTCATTCCAACGGCTTCTATTCGAAAGATTCAACTTGTCATCTAGATGAACAGGATCTTTTATACTAAAGTCGCCTCCCCATCTGACTCCGTTGGCTTTGACAGAATTGATGAAACATATGGCTCCTTTATTGACTTTTTCTAAAATTCAGAATATTAAGTAGACTGGATACAGAGTTACTTTTCTAACTTTGTAAACAAGCACTGTTGCACCACCCTGAGCTTGTTTGTAGGTTCATATCAATAGCATGACCCACTAAATGATTGGAAATCTTTGAAGGTGTTACAATAGCTCCACTGACTGGTTGTTTATCCTTCCTAAATGAGCTAGTGACGTAAACCTAAACAAAAATTTATTAGCGTATGTATATGATTCTGTAAAGTTCTTTCAACTCACAGTTAAAGAGCAATCTTTGGCTGCATTATTGATCTTATTCATATAAGAAACAAAGCTGGGTTCTATCCTGACAGCCTGATTCCTGTACCCTTTTATATTTGTACCAGTGTATCTTACTAAGGTACATTCTGTTTTGAAATAATTAGATTATAAACAAACATAAACTTTAGATTAATAGTAAGGTTAATTTACTTCCTGCTGGCTTACAGCACTGTCTATTAGAAGGCCCTGAACATTTTCCTGATACATAAGTTCCTTCACAAGGTTTGTTGTTTAGCTGACAAACACCTTTTAGTGCATCACATTTTGGTTCATTCACAGCTGAAAGATTTTCATAATTACTATGATTTAAGTTCTAAGTAATATATTCTAAAACTTTTATGTAGTTCAATTCTTTACAAAAGTATTTATCAAATCATTTAGAACCGTATTAAGTAATGTAGAGTTTTTTTTTTAAATCTTTTTTAAAAACATTCAAATTCTGAAAAATAAATCTCTTACAGCAAGACTGGGTGTTGCACGCTTTTGCACGAGGTAACTTGCATTTGCCTCCCCTTTTTGGAGGTCTTGTTATAGTTGGTTTCATGGTTCCACCACCACAGGATCTAGTGCAAGCGGCCCATTTCCATTTACATGGTACGGAACTGAAAACAAAAGTAAATAATTTTTTATGCCATACAAAAATAATAATGGTAACGTTTACCGGCGTCTGCGCCACCACCAAGCATTTGTAGAAGTAATCAAAATAAGGATGAGGAGAGATTTAGAGAACATTATCATGAATGATAATTAGCTACCGAAAGATTATCCTTTTAAAAAACCCACTTCCTTGTTTTCGTCTCATTATCATTTCCTCTGTAAACAGTTGGCTGTTTGTTTGGCACTTGTTTTTCTCAGCTATACGTTTTTGTATTTTCCGCTTAGTCAACAAAATTAATTAACATGATTAATTTTAAAGCAGTTTGTTAAGTAAAATGAAGTAAGTCTTTAAATATCTTGTGTAAGACTTTGAGCAATTAGTCACTATTCAAAAACGTAGTAGCTTTATATAATGGAAAGGATTTAACTCTTCCTTCATTGAATAAATTCAATGATTTTAACTGTTTGTTTATAAGTTGGAATAAAATTAATTTTCTTAAGTGGTTTGTGTATTACTTGTGATAAAATATTCTATTTGAATAAGAAATCGATTCGAACTATTTGGGTTGGTTACACTAAAAATCTTTCATGAAAGTGAAAACTATGGTGGACCCAAATAAAACTGACAAGACCTTACGTTCAAATATAAAGAAAAATCCTGACAAACCAACTTCTTCAAAACAAGCTTGCAATGGCAATTGCCAATTCTGCAACAAAATTTGCTCTGGTGAAGATCCGGCAGTAGACTGCTATAAATGTCTCTCCTGGTTTCATCTCACCTGTTTCATAACAACCAGATGAAGCAAATGGGATTTAAATGGTTCTGCATCAAATGTAAAACCATGAACACAACAGCTCCCTCATCTAATTCTAACCTTTTATCAGACATCAGCAAATCGATATCCGCTGAATTAGCCAAATTTAAATTGGAAACGATGTTGCCAAGATCAACGAGAAAATTTCTAGTTTGTCTAAATCAATGGACGAACTGGATGCCTCTACAAAGAAACCAGTCTCATGGACCTCGGTGGTCGGTGATTCCGGTTCCGACAAAAATGCTAGTATGGTGCAGCTTCTTGCCAAGAAGGTCACCGACACGCATACACAACTTACCACCATCTAAAATTAATGATGAGGTTACTGTTAAGACCCTATTGAAGGTTTTGAAGAGCGTTTTGTGTCCTGAGTTATATATTTTAGGGGATTTTAATTTTATTAAAATTGATTGGATTAACCCGAATTTATCATTTATGGGAAAATCGTTTAACTTGGATAGCGATAATACTAGTTCACCCTTTCTAAGTCATGCCTTTGTAAGCTTCCTCGATGCCAATAATCTATCTCAGATGGTTACTTTTCCGACCCAAGTTAGTGGTACTACTTTGGATCTTCTTATCACATCAAAACCTGAGAACATTATCTACGTTGATCAAAAAGAACCTTTTGCTCCAACATGCGATCACAACATGATTTAATTCAAGCTCCATCAAACTTTTTTTATGAACGTTAAAATTTCAAGCAAACGGAATTTTTACTGTGTAAATTATGATGATATCAACAAGTTTCTATCAGATGTTGAATGGATTTCTGTTTTCAACTCTACCAAAGACATCAATATATACTCAAGGTTTACTAACATCGTTAAAGAGTCAATCGAAAAATTCATACCTTTTTATAGAGTCAAAAAAATTACATTTGCCCAAATATTTAAGGAATTTATAACATTTGAAAAACCTCCTATACAAACAAACTAAAGCAGACCCTTCCAATAAATCTCTGTACAAAGATCTTTATATAGTTTACAAGAAATATTTTTATAATTTCTATTTAGGAAGAGAAAGTGCAGTTTTATCTTCACCTAGCAAGGAAATGTTTTCTGGTTTCATAAATCGCAAGCTTAAGGCGAGATCTCAAATACCTCCCTTACTTGATAACAGCGACCGGCTTGTGGTGAAACCATAAAATAAGGTGAGTTGCTAAACAATCAATTTAATAGCGTTTTTATAACTGATGATGGCAATACTCCTTCTCTCTCCTACTCTGACATTCTTACAAATGTTTCTGAGATGGTATATCTCGACATAACGGTCGATATTGTAGCTAACGTTATTTCGTTTTTAAATTCACCAGTTTCCAACACCCCAGATCAGATCCCAGCTTTGTTTTTAAGAAAAACTACTTTCTCTTTATCACTACCTTTATCGCTTTTCTTTAAGATGACTCATTTTATTTGTCAGAAATTAACTTTATTTTCCTAAGATATGTTTAAAGCAATAATTTAGTTATTATTAGAGATTTTAAAAACAATTTGTTTTGTCAAAGTATCTTTTAATTTGACAAGATTAAATTCGAAAAAGAAGGTTTCAAAATTGATATAAATTCATTGCATTTTTATTAACAAATTCCTTTTTTTTGTAACATGTATAAAGTTTAAAATCTGTGTAACAAATTCAACTTATCAAGTATTCTTTATATGGTTTTATATGGGTGTCAATTTTATTTACTGCTTTAAAATTTAACAAAATCAACTCAAATGATAGCTTCAATTAACATTCTAATAATTATAAATAATTCAATAACTTTAAAGTTTGAAGCTACTTTTTACTCAGTATTATTCCACTAATTTATCAACTTAAAATAATTCTATAGTTTTAAATTCGCAACTTTCAGCTATTTTTATGAATATTTTAATGACTCAAACTTGTTTTAGAAGTTTTCTAAAAAATCTTAATTCAGCCAAAGATAATAAAGGTTATATCGACAGTTTTACTGATTTCTTTCCAAAGTTATTCTGATTGATTTAAAAGCTTTTAATTTTAAAGTATTTGTTAAATGTTTTCGTGAAATTTTAGTTAAGGTCTAAGATTTTTGAAAATGTAAAATTTGCTAAGTAGTTACAAGCATACCGAAAGTATAAAATAAAGATATCTGCTTCAAGTTTACAAAGAAAGTTAAATAGTCAACTTGACTGATACAATTCTTTATTCATTTAGGTTTATACTCTTAATATATATTTATATATATAATATTATAGTTTTTACTCTTATACTTTAATATAAGGAGCTCCGTACTTTTAGACCATACACAAGAAGATTAGCAATTATTTTGAAGAGTTTTAAATAACTCATTCCAACGGCTTCTATTCGAAAGATTCAACTTGTCATCTAGTAGAACAGGATCTTTTATACTAAAGTCGCCTCCCCATCTGACTCCGTTGGCTTTGACAGAATTGATGAAACATTTGGCTCCTTTATTGACTTTTTCTAAAATTCAGAATATTAAGTAGACTGGATACAGAGTTACTTTTCTAACTTTGTAAACAAGCACTGTTGCACCACCCTGAGCTTGTTTGTAAGTTCATATCAATAGCATGACCCACTAAATGATTGGAAATCTTTGAAGGTGTTACAATAGCTCCACTGATTGGTTGTTTATCCTTCCTAAATGAGCTAGTGACGTAAACCTAAACAAAAATATATTAGCGTATGTATATTATTTTTAAAAGTTCTTTCAACTCACAGTTACAGAGCAATTTTTGGCTGCATTATTGATCTTATTCATATAAGAAACAAAGCTGGGTTCTATCCTGATAGCCTGACTCCTGTACCTATTTACATTTGTACCAGTGTATCTTACTAAGGTACATTCTGTTTTGAAATAATTAGATTATAAACAAACATAAACTTTAGATTAATAGTAAGGTTAATTTACTTCCTGCTGGCTCACAGCACTGTCTATTAGAAGGCCCTGAACATTTTCCGTATACATAAGTTCCTTCACAAGGTTTGTTGTTTAGCTGACAAACACCTTTTAGTGCATCGCATTTTGTTTCATTCACAGCTGAAAGATTTTCATAATTACTATGATTTAAGTTCTAAGTAATATATTCTAAAACTTTTATGTAGTTCAATTCTTTACAAAAGTATTTATCAAATCATTTAGAACCGTATTAAGTAATGTAGAGTTTTTTTTTTAAATCTTTTTTAAAAACATTCAAATTCTGAAAAATAAATCTCTTACAGCAAGACTGGGTGTTGCACGCTTTTGCACGAGGTAACTTGCATTTGCCTCCCCTTTTTGGAGGTCTTGTTATAGTTGGTTTCATGGTTCCACCACCACAGGATCTAGTGCAAGCGGTCCATTTCCATTTACATGGTACGGAACTGAAAACAAAGGTAAATAATTTTTTATGCCATACAAAAATAATAATGGTAACGTTTACCGGCGTCTGCGCCACCACCAAGCATTTGTAGAAGTAATCAAAATAAGGATGAGGAGAGATTTAGAGAACATTATCATGAATGATAATTAGCTACCGAAAGATAATCCTTTTAAAAAACCAACTTCCTCGTTTTTGTTGCATTATCGTTTCCTCTGTAAACAGTTGGCTGTTTGTTTGGCACTTGTTTTTCTCAGCTATACGTTTTTGTTTTTCCGCTTAGTCAACTAAATGTCTGTATTTAGGATAAACTGGTATAATATGAAAAATGGTTTGTATTTCTAATGCATTTCCTGTTTTCAATAGTTGATTAAAAAAGGGTGCAGCTTTATTTAGCAGTTATTTATGCTGTACTTCTTACATTTGTGAAAAAGTTATTAACAGACAGAACTCGATTTTCTATTTATAAGTGAAATTTAATGTTATCATTTAATGAAAATTAATTTAATTTTAAAACAAATATGTTTAATATTAATATCTAAATTTAAATGAAATATATTTATTACTATATATCTTATTTCAAACACTTTAACCTACAACTTTATTAGATAAGTTATTTGTCAATTTAGTATATCAATTTTACAGTGAAATATTTTAAATAGTTTTAAAATAAATTTAAATTACAAAAAATATTTTTCGAAATATGGCATAGGTAAATTAAAAATAATAATAGATATTGAAATGTTAAACTTTTATAAATAAAACGACCATTTTAATGAATTATTTACAATTCTCAAATAAAATTATATCTTAAAGTTTAATGTCGGAAGTAAAGATAACTTTTTTGTTTGTTTTATAATAGTCTTTCTCTAAGATATTTAATTAAATAATTTTGTATGTCTGTCTGAACTTTAAATATTTAATTTAGCCTTTTTCGGTTATGTTAAAGTAAACTTTTTTGAAATTAAAATTATGAAGCGTCTTTTACAAAATCACCTAAACTAAATATGTCATTCTCAAGTCTGTTTAACTTCAGAATAAAAAGTTGTAATAAAACTAATATCTGAATAACTTTCTATGGTTTACTGTAAGAAATATCCCAAAATTTCATGAGTACAAGATTATATTAAAATAATAAAAGCAAGATAGTTGAGTAGCAATAAAAATACGCAAATATTAATTATTAAATATAATAAAAAGAAGAATTACTGACTATAAGCGATAAACGAAACAATAATAATCTAAAAATAATAAAATATTAGTTCTTTAAGTATAACAATAACTGCTTTGAAAGTGTTTTTAGCAATAATTAAAGCGATACTAATATCTAAAAAATACATTTTAAAATATTTAGCAAAATTGTTTATGTGATTACAGTTGGATTTGAACGTCCTGTAAGCTGAGGTATTTGTGAAATTCTTAAAGCGATCTCTACTAGAGGTTTGAGTACTTCAGATGCTAAAGCTTCCAGATTGTCATCATCACAAGCAACAAAACTATCAACATACATTCGAATAGTGGCACCACTACTACCAGTTCCACTTAAACGAAAAACTAAACGAGAACCATCTTGAAATAAAAACCGAATACCTTGTTGAAAAGCAATACTCTTATCAATAGGGTCTTCATATCTGTAATCATCAATTAGTTTCACTTGATAGGTTTTTCCATCAGCTTTAAAAACTCTTCCAATCATTTGTTGACTTTCTGTTTCTTTACGAAGAAGTTTCATCATTTCACTAGCTGCTTGTGAATCCACTTGCTCATAATCGTACCGAGTAAAACAGTTCCGTCCGAATTTCAACCAATGTTGTTTCAATACATCTTCAACTGAGCATTGAAGATGAGAAAGAATAGAAAGCCAAGCTAAAGCTGCCCACATTCCATCTTTTTCGCGTATATGATCTGATCCAGTCCCAAAACTCTCTTCTCCACACAGAACAATCTTTTCAGCATCCATCAAATTACCAAAAAACTTCCAACCTGTTGGAGTTTCAAACATAGGAATATTCATATGACGAGCAACAAGATCTATAGCGCCGCTAGTTGGCATACTTCTCGCAAATCCTGATATAGGTTTCCGGCGGAAATAAGGAATACAAATGATATTTGCAGCAATTACAGCAAGTGAGTCACATGGTGACACAAAAAAGCCATTTTTACCAATAATCATATTACGATCACCATCACCATCAAAAGCGACTCCTAAATCATAAGATCCAGTTTTCATCTCATCTACTAGCTCCTTTGCA
The DNA here is from genome assembly GCA_034620365.1 of Pegea sp. RAD2-039. Taxonomy (NCBI): domain Eukaryota; kingdom Metazoa; phylum Chordata; class Thaliacea; order Salpida; family Salpidae; genus Pegea; species Pegea sp. RAD2-039. The sequence continues at coordinate 537,906 of JAQGEQ010000090.1, forward strand.
TAAGTGAGATTAGGATCTGGATGACCTCCGTTAAAATCATCTTTAGGAATTGCGTTGACAGCAGCATCTCCAGCATTTAGTTCTTCGCAAATCTTCTTAGCATAAGGTCCCATGACCCCATGAAGTGAATCAAATCTTAGTTTCAGTTTCTGACTCTCAATGTAACTTCTTATGAGTTGAAAGTCGAAAACTTCTTTCATCAATTCAATATAATCATCGACAGAGCTCACAACGTCAACTACAAACTTATCATCTATTTTTAAAGTGGACTTTTTACTAAAATCAACTTTTAATTCACTACAAATCGAATAATTTGAAAGAGATTTTGAAATTTCAAAGATTTTATCTGTAATAGTAGATGAAGCAGGACCCCCATTTGATGAATTAAATTTAATTCCAAAATCAGCATTTGGACCTCCAGGGTTGTGACTAGCTGTTAAAATAATTCCACCAGCTGCTGAAAACTTTCTTATCAAACAAGACACTGCAGGCGTTGACAAGATACCATTTTCACCAATTATCAATTTTCCAACACCATTAGCAGCTGAAATTTTACAAATTAAATCAATTGCTTCTCTCATATAAAATCTTCCATCTCCACCAACTACTAATGTACAACCTTTTCGGATATTTTCATCAATACTTAATAAAATCGATTGAATAAAGTTTTCTGTATAGTTTGGATTTTTCAGAAAAACCTGAGTATTCTTCCTTAAACCACTTGTACCTGGTTTTTGGTCAGTATATGGTGAAGTATTTATAACTGAAACTTTCATTTTTCAATTTAAAATTATTGAAAAACTAAGCCTGAAAATTTTATGCAATAAATAATATTTATAATTGCTCAATTAAATTTTGTAAATGAAATATATTCAATATGTGCTTGAAATTTATTTAGTATTCAATAATAAACAAAATAATAAATATTTCAAATTGTTTGATAATAACAAGTATGCAATCAAATAAAAAAAGTTTACAAAATATTTAAAATTTATTATTTAAACAAAAATATTTTTATCATGATTCATTATTGAGAAAGTAAATAAAAGCTTTAAAAATCAAATTTAATCTTAATAGACATAAAATTATAATTACAAAAGTTTTTTAAGTAATTAGTTTTTCCCAAATTGTTGTAATTCAATTTAACCTTTATCAAAACTTCTTTCAAATGAGTTCAAGTAGAATTAAAACTTAAGTTCTATTAATGTTTACTTTATAGGGTTTTTTCCATAAAGTAACTTAAAAATCTATCAAACAAAATAAAAACAACTTCATAATCAACTATTATCTGAAAATTAAAACAATAAAATATTCAAATTACTACAAAACTCATATTTTTAGCAGACTAACCCATTTATAAATTCTTATATATACATTACAAAATAAAACTTAATAAAAATAATAGAGAGAATCTACGAAAGTTACGATTAGTAGTTAAAATCTACTACAAAAAATTCTTACAGCTTTTAACATCACACAAATTAAAAGATTAATTTTCAAGGATAAACTTTTCAAGTGTCAAAACAGCCGTAGGACATAATTATACGTAATCTTACAGATGGGAGTTTACCATTTATGTTTAAGAAGTTAATGAGACTTTTTTTGCACTATCTTTATTATTATAAAGTTTAAAAAAAGTAATTTTCTAAATAGCTTGGTTATTCTTTTAAAAAATGATTAAGAATCAAAATTTTAGATTAGTTAAAAATCACATTCATAAACTAAAAAAAATAATAACATTTTTTAGCAAAAGCTATTTAGTTTTACCTTTAATTTACTAAAGAAGCAAAAATTGAATTAAATATGACTTATTGGTTTATCAAAAACGTTTATCAAAAATTTTTAAATTACTCTATAAGTAATTCTTCACAAATAAGGGCTTTTTAATAAAATATGTAATCTACAACTACTAGTAGAAACTTTTTCAACGATTACTCGTTTCATCTATGAAGAGTACTCCAATATTGTTTCTTTAAAAAAACAATCTTAGAATAATTTTTTACAGAAACCATGAAATATAAAATGCACATATTTACAGCTATCATTTTCAATAAATAGTTTGATGCCTACTGCTTATATTTTCGTTTAAATTTATTACTGATAAATTAATTTTACTTTTGAGAAATAAAGAGGCTTTTATAGTCAAACAAACCAATAACTGTGCGTGGCATATTTTAAAATGTGCGATGTGAAGCCATTTACTACAAATAATTAATACTTATAAGTTTACTAAGAAGTAACTCAAGTAAACTTTTATATTTATATAAAATTTAAAGGTATGACAAAATATCATAAACTCCAAAATTTGTATTTATTTTATAGCTTTTTCGTATGTAATTGAACATTCAATATAAGTTTATTAACAAGTACAAACTACTATTTGACTTTATTTGTAAACATTTTCTTGCGGCCAATATTTAAAACCACCAAATTGGATTTACTAACGCTCTGTTTTTAAATATAACTGCCACTATATTGTTGATAAAACTCTATGGCGGTTTAGTTTAAAGTGTGCAAATATCTATGAGCTAGTTGCTTCAAATTTGAGTGGCTAGTGGATATTTAAGTTAATCTGTTGTTTTAAACTACGAATTCTATGTTATGTAAGTTTCGTATAGCTGTTAATTATAGAAACATTTTCTTTCTTATTTGAAGTGAACCTTATACTTATGCGTAGTATTATAGCTTTTATTTTTAATAGTGTATGCAATCACATTAGACCTTATTGACTGAGATTTCTTTTCTAATAATCTTCAGTCTTTAATTTTTATCATATTTTAAATGTTTTACCTTTGTACAAAACTTATATTTAAGTTTTTATAAATATGTTACTGAATCATATTTAAATTAGTAATTTAATTCTTATTTTAAATATTTACATTCAAAACTAAGTTTTTTACAATAAAGTTTGTTTTAATAAGCTTATTTCGTATACTTATGCTGTATATTCTAATTATTGAAATGTTGATTAATAATATTTTGATTTTATAATAAACTTTTTATCATTTTATTAAAACTTATTCATTTTTTTACATTTTTATAACATGTGTAATTAGTTTATAAGTCAAAATAAAGAATATTTTATATGTTAAAAAGTTTTCAAATACTTTTAAATCATTATTATGTTTTTCAGCTATTTTTAAACACTTTCAAAATATTTAATAACAGTTTAAGTTAAAACAATTCAACAAAAATTTCAGATGGCAACAATTTCTCCTAGAGGTAATATCTATATTTGCTTTTCTAAAACAAGTCTTGAAAAATTTCAATTCAACTTCTAGATGTTGTCAGCTTTGCTAATAACTTGGCTAAAAAATGTCTAATGCCTCAAAGAGTTACATCACTTCATGATATCAATAGTGACTTTATTTTACTTGTATATTATGCTGTAATGGGTGAACTACCTAAAGGTATTTGTTTAGCTTCGATTATTACATTTTAATTACACAATTTATAACTTAAATGAACTGAATATTCTTTAAATAAAATATAATCATAAAGTAATTATCTTGAATCATTTTATTTGAGTTTTATGTAAGTGGATAACATTTATTTTTTCAGATATCTACACTGAATCTAGAACCATCAAAGCTCAAAGTCATAATATCCAATGTGTGGTTGATGTTTTAGCTAATGAATATCTACACACTAACCTCTCACATATAAGTGGTGATAAAGTGGTTAGTGCAGATGAAATTAGTATTTACAATTTATTAGAAATTTTGGATGGGATGCTGGATTTTATGTTAGAGCATTTAAATGATGAAGGTAAGTTAAATTTGAAGCGGAGTTGTTTTCAAGTTTTAATTTTTATGTTTTATAGACACAACTCTAAGTACAAGTTTTCATGAAGACAAATTAGAAAGGTATTTCTATAAGATTTATATATTTCTTCAACTTTTTATTTTATTAATGAAAGATTTATTTATTTATTTCAGTCTGAATGATTAAGATTATTGTGGAAAATTCAGCTTAGAATATTGAATTCATTTATGAATCTTAGAAATTGTATCTTTTACTCTGAACATGCAGCATAATAACAACTTAAACTTTTAAAACTAATAGAGGCTCAAATAACCAACAACATTTTATTAAAAGACTAGTCGTGTCAGATTGGCATCTTTATTTGTCAGATTTCGAATTAATGTTGAATCTGAAAGAACTTATTCCACCAGAAAGTTGTTTAATGTGTTCAAAAAATGAAAAAAGAAATATTTTTTCAGTGAATGTGAACAAATGCCGAGTGGTTTATCTTCATCCCAACTAACTGAAGTAAAAACCAGCGAAACAGAACGCGATACAGACTGTAGTGGAAGTTCAAATTCACAACATTCACTAGAACCTCTCAAAACAAGCTGGGATCTAAAAGATATTTCAATTTCATCTGTTGAAGGAGAATTAAAACCTTTGAAGAGTTTGAAAGAGATGAGAGACTCTAAAAAGGAGAGACTTGAGTTGTCACGTGGCATTCTTCCTGTAGAACCAGTAGTAAGTAATGATGAGTTAGCAAGATGTGGTGATGAAACTTTTAAAGTTTCAAGAAGAAACGATTTGGAGGTTTGAGTTGTTTAGATTTAAGTTGGATTGTAATTCTGTGGTTTTTTAGAAATGCAGTGATAATTACTCTTCATCTTCTGGAGGATTTGATTTTGCTGATGGAGGAAAACCTATCAGAGAATCCTCAGAAGATCGATCTTTGGAAGAAGATCAAAAGTTGGTTTCAAGATAATTAGAAAAGTTCTAATCTTGTAATGGATCTTTACATCTCGCAATGTGTCTTCTCATCCTCATTATTTGACATCTTTCTATCTTCTTCCACTCCTAAATATTTATTTAAATTTTGCGTTTTATGTTTTGTCCAAGCTCATTGTCTATTGTGAGATACAAATTTAATTTCAGATATATTTGGTTTGATTTACTTCTTTAAATATTAGGAGCAAGTCTTAGAGAACGCAAAAGATGTCTCCTGTAATCTAAGATCATCAATTTAATCTTTTGATGTTATTTTTTAATAGGAGTAAAGAAGATAATCTTCCAGTAGAACTTGAAAATACTGTCGACCATCTACAGTTATCAGATGGAAGTAAATCTACAAATAAATTACCAAAAAAAGATTGGAAGACTTTGATGGCAAACTTACATCAAACTGTTGAAGATTCTAGAAGAATTCGTGAAAAATATTATTCAAAATCATCTGATACTTCATTTAAACCAAGGTTTTCAATCACTTGCAGCTTAAGACATAATTTAAAGCCCTATTTCATTAATTTTTTTTTTCTAGTTGTACAGACGTTGATGAAGAAGTTATTTTAAATAACACATCATCTTATACAGAAGGTATAAATATTTGATATAAAATTAATTATTTATATAAAATAACTTGATGTAAACTAAAAGTTTGTATGTTCATTCAAAAGTTAGATTAGTCTGATTTAGCATTTTTTTGAAATTAAGCTAGCTTTGCAACTTTAAAAACTAAACTATGAACTAATTCTTGATTATTAATTCACCTTTTACTTTCATTTAATTATTAAAAAACTGAACACAGCATGACATTTTCAGCAAATGACTCATATGAAAGTGTGAAGTCTTTTCAAACTCATGAAAGAAAAGTTCGTTTTGATTGTAGTGATGGTGAAGAAGAAGTAAACAAAGAAAAACAATTTGAAGATGTTTTATATAAAGAGCAACAGCTTCAAGATATGAAAAATAAAGTACAAAGAACAGTTTATAGGAATTGAAATTATTCAAACTTGATATTTTTAGCTGCTTGAATACAGTTACTTAAATCATTTAGAAGAAGTTAAAGATGCTGAGAGGAAAAAGATGGAACCTTTAAAAGCAAAAGCCTCAGCAGTTGAAGAACAGTTGAAAGAAGTATTGAAAGGAGAAAGAAAACAATTGAAGAAACAGAGCAAGAATAAAGAACAAAATTTAGTTTCAACGAATGCAGTTCTTAAAAGTTATCTCACAAATTATGGTAACACTTCAGAGCAGTTTAAACCGAAAATAATAAAGTGTTTACAGATAAAAAAATTTAAATTTCTAATCTTTATTAAAAGTTTCTAGTTTTAATTTGGAAACACTGCACAATTGATTTTCTAGTTCGAAAAATGCCTCAACGAAGTTTTGGTGTTCATGTGAAAAAGAAGATATCCAACAAGTTATCGATAGGAGAACATGATCTACTTCCTGTCTTGTTATCTAAATTTCCGGGTTTAACTTTATCAAAACCTGTTTTGGATTCAGCTTGGCGTAAACAATTTCGTCAAATTGAGACCCTTAGTAAGATGGAAGACAACCACCAAGCCCGCAAACGAGCTAATGACCTTAAAGTCAGTTCAATTCATTGATTTAATGTCTTTAGATTCCTTGAGATATTTGTTCAAGTTGTTGGTTACACAAGAAAGCTTTTAGGATTCTATTTTTCAGCTTCAACATTCTCATCAAAGTCATCAGCTGCTTACAGACATCATGAGAAAGGAACACGAACAGACTCAACGAGTTAAAGAAGCAAGAAGACAAGAAAGTATCAAAAGGAGTGCAAAAATACTTGCTAAGGAGAGGAAGCAACAGACTGCTCGTATAAGAAGATATTACTCCGACTATCAGCTTAGAATGAGATCAAAAATGATTAGAAGAAGAACTAAAGAAGAAAAGGTCTTTTAATCTCACAAAATGTTGATAATTACAAAAGTTTTTTTTTCAGATATTTAAACATTTGTTTGAGGAAGGGTTAGAGATTCAGAAATCTCGAGTCAGAGACTTGAGAAAATACGCGAAAGATAAACGCGATCAACTACAGAATTATCAACGGAACCAAATTGCTTCTTTAGAGAATTATTATCGGGACCAGTTTGAGATTCTGGCTGAAGATTTAAGAAACGAAAAAAGAGATTTAAAAATAAGAGATAAAGCTCAGAGTCAGGTAAATTATCAAAATTTGATCTTCATCTTCTTACATCTTCTTCTTTAGCTTGTTCGACAGATGAGGAGTGGTTTGAAGAAGAAAATGGAACGAGAAATAGAAGATCTACAAGAACAGATCTTTAGAGATGATGATGATGCACATTTTCGACAAATAGAAGCTGATAGAGTGAGAAGACAGCTACAACTTGCAACTTATCATGCAAAGTTTAAACCAAATTAAAGATGTCTTCCATAAAATTGATTTCTTTTTCTTCTAGTTGTAGTTTTTGCTAATTTTTCTCTTCCTCTATTTCCTAGTTCTATATAAAACTGTGTCTCAGTGTCGATTTGTAAACTTCCTTGATGCAATTGTTTTCGCTGATCAATTAATTCTACAATGATTTATTAAAATATATTTTTTACTGTTTTCTGATTAATAGGTTTTATAAATAAATTATTTATTTCAAAAATGTATTTTGTTAGAGAGTGTAAGTAATTGCAGTCTGACAGCGAAATAAAAGCGAGTCTAGTTCAAATCTTATACTATTTGATCTTGTATATCTTCCAGGATTTTTTTTCAGATCCCATCTTAGTGAAGATCTTTATAAAATTTAATAATGATTCAACTTTTATCTCTTAAATTAAACTTAAATTTCTTAAAGATCGACGACAACAAGTCATCATCAATAAATTTCATGACTTTTTAGGGTCTTCGGTGATATCTTTAAAGACATTTTCTTGGTCCCCTTCGATATTCATACAAATGATTTTTACAAATCGTTCTTCTCTCAAAATAGTTCTGGAAATTTATTGCTTTTTCGCCAAACTTTTAGTATTAATTCAGTTTATCTTTAATAATTTTCTATTCTACTGACTGACAGTTTAAAACCAGAAGCTAGCTACCCACATATATTTCCACCTTTCAATAAATAAACTCTAACCCAACATCACCTGATCTTAAAATTACATTTTCTAATGTCATTAAAGACGAAAGCATTTTGATTTGTTCCGTTTTAAAATAGGCAGCCATTTCAATTATTTGTTCAGAAAGTTTATCTACTTCATAGCAGTGAATCTGTTCAAAGATTATTTACAGGAAGAGTTAGATGTGGCGTACCATTTTATTCATATTAAGACCGTCTCTACAACCTCAATATTAAATTCCTGTAGTACCTTTCCTCCAATCTACTATTTGAAATTATTAAAAACTTTTTTGCCATCATAACTTCTTTGAATTTTTTAAAGATCTGTCATACCTCCTCAGAGGCTAATCATTCAAAATTAAACCGCTCAACACCTTTAATAACACTTAGAAGAGTTATAAATGTTTCTATAGGGTTTTAAATTTTCACCAATTTAATAACTACATCAAAAGTTATTTTAAAATTTTGTTTAGAGATATAATTTGGTTTACAAGTGAGGAATAATGTCAGCTTCATCATTTGCTTTATTATAATAATTTTTTATTTATATTTTATTTATGCTTCTGCAGTGTTCCTATTCTTTCTATACTAGTTATGCTAAATTGTGAATTTTATATTTTCTTTCATTATCTTTCCATTCAAGTTGTTTTGTTTTCATTCACTAGAAAAGCTTCTATAATTTGTCTCTCTTGAAAATCTTTAATAACGTCCAGTGAAGTAAACACTTTTTCTATAGGGTGATCACGACGAGGAATTTTATTCTCGATTCCATCAATACATTCTAATCTATAAAACCTCGTAAAACTTTATTTAAAACATCTAATCATCTAATTAACATATTCAGCAAGTGATAGAAATTACTATTTTTTTCATTCTATTCACTTATTCTATTATTTAGTTATTGATTTATAATTTATATTTGATTTATGCCTATGAAAGTTCATTAATTATATGTGGCACTCAAGATCTTTCTACCGTCATAAATCTATCTGTAAATAGAAAACTTAAGTTTTCTTACTTGTTGCTACTGATGTTAAACTGTAATACTTTTAAACTTTCATTTCTTTTTTATATCGTTATGTGTTTGCTGTAAGAACTGTATAACACAGTAGTTGCAGCCATGTGTATAATAAATAAGCAAAAAATAAACTAACTAAAATCTAAAACAGACTACTTGTACCAATTTGATGAAACAAAAGCAAGTCACAATCTATGAGAAGAACTCAAAAGATAAATCTTGAGTTTGTAGAGTGATTTAAGTGGCGCAGAAAACAGCATATTTATGGCAAAATATAACTACAGAACTTCTGAAATAATTTGAAATTAATGCTTTAGATAATTCTATAAAAAAATTCTTTAATTTTACTTCAATTAAATAGAAAATAGATTATTTCTTGAACTCTTAAAAGAAACTATTTTAGGAAAATAGAAACTTATTTTTCTTTCTGTCTCCAAAAATATATCTTGTAACTTAAATTTAATTAAAAAACTTTATCTTGTAACACATCTATTTTTGCTTTCAGTTATTTTTTACTGATATTACTCAGGGTGGATATAAGAATACTTATTTTTCTTTTACAAAGAATAAAATAATCGACTTATTTATCCACTAAGACTAATTTTTAAAACATTTATCTGCACAGTACTGTAAATTAGCTGCACAGAAGTAAGCTTCAACTGATATCCAAACAAACGATTTTGAGATACAATTTATTATACTGTAGACTTGACTTGAACATCTTTGAGTAATTCAAACAGGAAGTGACGTATAACAGTTTATCACAGTCACTAAACGTGTAAAGGACTTGCAACATACAGCAAAGCTTCTTGGTAAGATTCATATAAAGCAGTAGAACTTAAAATTTTTGTAACAAAACCTTTCAAGGTTTTTTACTTGTATGTTGATTACCTACAATAAACTAAATCTATACTTATTTTTAAAATTTTTAAAATTTATAAATTTTCATTATTTCAGTTGGTGGTTTCTTAAATAAATTATTTTTAAATCTCTCTGTTAAGCCAAAAGTCTTATCATTAACCGATAAAGTCAACTGAATAATTTTGTCTTGACTCGTTTGTAGCAAAGAGAAGTTCTATAGCAGTTTTTCACTTTGAACAGAACAATTTATCTCTAAATAAGATAAGAAACTTATTTTATTAGAATAACTGCAGATCACAAATCATAAAATAATTATTAGTCAGAATATTTTCAAATGTTTAAAAGTTCAAATAGTTACAAGTGAAACTTTGAAGCTTATTTTGATTAATCTGTTTTCTGGTCATTTGTAATATTTCTACTTTTGATATCTTGTTTCATTAAACTATTTTTTATTAGATTGATTCGCATTTAGATTGAATTATTAGATTGATTCGCATTTGTTTAACATTTTACATAAATCGTTTAAATTGTTATTAAATTCTATCTACTTTAAAGAACTATTTTACGGTTAACTGTGAGAGAAATCATAAAAGTCTTTGAACTAATCTTCATCAAATATTATATAAAATCAAATTTCATGATAAAGAAATAATTATATTTTGAAACTGATTTGACTAAAGTAGAAACTAATGAATTTGTTGATTAATAAATACTTTAATTAAGTTTCATTCAACAAGTTATTTAATTCGTTGTATTTTCTTGTATTAGGTTTAGAAACAGTTTTAATCATGATCTTCTATACAAAAATTACAAAAGAAGCTGAAATTTTAAAGGTAGTTAGCCCACAGGTGACCCTTCAAAATCACCACCAATGCTGTAATCAAATGAAGGATATGGGGGTGGAGGTTGGGGTTGGGGCTGGGGGCAAGAAGACGATTCTTGGTATGTTGGTAAGTCATCATGACATTCTTGGTTAGAATATGGCTAAAAGTTAAAACGCCAATTTGGTAACTTTTCTTTAATATAGTTCAGTTTAAAACAATTGTTGGAAAAAATGAAACTTACGTTGTTTTGGATGGTGTATGCTTGATTAGAAAGATCTATTTGAGTTGAAACTGCTACAATAGTTTCTCTCTGTCATAAAAAGAAGAATAATTCACCAAATAGCTCTTAGAGTAGTACAATCGATTTCTTAGATTACATAAAAACCTATTTAGATATTTTTTATTATTAGTTGATTAAGTTTTAAAGATTAAATATTTAGTTATTGATACTTTGATATATCCAGCTTTAAGATCTTTTAATAATATATTAAACTTGACAAAGTTAATTAAAACTATAAACAGTTGAATGGTATCAGAAATGTAAATTTTCTTAAATCGTATTTATATCATGTTTCAAGCTGCACACTTTTAATAAATCCCTATATTTTGTTTAATTTGTTACTTATTTACTAATACAGCCCTTAGCATACAACTGAGTATGAATTTGTTATTTAAACAAAGTTTCGATTCAATAATTTGGCTCTTAACAAAAAAGTTATTTTAAAATCAAATTCTAATTAATCCAAATAAGCTTGCATTTACTTCAAACTAAATCTCTAAACTTTTACTTGTCTGAAATAAGAAAATATTATTAAATTTGATTTGGTTCAGCTTAGAAAGCAATATATTATTTTGTTCTTAAGTTTTAAGATAAATAATGATTCTTTGATTCGTATAAAAAATCGTTTAACAGAATCCTCTGTATGATAGCTTTTCTTTTTAATTTAAAGTAAAAACTCCTTATAACCTTTTTAGTAGTTTACTTACCCTTTCGCTTGATCGAGAAGTCTTTATATTTTTCAACAAAGTTCGGAATGCAATAAATGCAATTATTAAGAAAAGAAGAAGTATCAGCCATATAACTACAAAATATATAGATTCAGATTTATTTATTTTTAGAATCTAATCGTTTAACATACATCTAAAAAATCATAGCATTTTATAAAAGCCTTACAAAGTATCTACCTTAATAGTAATAAATGTTAATATTATATCATTTTAAACTTGTAATATCACAAAATTGTCTCTAGACATTGTGTTAATAAGAAGAAAACTACTCATATGTACCCTAAACTTTCACATACATTAAATGTCTTTTGGATAAATACTTAGGCTAATGAGTAAAAAGATTTTGGATCAAAATTTTTAGAGATGAACAAGTTTTAAAGAGTATACAACATTTTTCTAGACTAATTGTTTGAATTAAAGAAACCTGTTTAGTGTATTTTGATTGTTTAATTTGAAAATTTTAGTTTGTCATACTAATATTAACTTAATATTAGATTAATATAAACTAATGTTTAAAATGAAATACTTACACCAATTTTCTTGGTCCATTTAGCAGTTTATAAAAGCCTAAACACTCTGGTATTTATAAAACATTTTAATCTGTGAATCTAATAAGCGAATTTATTAGAAAAATTATTAAAAAAAGTAAAAGTACATATGAAAGATTTTAATTATTTTTATATTGTACAAAATATTTTTTACAAGGAAAAAAGTTATGTTAAAAACAAAATATTAGTTAAACATAATTCGATCTAACCTAAAAGATCATTTAAAAACCTTTCAATAATTGTTTATAGAAAAGTATTGGTTAAATATTCTATAATAATAGTTTAATTTTATAACTGTTTCTGTATCTTTTAGTGCTTTTATATCCCAGTTGGTTAAATATCTTAATAAAACAAAATCATAAGATATATAAATCATACTGTTTGCCGCAATGTAACATTATTGTAACTAACCAATTCTTCTACTGATACAAATTTACAATATTTATCTATTTTCAAAAAAAAAATACTGTTAAGTTCTCTGTAAGCTGTTTAGTTTGAAACCTAGTTATTGTCAACAATACTTTTGAAATTTTCCAAAAAAATTTGGTGTAAAAGTTAATGTTCTATATTTATAGTTTCTATTAATAATTAACTGATATAAAAACAAATTTATGATATTTATTAGTTCAATACGTCAATAAACAAATTACAGAATGGTTCAGAAAATACTTTCTAAATGCAGTTAGTAAGCTTTAAGGTCAATTAGAAAATTTTTTATACAAACATTTGCAATTGAAACTGAAATTAATAAAATAAGCATCAGATAATAGTATTAGAAAATAATTCAATTTCAGTAGTTCATGTTTTTATAATTTGGTTTTAAATCCAAATATACTTTTATTATAAAAGTATTGAGAAACAGTTTGTAAAAAAATTAAGATTTTTGCAAATTTAAGTTGTTTCAAAAAGATGTAATTCTAAATATGATTACTTTTTATATTTATAGTCAAAATTTTAAGAAAAACTTTTTATCAATTTTAAAAATACTTTTAGTTTAATGAAATATTCACAAAGTTAAAAACGTTGAAACTAAATGCCTTTCTATAGAATTAAAAACAAATATTATTACATTGGATCCGTTTATTTTCATGTTTTCTGAATGAAGCAAAATTAATTCAATTTCTTATTTAAAAGATGGTTTTATAAAGATGTTAGCGAATTCGTTTTTTATAACAGTTTTATCTCTTATGCAAATAATCTTACCGATTAACAATTAATTCTGAATAAAATGTTGAAACAAAATATTTAGCAACAAATTCTGATGAATATAAAATGAATTATTTGGAGTTTCTAAATTTTAACCGATTATTTCAAACAGAGCTTGTAACATCATTAACAAAAATATGGAATAAGGACACGATCCTTTAAACATTAAGAAACATTTAATAAAGAAAATATGTTTATAAAAATACTGAATTTTTGGTTTGCAAAAACGAATTATTTGAAGAGTCAATTTCAGAAAGATAACTTAATTTTTGATCTTTCGGTGGTAGGAGTGTCCTCGTTATCAGCTGCTCTTTTGATAAGGGGTGATAAATGTGACTTCTTTATTCTGAAAAATACCAGTTGTTGATATTTGAATGTTTGCATAAATTTATTTGGAATTATTGAGTTATATACATAAGTTTGAATGTACCAAATTTGTTTGTATTTTTATCAACTCTTTCAACACTTAATACTCTATAGGGTTTAGAAAATAGTAATTTCAGTTTTATCGAACTTCATAATTATCTTAATTGAAAAGATTGTTTTTCAAGTTGGTAAATTGAATATTAAAATTTTTATCAGATTTCCAAAGAGCTTTTGTGGATTAGATACGCATTATAAACAAAATAATTAAATAAATCGATAATATTTAAATCTAATTTCCGCAACATATATTACTTGAATTCAAGAGTAATTTTGGATTTGGCACCATTTAGAAAAAGCAGTTTCAGCATCTAAACTTATTGAATTGTTTCTACAAAACAAACGGATTTCTATATCCTGAAAATTGGAAAAATAAAACTAACAGATTCGATGTTTTTAGAAAAACCTGAAAATGTTGAGGTAATATTGAAGATACTTCGTTAGCATGGATCACATAAGATTTATCTGAAACGTTTTTGGAGTAAAATAAAAAGTTGTCGACTGGATTACCAGTCTTGAATCCGTAGTTAATATTCACGATCTAGAAGATGAAATTTGTTATTTTTATTTATTAAAGTTTTATTAACTTCGCACCACAACAAAAATGTCTTCTTTTTTTAATGAATTTTTTTCTGAGTTTTCTATAATCTCCTTGGCAATGGTATTTGAACAAAGCTTAAGTTGGAAACAAAAATAAAGTCTTGTAAACTCAATAAATATTATTGTTATTGAGTTATCTTTCTAATTTTGATATATAGTAAGTTTAATAGTAAATTATTCAAATTATCAAAACTAATCATTGATAAATTTTAAAATTACATTAACTTATTCTATATAAGAAACTAAATAGAACCTTTAAAAAACTTCAAATTCAAGTTATATTACCTTTTTAGCAAGTTTACCAGGTTTCACTTTTGCACATAACTTATATAAATCGCGAACAAATATCCGTTGAATTATCGATTTCGCTTTTATCATGTCTTCGTGTTGATCTTCACTGTTTGCTATTTGATAAAATATCTAAAAAGTTATATACCAGCTCATTAAAAATTTCGTTTAGTATTCATTTGTATCTAAGAGATGCTTGATAAATTTAATTATTAAACAATTATTTTCTAACTAAAGTCAATGACTCACATTATCTGTTAACTTAGTAAAAGCTACAGGGTCGAAAATGGCTTCACATAAGCTAAGTAATTTCCCATTACTCCCAGAGATAAGCACGTGGTTATTAGCAAGAGTAAATGCATCACAAATCCTGTATAATAAAGATGAAATAATTAAACGAATTTCTTTTATATTTATTAATTAAAAGTTTAAATTTTCAAAGTCTTATTAGTTGAAAGAAATATTCTATTTTATGGCAGGGATTGTTGTAAAACATGAAGTATAAGTCCACTCTCCACGCCAACAGGGTCATGTGTCCAGCTAGCGTCACAGGAGCTGCCACAACGACAATGAGTAGCGACTACCTGGCTACGAGGCCCCGACTTTAAATTCGGAGTTTCGTGTCTCCTGGAAATGTTGATAATAACCCGGCCCTTCAACCCGAATTCTTATAAACTTTTTCTTGTCGCAAATATATGTCTAACTGGGCTTGAACTCGGGGACTTTCTGCTGCTAGGCGGGGGGTGATAATTGCTTCGAGACGGAAAATTGTCAGAAAAAAATGAAGCTAAAATTCAATCATTTAAAAATATTAAAAATTTTGCAAGAAAATAAAAAGGAAATGAAAATTAGTAAATGTAACTTGCATTGTGTTGATAGCATGATTGATTTTGTGCTGATAAGCTATCTGATGTAGAATACTTCTCGTATGAAACATCTCATAAAGATAAATCGCATCCTAAAGATTGACTTACAGATAAAAAAAGTTGAAAAGTTAAAACAAAAGTTCACTTTATCTCGTCCAGCAAGATGTGAAACCTTATCTGAAAATATCACTTTCATATTGATCAATATTCGGTTGTGATCAAAACTGTTATTCAATCCAAGGTGGTGAGCGTCTCTTGCAAAATAATCCCATTTGTCAACATCCACTCCATTTTTTTTGTTTGAAACAATCTAACATTTTATCAAAGATTATTTCACAATAAATGAACTTTAAAAATCCTATTTAAGCTTTGAAAATTGTAATCATAATGTTTGAAGAAGTAAGTGGTCTTCACCTCATACAAAAATCGTTTTTCTTTTGATCTCTGGTAATCAGACTCATCCTGAAAAGATAAATAATTGCTCAGAGTTTTAATACAAACATAAATAAACCTTTACATAACAATTTTATTTGTGTAAACAAACTTTGTATAGTTAAAAAATTAAATGATTTAAAGTCAAACCTTAGGTGGGTTTATGAGTTGCTTGATAAAAATCAAATCCTCTTTAAAATTCAATCCATATTTTTCAAACTCTTTCTCTAAATTGTTTTCTTTGATTAAATGTTCTAACATCATACAAGAAGCATCTTCATGCTGAGTAAAAGCCACATGAAAAAAAAGAGATTCTATGATAATGATGAAAATTGAAATCAGTTGAAAAGTTGAAATTTTTACACAAAAAAATTAGTAACGAACCTTCCATTTAATATCTGGTTTAATACTTGGTATAAACTGAGAATCAAACACATGAGAAAAAGGACCATGACCTATATGACAAAAAATATTTACAGAACATAAAAAAATTGAGTAACAAAAATTTTATGAAAATATTGGTGTAATTATTGTAATTACGAAACGTCAATCAAACTTACCCAGGTCATGGCATAAGGCTGCAATTTCAACACAAAGTATATCACGGTCATCAACCACATCAGGTTGACGGGCTTGAATATGTTTCAATAGTTTACCTGCCAGGTAACATGTCCTGAAAAAATTACAATTTTAATAATTTATTTGCCTTGAAAAGATATCAAAATATTTCTTTAATTGAAAAGCGAAATTATTTCTGAAATATTATTTTTTTAATTACCAATTTACTAACTATAAAGATTAAGATAAAGTTAGAAGATTTTTATATCATCAGTAAAGTAATAAATTTAAATATTTCAATTTAAGATACTCACCCAATACAATGTTCAAATCTGTTGTGGCAAGCACCAGGGAAGACATAATAAAGAGTTCCTAATTGCTTTAAATCTCTGAGTCTTTGAAACTGTCGAGTATCAATAAATTTGATCATTAGAGGATGAAGTTCAATGTGACCATGTATTGAGTCATTGAAAAACTAAAAAAAAAGTAAGATTTAATTTGTGGAATTTTATAAGTTATTTGAAACTTACTTTTGATTCTGTCATTTTCACTTTTGATTATTCATTAAAATATTATATTTTTTTAAAAACTTCAAACAATCTTTATTTAAAATAATATTTTTGCTAATAAGAAAATAATGTTGTTGACTTATAATTTAAATAGATAAGCTTATTTTTAAAGTATTCTAACTTTAATTAGAGATTTTATCGAAGATTTAGATATTGATTAATCATTCTTTTATAATAAATTTCTAATAAAAAAAAGTATTTTTTTCAAAATTGTTTGGTAAATCTCACTACAAAATATATAACTATTTAGCTTCTAATTAAAATGAAAACTTATGAAATAAATTTAAAAAAATAATGTAAAGATGTTATATTTATTACATTTACTTTAAATAATCAAACTTAGTTATTATTTTAAAGGCTATTTGTATACTTGAGGATTTACAAATAGCACAAACACTTTTTTAATTGTATCTACGAATATATTTACTTTAAAAGAAGATAGTCCTGAATATAAAATATAAATAAGAACCAAAATAACCAACCAATAAAAGCACAATTTTTATAGTAAAATTGGCCATGGATATATTATACCATTAAAAGTATAATAGAGTAGACATAGCTTATATCCATAATTATATATTTTCTATATTTTATTATCTTGCATTTCTAGCATAAATGTAAGAATATACTCAGTGGATAACCTAAAAACTATTAGCTGATAATAAAAATACAAACAAATATTATCAATTATCTTAATTTAAATAAACAAAAAATGATTTTTTTTAATATTACTAAAAACTTAATTTATAGGGTATTAGATCATGAATCAAAATCTAAAGAATGTCCTGCTGGGTGGTGATATAATGGTGATATAATATAAAACGAAAATCAAATCAAAAGCTTTTCCAAATAACATTAGTTTGTTTATGTTGTTGTAACCCTAGTTACACAAAAGTAAAAAATTAACTTAATTAATTAGAGATTATTTTATTACTAATTTTTCTTTAAAGTTATTTTAAATATAGACTAAATACTTTAAATTTTTATTTAAATAACTTTGATATATAACAAATGACTTAAAACATAAATATATAATAATATGAAATCAAATCGTGTTTATATAAGGAAAAATGTGGAAAACAAATGATCATAAATTAGATTAGTTGTCATTTTTATAAAAAATCTGAATTATATAATTAAGATATGATTTTAAAATTTAAAGTTAACGCACTTTGGGGGAAACCCAGAACTCGAAATTAAATGAAAATCTAACTTAAAATATTAAATACTTTAGTAAATATCCTTCAAGTATATTAAGTGCTGTTTACTTTTTCATCTAACTATTATGAATTAATCAAATTATAATTTATTTAACAAACATTACTTACAATAAAAAATATTCAACTATTATTTGTAAGTCCATTAAAGTTTGTTTTAATCTTCAATTGGTTACAAAATTTTAGAAAGAGGTAGTTAATTTTAATCATCCTTTTTGCCATTATATACTTTTCGTAAAAATGCATACGGTGTTCAGAGTGATCTTGTACTTTGTGGCTTCATATAGCTATGTACATCAAATCCCTTGCCTTACTGATATCTTGATCTTTCTGAAAAAGAAGATTATATTTCACTACACATATAGCTGTCTGATTAATCGATAAAAAATTATAGCAGATTGCAAGATAAATAAAGTGACATAAAACTTTTTAAAAGCCTAATCTTTTTGGCTGGTGTGAAGCAATAATACTTCATCAAAACTAATATTTGCTGTGAGTAAATTTTCGTTAAGCAGAGTGCAATATTGACATTGTAGAAAATTTATTTCATTATCATTACGATTCTATTATCTGGAAATACTTATATTTGCTATAGTAAGTAAAGGAAACAATTTCAAGTATTTACCTAAAAAGTCAATATTACATTAGTCAATTTTATTATCATTTGCATTTGACCGAAGAACAGTAATCAATCACAGCTTGCTGATTTAGAGAAAATGATTTAAATAACAATTGAATAACTTTACTTATAAATACGGAATAAAATACAATGAATTAAAAAAAAACAAATTCAATAAATCTTCTGAAATAAAACTTCTTGTTGAAACGTTACAAGGTTTTTTTTTTAACACCATAAGCTTTGAATAAATAAATTTTCACCTATTTATTTGTTTATAATTAATTACAAATTTAGTAAAATCTTAAAAGAGTTACTTTTTTAAACTTTGAACGTCTTATATATTTGAATATCATTTTATTTATTAATTGCCAAAAATCTTTTGTAAATTTCTACTTAAATTTCAAGATTATAAATAAAACATTTCAACAATTTGACTAATTTTAAGTTATATAAAATAGAGGAATTTTTAACTTCTATCATTCAATTTTCAGCTAATTCGTTTGAAATTGATTTTTTCTATGATATTCCATTTTACTTGGAGATTGTTACACCAATAATAATTCACAATTTTTCTGAAGTACTCGATGATTTTTATCGTATCTCGATGAACCAATAAGATGATATAGAGAAAGTTGTGCTTGGTAATCAAAGACTCTCTTGTTTATGGATGTATATAACGTTAAACTCACTTATAATCTGATTGAACTGAAAATCTTTATGTATAATTTATTAAGAATAATAAAGCTAAACGTAGAAGCACCTTTATTTTGGTAGATAAATTGAGGAAATTTATGGTCTTGATTATAAAATCTTTAATTAATTATTACATATAAATTAATACAAATAAGATTTTTGAACAGCTTCATTGAAAAATAATAAAACTAAAAATATAAAAGGCTCTTCAGATTTATGAATGTTAAAATTGATTTTTCAAAGTTTTTTCGATCATTAGGTAGATAAAAGTGCACTTGAATTTTAACTGAAGAGTTTTTATAAATATTTTTATATCTTTTTATTGATTATCTTTTAAACAAAAAGCAAATGTCATTAACAAAAGCAACGTCTATTAGATTTGGTTTCTCATAGATTCCAGTTAGTCTATGATAAATAGATCTAAAGCTGTTTTGTATTAAAAGAATTACAATTTTTTGTTAAAACTTTATCAACTTGTAGAAGAAGTTATTTAATTATATTTTATTTATTTAAACTCTGTAGAAAGTTGTTTAAATTTGAAAGTTTAGGAAGTTAAACAGATAGCTAAAAGATTCTAAAAACGTTTACTGTTTAGAAAAATATAAAGTTTTTAGTGAATTTTATACCAAGATGACGTACAAGTGGCTCTTCTTAACAATTTTGTGTCTCTTGCTGTTTTCCATCAAAGTTTCATCTAATGATGAAAATGATGATGATTATGAGGTCGTTGACGAACCACATTTTATACAAGTTAAGTTTGATGAAGATATTTGGTTGAATGAAGATAATCCAATTGAAATCTCCCACCACTTCTTTCAGTATAACAGAAACAAAAGACCAATAATCCTCGTTCAAAAGAAGAAGATAGAAGAAGTAAATCATAGATTTGATGATTTTTTTTACTATTATATCTTTTTAGGAAAAATATTATTCTGTATTGATGCTTGATCCTGATGCTCCAAGTCGAGAAGATCCTAAATTTGCTGATTGGTTACACTGGGGACTTTATAATATCCCAGGAGAACTACTTCAATATGGAGCTTTAGATGTTGATGAGCATGCTGCTTCTGGTTTCAAACTTTTTGATGTATTTGCTGGTAAAAAATTCAAACTTTAAAAATCATCTTTAAAGTGCTACTCTTTAAATTTCTTTTTCAGAATACAACTCGCCAACGCCACCTAAGGGTAGTGGTCCACATCGGTATAATGTGATCTTATTGATGCAGGAAAGACCTCTTATTCAGTTTATTCCTCCTGTACAAAATCGTGCCAATTTCAGTCTTGAAAATTATTTGAAAAAATATAAAATGAAAGAACTTATAAGAGCAACTTTTACCACTGAAAATATCTGATGTGTTTTAAAAACTGGTGAAAATAAACTATGATAAAATGAAAATTATTTGTTTACAATCGATAGAGTTATTGCAATTTTTTTAAGTGTCTACAAATCAAAAATATCTGATAATTTAAAATTAGATTTTACAACAAATGGTATATATTTATCACAAGTCAAACACCAAACGAAAAATGGATAAGCAAAAGCTGTCTATATAAGCTTGATGACTTTATTTTGATCTTGATAACTACATGAGAAATTCATCTATTTATTCTTACGTTAGTTCAGTATTTTCCTGTAAGCCTGGAGGCAATGAACAATCGTCAGTTGAAGTTGTCTGATATTACATTTTTAAGCGAACAATTGAATGTCTGATAGCCAAACAGTTTAAAATTATTTCTTTTAATTACAACTAATTTGTTTAATAATTTTCAAGCTGGTTTATTTTTAGTCAACAAGATTTCTTTATTTCTTTAATATATTGAAGTTTATTTTTTTTATCTTCTTGTCAATAAGCAAGTCTAATGCTTTTAGTTCCTCTTTTGTTTGTCTTCTTCACGTTTTTTTAAGTAAAGTCTAGGTGAAAAGTAAATTATAAATAATGCCAGCACTTTCTGATATTTAGAAGTAACTGGTTAAATCAGGTTCTTGTTCGACCGAATAATGTTTATAGAAAATGTTTTTAAGCACCAAAACGTAGTTTTTAGAAGTAATTGTTTTGTCATGCAGTTGATAGCATTTAAAAAATGAGTAAACGTTTTTAAAGAAATGATAAAACAAACAAACAAGATTAAAATATGATTCTAACCCTGGTACTTACTGTCTTAATCACTGAAATGGTACCTTGGACAGATGCTCAAGTTATTCGTAAGCTAACCAAATTTATCTTTAAACTTTTGAAAAAAGATTTGCTTTATCGCATTTGTTTACATATTTGAAGTATATACCTTGAAATATTTAGCAACGACAAATTTTGATTTAAATCTATCAGATAAAAACTAACTTTATTTGTATTCTTATAGAACCTTGTATTTTGAATGGAGTAACTTATAGACATGGCGAGGTTACAGTAGAAATGCAAGACAATGGGTTACTATACAGATGTTCGTGTAATCTTGCATTAAATGGAAGAATGCAGAGAAAATGTAACTCATCCCGTAAGTCTTTAATTACTCTATATAATTAACTAATAAAAAATGTCGCTTAAATACTTGAAGATTTTTTAAAAATATTAAGAATTAACCAAACAACTTTTAAGTTTATAACAACAATTATTAGAAAAATTTCCGTTAAGTAATTACCACTGATTATAAAATTAGAAAATTTTGGAAGCTTTTAAACAGTTGTCAACGCGTGTAGAAATTACGTTGTCTTGAACTGAATGCTATCAAAAAATTAAATCTTTTTTTATTAAACAAAGTTGTAAGTCATCTAAAAATAAAACTGATTACAAGTAACTTGTTAATTTTGTTTTAACATAAAATCTGTGACATTAAAACTTTGATTTAGGTGAAGACGGGCACTTAGTAATAGCAGCCATCAACAGTATTGGGAAGTTTGCTCTTGGTGATGCTTTTGCTTTCTCGAAACCATTCATAAAAGTTAATTGCTGATAAAATCTCATCATTTCTGATTCAATTAACATTTATAGGACCTTCCTGGAACAGTTGTAGCTGTGGACGTCAACTTGAAAAAGGACTTTATTTACTGGACAAATGTGGGCTTTAACTCAACTGGGATTTACCGAGCTCATTTTTCAGATGGGACACACATTGTCCAAATTATCTCTAATGGTTTGCCTAACTCTATTTTCTTTAAAACCACATTTAAGTCTCTTGTAACTGATACAGAAGTAGATGAGCCTAACGGTGTAGCTGTAGACTGGCTTACTGGTAATGTGTATTGGACAGACGCACAGCTTGGCGCTATTTATGTTGCTAAAGACGACGGAAGAAACAGAGCTCGATTGATTGGAGGTTTATCTGCACCGCGTGGAATCGTTTTAGTTCCAACTGAAGGGTGTGACCTCATCATCTCCACGGCAACCAAACTTAAGCTAATTTGTTTATAGTTTGATGTTTTGGTCAGATCAGTCCCGGGGCACAATTGAAAGGGCGAATATGGATGGGACAGGCAACACAATACTGGTCAATAACTTAATATGGCCCAATGAAGTTGTAGTGAGTCCTTTGAACAGGTTAGTCAATACCAAGGGCCGCAGGGTACCTCAGTAACCACAATTTCAGATACATCTTCTGGATTGATGGAGGAACAAAAAAGATTGAAAGAACAGATTTTGATGCTAGTTTTGAGTCTTATAAGAAGATCTACGACTTCTCTGAAACTGGAAGTTCTGCTGCTTACGGACTTGCTCTTTTGGATAACAGACTTTATTTTGCGTCAGTTGATTTTAAATTAAGATCAATCATTCGATATGTTTTGTTGTAGGTTATGGAATAAGAAAAAGATTTATTCAATTACTATAGAAGGAAGTGACTGGAAGGTCTCAACTGAAATCTCAGCAAATTATCCCATGGGGATAATAATAGTTAATACTAAACTACAAACTCATCTGAGACGTTAGTATCAACAAATTGTTTTCTCATTTCTACTTTTTAATCGTTCATTCATAAAATTACATTTTCTGTCTCGTACCAATTTGAAAAAAGTGAAAAAAGTTTGAGTTTAGTTTTAAAATAAAATCTTTTGAACTTTCAGCATCTAATCCATGTTGGCGAGAAAGTGGGAACATGTGTAGTCATTTATGTCTTCCAGTATCTCACGTCAATCATCGATGTGCTTGTCCTTCTAATACTGGACTTGTATTAGCAAGTGATCAACACACCTGTAAAAGTAACAAATATTTCCTCTCAGTAAACGATCAAATTCAATCTTTCACATTTCTTCTAGTTCCTCAGAAGTTCCTTTTATGTACTTCATTAGAAGAAGGAACAGTTTTAATCATTTCTTTAGATGAAGGATCATCTCAATTTCCACAGGTCCTTGTACAAGCTGATCAACCAACTGCAGTAGATTTCGACCCCATCGAAAAAGTTAGTCATCAATCACGTGTTGACGTCATCAATCACATGTTGACGTCATCAATCACATGGTGACGTCATCAATCACATGTTGACGTCATCAATCACGTGTTGACGTCATCAATCGCGTGTTGACGTCATCAAGCCCGTGTTGACGTCATCAATCACGTGTTGACGTCATCAATCGCATGTCGACGTCATCAATCACATGTTGACGTCATCAATCACATGGTGACGTCATCAATCACGTGTCGACGTCATCAATCGCGTGTTGACGTCATCAAACCCGTGTTGACGTCATCAATCACATGGTGACGTCATCATCTTCTATTTGTGTTCAGATGGTTTATTGGAGTGATGTCGGAAGAAACGGTATCTACCGTAAACATCTTTCCGCGCGACCTCCTGAGCTTTTCATCAATGATGGAGTAGAAGATGTAGATGGTGAATGACGTCATGAGTGACGTGATTATTGATGAAGATGTTTCTGATGCAGGACTGGCTGTTGATTGGCGTAATCGACATTTGTACTTCACTAATATCGGTTGGGATGGAAGAGGAAGATGGTTTCATCGAATCGAAATCATCGAACTCATTCATCCATATCGACGCAAGATTCTGACGTCATCAGGACTTGATCGACCACGTGATATTTCCATCGACAGCAAATCAGGGTTCTTTTAAATCTTTAAGATCTTCATTTGTCAATAAAGATAAAAATCACAGATTTCTTTACGTCACTGATTGGGGTAAAAAAGGAAAGATTTTAAGATTCGATTTGGATGGTAAAAATCCACAACAGCTCCCTCTGGTGGTCGAAAATCCAAATGGAGTTGCTCATAGTGGGAAGCAGATCTATTTTACAGATTCAAAATACAAATCTACAATTAAAAGAAGCAATGGGACACTGATCTTTGGAAAACTTCCGTCTCTTTCACATTATGATGCCTTGAGAGAAGATTTTAAAGAAATCGAAAATATTCCCATGGAGGTAGAAATATGAGATTTTAATTTGCTCCTAGAAGATGACCTACTTTTAGATTCCATTTGGATTGACATATGGTGATGGGAGTTTGTTTATGACTGACTGGGGATTAGGATCAATTTATAAGATTGATGTTGGATACAAAAAAAATAAAAAAGATTTCCAAGAAATTGCTGTTGGCATCCAAAAACCAACAGGGGTTCAATTCGCAAGATTAGATCCTCTTGAATCAGGTAAAGATCTAAATTTAGATGAATGATCCTTAAAATTGATCTTCAGAAGAAAAAAATCCTTGTGAAAGTCCAGCAAGTTCATCTTGCTCTGAAATGTGTGTTCCTGTTGGATTGGAAGATTTCACTTGTGTGTGTCCAGATCTAGGGAGTACTGTTCTCTCAGATAATCAATATCGTTGTGTAGGTGAGTTCAGAATCTTATGATGAAGATCATTACTGATGAAGACTCTCTACAGAGTCTGATGAGTTCTTGTTGATTGCTGATCGAGTTAGAATCATTCAAAAGAGCTTGAAACCAGCTGATTCAGTATATTACGTCATCGTTGGAGGTAGCGACTACCTCAGCAACATCCAAGCAGTCGCGTATGATCCTGAAAATAAATTCATTTATTGGGCTGACAACGGAAGAAAAAGAATAGGAAGGAAGTTGCTGGAAGAAAACGGGAAGGGAGAAGAAGAAACGATCTTCTCAGACATCTGTAAATGAACTTGATGCCCTTATGAGCTCTTCTGATCTTCTTCTGAACAGATGCTGTGGAAGGGATGACGCTCGACTCTCAACAACAACTTTTATATTGGACAGATTCAATAAAAGGAACAATCGAAGTTGTCGATGTTGCCACAGCAACCTTCTCCCACGCGACCATTCTATCAAACTTACATGAACCACGTGCCATTGCATTGAATAGTAAAGAAGGGTGAGATAAACGATCAAATACTCTACATCTTTAAGACTTTATCCCTCAGTTTGGTCTTCTGGACAGAAAGTGGACTTCATCCTGGTGTCTTTTCAGCCACTATGAGTGGACAAGACACACGACAAATAGTGAACGGTGGAATCCACAACCCAGGTGCCCTGTTTTTCAATTCAACTACTGACTTGTTGTGGGTGGGTGACAGTAAAAACATCAACATTCAATCGTTTGCTTATAGTGGTAAGTAGAAGGTACTTTCATCAGTGATGGTGCTGGAGATGGTTGTTTTGTTGGTAGGTACTGGTAGTGTTTTGGATTATAGCGACTTTCATGGGATTGCTTCAAGTATAAATGGAATAGTTGAGCTTGGAAATAGTTACATTTTAAGTGATTCAAAAAAGCAACAAGTGATTTGGTCAAAAAACTTTGAAACGGAAATTCTAATAGACGATATGTTTAGACCAACTCAAATATATTTACAACAAGTTTATATATCACCAGGTATTTACAAATATCTAATCTTTTTCTTGAAAACTTCAAACTAAATTTTAAAGGAGTTAGTTCAAGATGTTATCCAGAAAGTTGCAGCCACATTTGTGTTCCTAAAGGACCATCTTTTGCGTGTGTTTGTCCTGACACACTTGTGTTAGATAGCGATCTTATAACATGCATATCTGGTAGGCATATACTTGTTGTTTAATTTGCTGTTTATCAGAAGTTTTTTTAATTTCAAAACAGAAGATTATTTAATTAATGCAAAAGACATTTTTATTCATAGTTTAAATTTATTCTTTTAAATAATTATTTAGTGTTTCATTAATAACTTCTCAACAATCTATTTGAAATTCTGTATTTTCAAAGAGGAAAAAGTCAAACGATTAGAAGTTCATAGTGGAACAACTACTTCGCTTCCACTAAACACTACTACAGCTGCATGGGCGAATCTGATAATTACAACTACAGCAGCAATTTTTGTAAGAATTGAAATTAATTCTAGCTGATCAGTTTATTAATTGATTCTTACAAATATTGATCAAAATCGAGTCGATTTGTTCAAGTCTTATCGCTTAAACTTCAGGGTAATCTTTAGATGTTGTTTTTTAGACTTCAACTGCAAATGCAACAACAATAGCAGCAACAACTATAAATTCAACAAAAAACATCGAAACAACAAGAATCCTAACAACAGAAACAACTATGGTTGAAACTACAATTGCTACTACGCAACCACCAACAACAAGTAACCAACCTACTCAATGACGTCACTCTTAATCAATTGGATATAACAGCTCCTAGTCCTCCTTACTTCAAGGACTGTGGAGGAATGAGATATGAAGTTGTTCTTCCTGAAACAAGCTCAAAAGTTGAAGTGTCCGCGAAACTTCTAGATGTTTTCGCGTTTGACGGAAACAATAAAATGCTTAAAGTACAAATCGCTGAGTCTGACTCAATCGAACTTTATGCTTCTAGAAGATCTCAGAGTCTGATTCTTTCAGCAACTGACGATTATCAACGTTCGATCACCTGTCAAGTGAACGTCACAATAAAAGGTCCGCTGTTTCTTCTATTCGATGACGTCATAAAGATTTATTTGTAGATGAGACTCCTCCAAGAGTTGTTGAATGTCCGAAAGATATGAATGTTGAATCATTTGAGGATGATGAAACAGCTTTTGTGACATGGCCAGACGTTGTGTTTGAAGACAACTCACAACTGAAACCAAAGATTTATTCCAACAAGAAACCGGGTCTTTTTTCACTAGGCATCCACAACATCACCTACACCGCAGTTGATTCTTGGGATAACACTCAAGTGTGCTCTTTTCTGATCTCTGTCACTAAGATGGGTAAAATCACGCAATGACCTTGACCTCCAGTATCTGAACTTTCTGAATTCTTGTAGAAAATTTATGTGGAAAACCTCATCAACCACAAAACAGTTTTCTCATTTGCACAAGTACAGATAGCAGAAGAAAAGATGTCCGTCAATTATGTACAGTTATCTGTAAAGATCGACATTTAATGACATTGGATGAACCTCAAGTAGAGTGTGAAGGAATGAATGAATTATGGCTTCCAAATCTTGCTCAGAATATTTGTAGAGGTCAGTATCTTCTTTGAATCTTATAGACTAGTCCACCCAAGTTGATGAGTTTTGTTTATTTGCTAATTTTGTAGAAAAACTGAACTTTTCATTAATATATCAATTAAGTCTGCAGATGTAGGATCAACAGGAGGTGAAAATTGATCTAATTTTTGTACAAATTTTTACAGAACCACTTCCAGGAAATGTTCGTCAGAACGTTCACTTTGAGTATCCATGCCCTTGTACTGACACAACTAAATATTACGAGAATCAGTTGGAGCAATTAGGAAAGTCCTTGAAACTTCACTCTGAGTGTGAGTCAGAAAAGATGAAGTTGGGATTTTGTACAGATTCAAAGAGTAAACTGAGATTAAACTGTAACGATGAAACTACTTTAGAAGTTGTAATCACAGTAAGCACAAAGTTGGTCTTCGTTTTCTTCCATTTATTTTATCGTCAGGTGGATTTGGCTTCAACAAAAGATTTAAAAAGTACTGAAGAAGCGAAGAACTTTGTGACTAGATCAGCCACTGATCTCATGTTTCAAGCAACAAACGGACAAATTTCAGTTTTAGGTTTCTTGTCAAAATCTCCAAAAAATTTGCTGAGATTTAATTGATGTTTATAGGAACAGATAAAGAGATGTACTCGGCCAAATCTGCAGCCGTCCAATTTAGTAAAGTTGAAGTAATTTGTCCTGAAGGAAATATCAACAGCACTGATGGTTGTAGTAAGTAGAAAAAATCGTCCAATAAAAATACATCAATTGATTCTGTTCAGCACCTTGTCCGGCCGGTACTTATCTAGATGGAAACATCTGCAAGTTCTGTGATTTACACCACTACCAGAGTCGAACAGGACAAACATCGTGCTACAAGTGCGCTCGTGACCGGGGAACCACCATTCGAGGCGCCCAGCACGTTTCAAATTGTAAGTTTCCATGGATACAGCAGCTGGAAAACATTGGTTTGTGTCTCAGGCAAACTGATGAAACGAGATAACGAAGCAACGCAAGTTGATAATAATCAGATGATCATGGTAATTGGAATCGTTGGAGGAATCATTTTATTGATTGCCTTAGGACTAATAATCTATTTTGTTATCGGACGAATGCGAAATAATAAAATGAAGAAGGCGCGCCGTGAAGAAATTCTGCGGAAGAAGCAGCAGGTTATTCCCGCTGAATTTGCTTTTAGGGTTCGATTCAACTTTTGCGTTAAAGGAGATAGAGATGAGAAGCATCCGAAGATCAACAAATCGAAATCGACGGACGCAACGTCCAACTTCAGTTCCTAAGCCTAAGATATCAAGTAAGTCTTGTGACGTCATCAATTCGAGAGCTAAAGTGTTTGTTAAGAAGTAGATAAGAGTAATGAAATGACAAGAACTTCGTCGGTGAGAAGATCTAAGAAGATAGAAAAGATTGAAATAAAAAAAAGTCCCGTGGATCAAAGTGAAAAGAAGGATGTGATAAAAAATGAAATGTTAGATGATGAGACTACAGTCGTGTCAGTGACGTCACTAAACCGCGCTCAAATGAAGCAGGTTTGTCATGTGACTGAATGATCATCAATTATTCTGTTGCTGTTCAGTTGCAAGATAAAAAGCAATCAAACCCAACCGAGCGGAACAAAAAAGCTCAAGCTGATGACGTCAGCAGATCAGGAAGTATACGCTCGATCCTAAAGAAGAGTGGTAAAAGAAATCTTCTTCTTTTAGCGTTTATCTAAACAATTGCTCAGCAGATCCAAGACAAACTCCGCGATATGGAAGTTTAAATCGAAACCAAATGATAAATCCAGCTGCGGTCCATTATTCAGGAAGTCTCCGTGCAGTTCGACCCAGGGTAGCGGTCCCTCGTCCAGTTCCAATGCGTCAAATGGGTCCACCTCGTCCAATGTTTCCATTAGGGCAAAGACGGCCGTCTTTAGGTCCTCATCCAACTATAGGAGGATACATGGAAGATATTTATCGACCGACAAGTTGGTTAACAAACACTGAAACTGGTTGATGTGAAAACGTTTATTTCCAGTTGACCATCGAATTAGATATTCAGGGTATTGGAATCGTCCCAGAGATCCACGACACGCAGATTTTCGCCAAGTGCCAAGGTGAGTGTTGAGATGTTGAGTTGAAAGTTTCAATTGTTCTTTATAGATATATGATGAATAATCCTGGTTTGAATCCACAGTCTTCTCTTTATCTACAACGAATGCGACATCCTTACTACTAGTTGTAGTTTACAATAAAATTGTTTACATGTTGCAATCATAAAAAGTTAACTTTAGTGAAGTTATCAGCAGTTTTTATGATTTTAAAACATGTGTTATCAAATAATACTAAATAGTTTTAACAAGAAATGTATAGGACTAAATATAAATACTCTAATCAAGTTTTTTGTATTTAAAATTATTTTAATATTACAAAACAATAAATTTAATTGTAATACTTTAAATAATTAAACTTTAAACTAACAAATATAAAGTTAATACCAGATTATCATAACTAGAAAATCTGTGCTAACATCTTAAAATTTGATAATGTTTTTACTAAGGTAGTAGTTATTTTACAGTATTTGACTGAAAAAAATTATTACAGCCGATGACATTATTTAGGATAAAAAATTTGTATGTTCTTATGTCAGCCATAAGTTATTTAGAGAAATAATTCTCTTAGAATAATGAAAAATAATTTTGTAGTACTACTTTTTGAAATAAAAACTACTGTTACTAAATTTACTGTTTACAAGTAAATCAAAATATTATTTTGCTTCTATTTAAGTTGTGTAAATGTTCTATTAAAATTAGTCAGTCATAAATTATTTTCAATTTTAGTTGATAATTAATAAGTTTTGAAAAAAACTTCAACAACTAAAATCAAGATTGAAAATTTTAATTAAAAAATTTAATAACTCTATTTAATAATAATATTTAATAATATTTCTAATTTTTAATCTTTTAAATTAATATATATTTTGAGAGGTAAGTTAGATTATAAAAATCAACTTCACATTTCAAAAAACTGCAAACAAATTAGTCAGATTAAATTTGTATTTTGAAGTAAAAATTACAAGAAGTTATTTGAAGTTATTTGATTGAATTGTGTAAACGTGTACAATGATATTAAAAATTTCTTATTCCAAAAGCTCTAGATAAGCGTCTTTAACCAAATTTTTAAATGTAAGGTAGTGTACTCTTTCATAAAAATTCCAACTTTCTCCAGATAACTCAGATTTCAAAGT
This sequence comes from Pegea sp. RAD2-039, assembly GCA_034620365.1. Classification (NCBI taxonomy): domain Eukaryota; kingdom Metazoa; phylum Chordata; class Thaliacea; order Salpida; family Salpidae; genus Pegea; species Pegea sp. RAD2-039. The sequence continues at coordinate 569,084 of JAQGEQ010000090.1, forward strand.
TTTTTCAGTGGCATCTCCATCTTTAGAAACCATAAATTTTAAACATTTTTTTACAAGATGTTTAAACAGTTTAAGATCAGAATAATTGTCCAAAAAACTCTATAAAACAAATTTAACCTGATAAAAAGTAAGAGTGTGAAAATGAACAAAATACTCTACAGACAAAAACTTATTATAAAATTTATAGGACATAAATACATTTTAAACATAAGCAAGAATCAAATACATCTAACTAACCGCGTTGGCAACTCCAAATCCAAAATCAATGAGTTTTGTTTTTAATGTTATTGGATTGATAAGTATATTGAAGGTACTAACATCTCCATGCTGAATGTTGTTAGCTAGGAGTGTTGCCAACGTTTTAACAATCTATTTAAAATCAAATTTTCATTAAGAAGTATTTTTCTTATTGTTTCATATTTACTTGAGATACAATTATTTTAAATTTTTTTTCATTATCAGTATTTCCTGGTTGAATGTAGATTCGTAAATATTCTTGCAAAGTAATATAGTTTTCATCGAACTCCATAATAATCACGGTTTCGTTGTCACCCTGAAAATATTCTTTGTATCCAATAACACCTAAATCAATAATATAAGTTAAATGTTAAGGAACCTTCTCACACCTTCAGATAATCCACTTGCTACCTCCAAAACTTTAACTTCATCCGGTACTTCATCATGTTTAGTTTCTTTAAGTAGCTTGCAGGCAACTTTTTCTCCTGTTGTTCTGCATGTAGCTGAAAGAAACACATTTATTTAAAAGTTTTTAGCAAAAAAATATTAATAATAACCTTTGAATATAGTTGAATTTGATCCTTTTCCTAAAACTTTGTTCAAAATATACTTGTTAAGAAATTCTTTGTTCTCGATAGGTTGTTCTTCAGCGTCAATCATTGTATGAAAGTTAGATGTCAAAATTTACTTAGAATTCTAAACTATCTGCATTTAAAAAAATACTTTAACAGTTTCAAATATTTGTTGAAAACTTTGAAAATAAAAACATCATTTTGTAAAACAAATCACCCGTTATCTTACACATAAAATCGTTTATCATCTACTCATAAATCTGTTATATAGTAGCTGCTTAAATGTTTCATAAAATTATACTTTCAAAATCAACTTTATCATAGACGCCATGTAAGTAATCAGACTTTTTCAACATGAATTATTCACAATGAAAGTCTGAGATTTATAGATTTATATTTTCAAATGATATTTTACTTTTTCTAATATTTTTTGTAGAAGTATAAATGCTCTAAGATAAAAGTTAAAATATCTAAATTAACTTTTTTTCAATTATATATTTCATATTTTTAAAGAGCTAAAAATTACTTAAACTTTACAAGCTAGTTTTGTTAAGTTTTACTAAGTTTCAAAAAAATCTCTTTCTAAAAACTTCTTTATTAAAATTTGTAATAATTATGAAACTTTTTAATAAAAATATAAAAAGTTGTTCATAAAAAACTTTAGAGGTTGTTGTTCTACTTCTGCAGATTTGGCAATTTCAATTGAATGTTGAGTAATTTCTATCTATGGCTTGTAATATTCGGTTAATCAAGAATTACATTTACCATTAACAGGGTTAAAATCAACCAAACACTTCATGCCCTTATGAAAATATAACAATCATCGCTATTTAACCTAATATCTGACTGACAATCAGAATTTTTATAATACTTAGGATTTACTGATAAGAAATTTTGAATTACAGTTGTATAGTAACAGGTCATCATTTCAAAATCTTTTTGGTTTAGATACTTCAATTCTTTTTATTAAATTTTTATATCAAAACACATTTTTTAGTCTTAAGATTGATTATTCTTTTAAACTTTAGAAAAACTACTCAAATATTTAACCATTATTTCAATTGAACGCCACTAATTTGAATGAAACAAATTCTTTTCTTATCTACTTAAAAATTGACTTTATCAGCAACTGTCTACTACCATCTACCCAGACGCACCCTAACTCTTATAATCAAGTTTCAGCTATTTTGCAATAATATGATTGATACAATAAAAAACGTAATGAATGTTACGTTGTAATAGATGGGTCTTAAACCAAACGTTTTTGCGTCATCATACAAAATAATTTGAAAGTTTCTCAAAATCTAAAACACTCAAACTAAACATCAACAAGATTAAGTTCTTTTAACTATTTTGTTTAATTAAAACTAAAATAAAATAATATTTGCGATTATATACCTAATAATTAAAATACCTAAAAAAGCACAAAGATTTTGATAAAGGTCTTTATTTGGATGATTTTTCTGGAAACAGAATAAATCTTTTGAGAAATTTTAATAATCATATATAGATACAAGAATATGTTTTACTTGACATACTTTGAAAGTTATTTTTTACGTAATATTATTTTACAAAACTGTGATGGAATATTTTACTTAAGTTTGCATTTTCATGTTTATTGTAACAGATTGAAAATAGTAATTGAACAAAAATTGTTATTTTAAACTAATCATGACAATTATTCAAATTTCTACAACTGCTAAATATATTTTAAATATATCTAAAATTATGAGTAAAGAAAATTATAAACAATCTCTCAGCATATTTAAGTTAAGCTAAAAAATTAAATATTTAATGTGATTCAAAGCTACTATCACTCTTGCTTCTGCGCACAAAGTTGCGTAAGAGTCCTGATAAAAGTCCTTGTAAAGCCAATCCGATAAGTTGTGTCCTTAGAAAAGTTCCTTGACTGAAGCTAAAGACTCTTGAATGAGAAGTTTTGTTCGTCGGTACAACAACAAGAACCGAACTAACGCCTCATGTAATGTCTTCTACTAATCTGTAGCTAGAAGTTTTCTGATCTTTAACATTACTCCAGATTATTATATTTCTCTACTTGACCATTCCGCAGTAGAGCTACAAAGTTGCCATATCACTTGAAATTCATTTTTTGATAATCATTTAGCTGTAGAGACATGATTAGACCCTCGACTTGAATGGACTAGGAATCGCCTCAGCACAAGGAAAAGAAATAAGATATCTCAAAACAATGCACAGAAAAAAATATATTCTTAGCACTACCTGTAATAAGGCCCTTCAAATCAACATTATATTTTTCTATGAGTATCTTTGTTCAGAGTAGTATCATCCTGAGTTCAGAGCGTGCCACTTTAGCACCTTCTATTATCAGCAAGAGAGCCTGGATGTTCATCACATTTTGGTGAAACCCGGTCAACACAAATCATGGTGAAGCGTCTCTGATTTAATCTTAGTTTCATCGCAAGTTTTAAACGTTTAGAATCAGGATTAATTCGATTTCTTCCAAAACCTTGGAAACAAAGATTTTCTACTTCAACGGTCAATTTTGTCCGGTGGACTTTGAGGAAACAACTTTCCTAAAAAGTTTTTTCATCTTTAGAAACCATAAACTGTAAAAATTTCCTCAAATTCTTTTCTAAGAAACTATCTTTGGAGTAGTTCTTAAATAAACTTTATAAAACAAATTTTAATCTTATAAAAAGTACGGATGTTATTATTTATATGTTTTTGAGGAATAAGAATGAACAAAATACTCTTACACTGGCAACAATTGATCGTTTATAGGATTTATACGATGTTTATGAGAATGTGTGTCAGCGAGAGATGCTCTCTTCAGGCACCCTCCTTCGTATTTATTGTAAAAAATAAATTACAACAGCTAACTTTACAAATACTTTTATCAAACTTCATGATTTTTTTTCTAAGCCAACGGCCTTGGTACGATTTTCACATAAATCACAACAATTCAGTAAAGCATCAGCCAGGTTAAGTTTATCTACTACACTTCTCCACTAGCAGTCTTTACTCAGAATTATCTCTGCTTCTAAGTTACCATTCGAAAGTGAAGAAGTAATGCTGTAATCAGAAACAGCAAGATATCTTCAAAAGAATATTATTTAAAAGAGATTATTAATGAATTTTCAGATAATACAATTTTGTTGTGACAAATATTATTTTGAAACTGGAACAAACAGATTAATTAATTTCAATAGATTCTTTATAAACTTTCAGATTAAGCTAAAGTGAAAAATAAATACAAAATTTTCTATTACAACTGTTATGAAGATGATTGTTTATATTTTGATGTTGTAATTATTCGATTTGTTGTGCTGTAAGAAAAACGTTTTTAAAATCTTTGCTGTTGGCATTTATCAGTCTCATTCTTTATAGTTAGCCGCAAAGTAAGTAAAAGTCTGAAGTTTCTGTTTTCAGATTTTGTAAAAGCTTTGATAAAGACAGAAAGTAAAATTTGTCTAATTTGTAGCAAGATTTTCTAAAGTAATTTTTTTCTTTCAATTCAGTTAAATATTCACAGCATTAAAAATTATTAGGATTTTTTCTTCCAAATAATATTTTTATATAGTTATTACGATAATATATATAGTAGTGTCTCAAAACTTGGAATAACAGATCAATATTAAAAGTTACAGTTAAAAAGCTTTTAAATAATGTGTTTCAGATAAAATACTTATTTTAATTTTATCTTTACTAGATATCAATTCGCAAATGAATGTTCAAAAGTTAAATTATTAAGTTCCTACAAACACAAAACAACTAAAGTGATTGTTACTGAAATGATTTATGTCTTCGTCTTCTTTCACTTATTATAAATTCTTTAAAATGTTCTCTTTACTATAAAGGATAATATAACAACTTCTTGTGAAGCCGAAGATACCTAGTAATTTAATATGTTTTTAAAGATGTAATCAATATTGACAAGTCATTAAAAACTCTTTTATTTTATTCAGTCCAAAATTAATATGAAACTTTTTAAGAGTGATAACCTGTCAACGTATGCCTCCTGTTGGATTGTGTTTTTACAGTTTATCTTTTACATCCAGTGTGGTTACACATCAATGGTTCTAAATCCAACTGCTGAAAGCTTCAAATCTTTTATCAATTATACTTCAATGGTAAGATTTTCACAAAAACGGCTGGCTGTGAAGCATTTTGATTATGAAAAACACGTATTTAAGAATTATTTCTTTAGAGTAGTTATTAGAAACTAACACCAGCATCAAACAAACAATTTTTCCTCATTTGTCATTTTGCTGACTTAAAAGTATTAAAGTTTTTTTTATTAGAATAATTAGTTTAAAAGAGGATAAAGTACAACAAACGCACTTTTTACATTATATACATATTAATCTTTCAATATTTCTCTAAATACTTTTAGGAAAATGATGGAAAATTGTTGTCAAGTTCTCATCTTACTCTTCTTCTTGACTTATCGCAAGGAGCAATTTTTATTGGCGCCATATTTGGCGCCCTTTTGTCCTTCAGTTTAGTCTCTAAGTTAAGGTGAGGACAGTTTGAAAAGTTTATCAATTTGTTTTTATGTTTGTTCAACTACTAAGCATATCAAATACTCTTTAATTTTAATTGACAGATCTTTTAACATAACACTAATCAGCTAGAACAGCTTTCGTTTAATTTAAATAGAATGTGTTCACTATGTTTTGTTCGATTATTTTCAGAAGAGTCGTTAAGAATAACTGTGTTTTCTTCAACAGTCGAAAGAAGAACTTAATTATCATTCAAGTCCTTCTGCTAATTGGAAATCTAGCAACTTTTCTATTCTTCTCTGCTCTTCATAAAATTGAAATTTTTATATCGGGTCGCTTGCTGCAAGGAATAACACGAGGAATGACTAGCAATTGCCTTTCTCTATTTATTGCTGAGATGTGTGAACGAAAGACCTTATACTTTTATCAAGGATATCTACGATTATCATTCTTTATCACTGGAAAAATAATAGCTTCAGTTTTAGGGCATCCTTCTATTCTAGGTCAGATGGAGAAATTACAATTCTTATTTGCGATTCCTCTAATATTTTCTTTGTTATTTTTTGTGTTTTTACCCTGGATCACTGAGACTCCGGCGTATTTGGCGCTTTCTGAAACCAATATGACTGATTATAAGTCCTTATCACCTCCATCAGATTGTAGTCCTTCTTTTAAGCTACTTAGTAAGCTACGTAAGACTAGCATCAACGACATTAAACAAGAACATCAGTTGATGTTGGAAGAAGTGAAAAGCGAATTATTTTTAGAACACACAACACTATATCAGCTGTTAACTATTCCTCGATACAAGAAGTTATTCTACATCTGTTTGTCTATCCCTTTTTTTCAAACTTCGGGGTACACAATAATCTTTCTTTACTCTTCAACTTTTTTAAGTGAAATAGGAATCGGTATCAACCAATCAGCAAGCTACACAATAGGTAAGTACGCTTTTTAATATTAGTCGTATTCTATAAACTGCTTTTAGGTTTTATGTGTGCAACATTTTTCGCCGCCATTGTAACTTCTTGGATGTCAAAGTACTTTGGAACTCATCATATTACATTGGGAGCTTCTGTCGTTGCAATATTTTCTCAAATTCTTCTTACTTTAACTGAATTTTTGAAGAAATACGTTCAAACATCAACTTATAGCGGTCTTTACATTACTGCTACTATGGTTTTACTTTTAAGTTCTTGTGGAATAGTTCAGTCTGTTTATGTTGCACCAGCTGAGGTTTCAACCATTGTATCTCGCCCTTTGGTTTTGAAAATAATTTCTATTGGAGCTTTTAGTGTAAATTCTGTGATATCTTTAACGGCGCCGATCATATTCAACAAGTTTGGTGGTTATGGATGGATATTTTATACTATCTTCCTTGTACCTTCGGTAACTTTATCAGATATTTGAAAGTTAAACAAGTTAAATGCATAAAACTATTTTTCATAAACTTAGATTCAATTTAAAACTAATTCTTAATTTCTAACTAGCACATCTTTTTAATATAAATTATAATTTTTTAAAACCAGATTTAAGTGTTCTCAACCAATTAAAAATTGGCAAGTATTTTTTACAGGTTATTTTGTTTAAGATCTTGGTTCCAAACACCTTCAACAAAAACTATAAAGAAATTCAAGAAGAATTTGATAAATGATTTTGATATTTTTATAATTTAATGATCTTTCTAAGCTGTCATCAAACGATAAATATCTTTGTATTAAAATTACTAAATGATTGAGTAATCGATTTCAAAATCGTTAATATGTATTTATATAATATATATAATAATTATATAAATGTTTGAAAATTATTCAAAATATTTCAATAATTTTCTTTCCTTTTGATACTATCAAAAATTTCTAACTGTATTTTTCAATCTATATTACATTTTGACAAAATCAGGAATTCTATTTTAGTATCTGGAGAAGTTTACAGTGATAGATTAACTAAGAATAAAAAAGCTTAAAAAAGTTGAATTTCTACAAAATGAGTTTTTCTAAAAGTGCTTGTTAATATCTGATAAAATTTTTAACTTGTTTAGTTTTAGTAATTAAAGCTAGAAAAAATTTTCTAAACAGTTAAACAGTAATAAAGTTGTTTAATGCTAAATACTAACACGTCTAATTGCATTTAAATATCTGCAAACATTAGTGTAGCTTCTAAACTATATTCCAATAAATATTATAAAAGGTTTAGTAAAAATTGTTTAGTTTAAATCAAAGTTGCTTTTGCAACAAAATTAATTTTTAAATTCAAATTTTTTTTAACTTTTTGCACAAAATGCTTCTTTACTTTATGTAAAATGTCTTATGAAAAGCTAAAAGCTACAAACTTCTCCTATCTACCATCATAATTAATTAAAAAATTAACTTTTTTATTTGTTTAATTAAAAAGGTCAGACTCTGTTTGAGGTAACTGAAAATTTCACCTGTTGCTAATTTTAATTTTTCGTTTTATTTCAGTTTATTGAATAAAAGATTTTTTGTATAAAGGACGTTAGATTAAGAAGAAAAAAATAAATTAAATTAATAAAATAATGGTTATAATTTATAATGAAGTTTTTATAATTTATTATTAAATTAATTAAAGTAGTTTTTATAAAGTTATTTATAATGAATTAAATTATTATAATTTAATAAATTTATTTATTGGAAATTTAGTTTAAAGCATTAATTACAATTAAAACTACAAATATATTGACTATTATAATTCAATGTAACAGATGAAGTCGGAAAACTTATTTTTCAAATTCTGATCATTTCTATACAATTTTTAAACCAGAGAAAGTTTGTTTACTTCAAAAAAGTATAATTATAAATATGATAAAAGACTAAAATTAAGTTTATATTTGCAAAAAAAGCTAAATAAAAATCAAACTTTTATCACTTCAATTGGACCTCACAAAATTCGTCCTTATTTTTTGTTTAAAAAGTAACAAAGGAACAAACGTCTAATGTAAGCAGCTAATGACAAAATTGGTTTCTGACACAATCAAAGCTTTCAACACTTAATTTAAACGGATATTTTGAATAAAAATTGTTTAGGTTAAATTTGTACCTTAATTTGTTTCGATTATATCACTTAAAAGTTTTTAATTCACTACAAAAAGATACTGAGTATTAAATATTTTATCTGTTTAGACTAAACCATGAATAAATAGATTAACTAAGCCATGAAGGTTTTTGTAATTGACATTAGCTTAATCTATAGAAGATAAAAAGAAATCAATTTGTTAGTTTTTTAATTCTATTTAAGTAAAAAGTTGTGTTGGGTGTTTTTAAAAAGATCAATCTTAATTTTGAGCCAACTTTTGACGAGTAGACAATATTTGCGGGTTACTAAAAAGATCTAACAATAATAAAATTTTTAATTTATTCTTTATTTTATCAATAATTATTTTGATAGAATATCTAGCGACTTTAATATTTTTATCATTTGATTTTTTGGTTCTGAAAACTTTAAGATTTTAAAGATTAAAAGATACGCGTGATGATACAGTAAAAGATACTTAAGATTATGAGTTCCAAAGAAGGAATAAGTAACATCAAAATTATATTACAATTGTTCATTGAAAACCATAAAAAAATGTTTGAGTGTAAGTAAAGATTTTGAGTATTTTCACAGCACATAAGTCTTTTAGTCTTTTCACACATTTAACAAATAAGACTGTTTGTGAATAAAGTTTTATCTATATAAGGTCTAAGCCAGTACTACTGGTATAAATAACCATACTGTTAGATGCTCACATTTACATTTTAAACGTTGGTAACAGTAAAATGAATTTTTATTTTACAAGAAATTCAACTCTAATAATCGAATAGTTTTCTGCTAATCAAATAAACTTTATTAAGTCTAATATTGATTCCAACAAATGTTTTTTCCTAAAACTTTTAAAAAGAAATCATTTTTAAGGTAAATAGTTAAAAGTATCACAATATACAATTGAAGCCATAAAATTGATGTTTATTGACAATTTAAGGTCCATATTAATAATAGGGGCTGCTTCAGACGAGAACGGTCTTTCAGGATACGCTTTGGGTGATGATATTAAAAATAAAAGTGAAACACTAAAATGCAGAAAAATAAATAGTTTGTAATTAAGTGTTAATTTTCAAAATTATAAATTTGAAGTTATTACTTAAAAGACAAGAGTTAAATGCTGTACATCTTAAACATTAGCTTGAAAAAATTAACCAGCACTGTATACTTTTCTTGAAATAATTAAAAAAACGTTTTTTCTATCACTTATATGTAACTTTTAGATAAATACAATCTAAAGTGATTTTCAAACAAAATAACTGTTTTTTCTGATTAAAATTGCTGGTAAAGTGTCAGTTTAGAAATAGTTTTTTTTATTGTATCTAGATATTCATTTTATGTCAGCATTCGCGACTAGATGTTGAAATTTTAAGAAAGACATTTTTATGAATATGTGGATAAATCTGTAATCGCTGTTATCTGAAGTATGTTTTATCATTTTTTACCTTAATAATAAAGTTGTTAAAATTATTTATCTTAAAATATATGTAAATTAATTTTTTTTTTTATGTAAAAATTAGTTTTTCTTATTCTATTTTTCCCTTATTGCAAAAAAATGATTTTTTAAATAGATCTATATTATTTAACTTGATAATAACCATGACCAGCAAACAATAAATTTGTTGAATATTTTCTTTATTATTTATTTTGTATAACTAACTTTTTATATAAACTTAAGCATCTTACATGTTAATCTTATTATAGACTAATATAATTTGAGCTTTTTTTTTAACAAAACTACACTGGATAGTTTTTATAAGTGTTATTAAGACACACAACACTAGTTTAAATGTGTTAGTTATCCTAGCAACTCTATTATTAAGTGTACATAAAAAGCTAATCCAACCTTTCTTAAAACTATAAGAATCTTCTATTTTTGAGGCCAAGCCAAAAAAACTTGAAATTAATCAGAGTTTTAGAGGCTGAAGCTGTTTAAGAGTCTATTTGACTACTCTGCTTCACAATTGACAAAAGAATTTTTGTGGTTGGTAGTCGAAGCTACTGAGAGTATGCTCTGAATGAAAAGTAAAAATTATAAATATTTGTAATTGGCAGAATTTTTTATATTAATATAATGTCTGAGATGCAATTAAATGTTCATCAAGCACAAGAAAACGATTCAGTTGATAAATTGGATACTAAAAGCAACTTAGATTCGTCTCGATCTATGGATTCTAATAACTCAACCCAAATTCCATCTTCTGAAGACAGTGAGCCGCAAAAGGAGCCTTGCTTGATTTGTTGCCGCCGGATGGTGCAACCTATTCGTCTTCCATGCTTACATCTCTTCTGCTTCCTTTGTGTCAAGGTAAGATATCCATTCATATGTCTTGTGTGACTCCATACTTTATAGGGGATCGCCATGACAACCTGTCGGGCTAAACCTAGATGTCCTCTTTGCCGAAAGTCTATTCCTATGGACGTTTACATGAGGCCATTTTTGTACACAAAAAACGAATCAGCTCATAAGGATGCTAGTGAAGATTCTGAAAAGTAAGTTTACTTTGTAGATTGGTGGCAAGTGTTAAAGTTTTTTTAACAGGTTTGTTTGGTTTTACTCAACTAAAGATAAAACCGCATGGTGGCGCTACGACGCTCGGTTAAGCGATGATATTGAGAAAGCTTTTAAGGCTGGAGAGAAGACTCTTGATCTGTTAATCTGTGGGTTGAAGTTTAAAATCAATTTTGAAGAGATGACGCAATGTGAAATATGTGATGGAAGTGTAAGCCGGAGTATAAAGCGTGATTTGTTCAGCTGCAAATCCATCGGAACTTCAGGAGTTCTCGATGAGGCTCATTTCTCTAGTAGCGATCTTGTTTGCCCAGAAGATCTTTCAGAAGATGAAGATAGTGATGAGAGTTCTTTTGATTCTTCGATTAGTAGCATCCAAGGGATATATCCATTCAGCGAGGATCCTATCTTTGGAGGTATCCTAGCTGAGAGAATGGACACTGAAGGATCTGATCATGCCGAGACGGAAGACCAACAAAATAACTGTAATTCATAAGAAGAAGAAAATGTTTTCATTCTTTAGATCCAGTCTCCCAAAAATCCTTTTTATTTTTTGTATTTTTGGGAGATATTTTTACTCCAAACTTTTTTTGTTTATATAAGTTTGTTGCTCGAATAAAATTTATGGGTCGAACAAATAATTTCTATCTTTTAGTTGTTCATGTCAATTATAAAACTACAATTACTGATGAGACTTTTCACGAGGCATCATGCTGCTTATTTCGATATAGTAGCCAAAGAAAATAGCTTAACCCAGTGACCGAATTGCTTTAACATCTGGTTATGTCTTAATGTAGCAATGATTATTGTAACTAAGCTATCTGGTATTTTATTTGCAATGTTTTCCTTCTGAGGTAGAATGAGAGTTGAAAATGTCATAGTTTTGAACTTCCAGCTAAAAAAAAACTAATTGAAATTATTTTATGGGAGGTTTTTCGTGCTTCCTCATTCTAATTTACTATTTGTACGTTTATTACTTCAAATATGTATTTAAATGAATATAAAAAGTTGTATGCAATTATTCGTATCTATTCATATGTCTTCAAATCAAATTTATTTTTCAATTCAAGTTAAATATTGAATTAATAATTTGCAAATTACTATTGAAGTTATTGAGTTTTTTGTGAAATTTAGTTTTGTTGCAACACAAAGTATTTACTGAAATCGTCATATGGTTACGTGTTAGTGGTCATAATAATTATTGAAAGCCAATTATAGTGCAATTAATGTTGAAAATTGTTTCAAACTTGTTTGCTATCTTTTGAGATATTCAAAAAAGCTAACATATTTTTATCAGAATTTTCAGATTTAAATCTAAACTATAAATTTTGAAATAGTTTTTAAATCAAAAAGTTTAACTTAATTTCCAGTTCAGTTTTTTATTTAGTTTATAAAGTGTTAGCATTTTAATCAGTTTTTTATTGACTTCTTAAGTAGTAAGGTTATACTTTGTTTTTAGTCTCAGTCATGTTACATTTGCTCTAAAAAATTTATATAACAAATTTGTGGGTATCTATTTAATTGATAGAACTACCAAATAACTACCAGAAACTAATCATTTAAAGTTATTTTATCTTAAGTTTGAAGAAAATCTATTTTTAAAGCTTTTAAACTGACATTTCAGTTGTAATTCTTACTATGAAAATGACGTATTCTTATTACATATGCTGCATGATAAGTTATAAACAATAAAAACAGAACTGAGACGTTTTGTTTATATTCAGTTTAATATATTTCCCTGTTATATAGGTATAAGAAATTGTTAGAAAGTAAATATTATCAATTTTTGTTTTTCTTTTTGTTGTAACTAGTTAGCAAAGTTATTAAAAAGAGAACTATTGAATTATTGTTTTACTTTATTTTAAAGTTTTATCTTTATCATGGTTAAAAATACTTTTTGTTTGTTAGATAGATTTAGTAGAACCTAAAAAGCAGTTTATAAGGTTTAAACCCTTTGATAAAGACTGTTTCTGGTTAAATTAACAAAATATTCTTAGAAAACATATATTTTTTGTGACTGAAAATGAATTTCCTGTAATTTTCTTTTTACGTTCTTAATTTTTAATCTGATAAAACAACAACAGGTTGTCTACAATCGTGCCAAGCATTTTAGTAGCAGAAAAACATTCTTATCAAATTTCTTCCAGTAACTTCATCATTAAAATGAACATATTGTTCAACTTATTAATCTTACACCCATTATTTCATCCAATCAAAAACCTTTAAAACTAAAGCCTGCTTTTTATAAGTAATACATTTTTCTCTAACTTTGAAATTTTCAATCACGCCACACGAGGTTTAAACGAACTTTAGTAACCTTTATCAGAATGAAGCAAAACCTCAACTAGCCCCCCCTTTGCAAATCAGTCGCTACTATTGTTGCAATCTCCTGTTTTTTCCTTTTTTGCAGCATGAGCCTTACTAGATATTTATTTATTAGCAGAGAAACCACCAAAGCAATGCGTGGTTATAGTAAACAAGTTAAAAACACAAATGTATGAATACAGATTTTAATAATTAATATCAATTGGTTAATTTATTCAGTCACAAAAACATTAAATATTCATAATTTGATTAGTTATAGTTTTTTTTTTAATTTTAATTTGATTGAACATAAAAATACAAAAATTTTTATAGTTTGTAAAAAATTATGCAAATAAACTGTTTTAGAATAAAAATTATATTTTTTAAGTGTTAATAATCTTTAAATAACTGTTGTATTTAAACCATAGGCTTATATAAGATTTTTAGTGTGGTGGAAAATATTAGGTTTTATTCCATGACGCAAAGTTCTTAAACTTATAAAAATACTTGAATAACGTAACACTGAGAATACAAGTTTGAATCACAACACAAATTCAAACTTATAAATTCGAACAGTTTTGCTTTAAATGATTTATTTGTGATTTATATGATTAGTTTGAAACTAAAAAACAAAATATTAGTGATCAAATTACTACCTCAATGTTAAATATTCTTCTTATTAGAATGACTAATGTTGTTTCAAAATAATCTTACTAATCCTTGCGTGTCAAATAAACGTTTATTTAGAAAGCCTTGGTATTTTAAAACACAAAGTATAAAAAAAAAATTATTTACGCAACAGTTTTATGTTTGCTGTAAGTCTAAATAGAAAACAAAATCTATTCAGTAAATATTAATATTGACAAAATAAAAAATTAAATAAAAATAAGAACTTATTTTATGTCTTATTATTCAAACTTACAGGTGCTTGATTAATGTTAATATTATGAATCATTCTAGTGCAAAGTTTATTCATAAAGAATCACAGAATCCTTTTCAAACTAACAGTGAATTTTTTCACAATTGTAAGCAGAAATTTTCTTTATTGTTAAATAATAAACTTATATTTTTATTAGTAATTATAGAAATTAGAAAATGTTGGAGATAATAATGAAGATCTTGACTTAAGCTATGATTTTATTATTTTAAAGGTTGCTTATATTTAAACTATTTTTACTTGTTTAGAATACATACAATCAACAATATTATCTAAGTAAAGGACAAGGGTTCTATTAGTTAAATACTGGCAAATCAATAAACAGAAAAAACAAATTAGGGTTATGCAAATGTTTACAAAGATAGCTCTAGTGTTTGTTCTAAATCTACTAGTTGTAAAAGTAAATGATAAAGAATTATCTTTAGGGACATATTTGAAAGATATATATAGTTAGTATAAAGTTTAACATTGGGTAAAGTTTTTTAGCATATTGTTCAATACACAAACTTGACAGCTCTGTTTATTATAGAGTTAGTTAAAGTAGTCTAAAGCTAACTGAATGCTAAACTTGTTGTAGAATAATGTGGTTATGATGATCTAAACTCCACTTGTTTGCAGCTTCAAGTAAAAACAAAATTCAGAAAAACCACTTAACATCTAACACAGAGTCATATACTGTTGGCACAAAACATGAATCAATAAATTCTTTAGAATCAAACGAGCTAAGTAAGTTTTAACCAGCTGAATATTTGTCGCTATTTTCTCATTTCAATTTTTTCAAATATGTTTTGAAACTAATAAAATTTTTTCATTAAAGAACTGCTTGAAAGTAACAAATTATACAGTGAATAAATTAGCGGTGTTAATCATTAATTTTTATCTCATATTTTATTTTTAGTTGTCTATAAACTTTTGTGCTGAAATCATTTATAAGTAACAAACTATAAAAATTATTAAGAAGCAAATACAACTATTTAAATATTTATTTATTTACTAATTTATTTTATTTTGAAATTATTTAATTTTCATTTTAAGTAATAAGTTTGTAAAAATATGTAAAATAATTAAATTAAATTATAATAATCTATAATTTGAAACGTTGTTATTGTATAGCAGTTAACAGCAACGTTTTTTTATTCTGTTTCAGCTATCTTATTAAATGTGTCTTCCCATACAACAGAAGCTGGTAGATGTTCTAAGAATGACGTCATAACGCTAGATGAATTGAATAGCAACTTGCTTACAGGTAACAAAAATTCGATTGATAGTTTGCATGTCATTCTTTATTTGAGTTTATAAACTTTGAAATATAACTCAAGTAGTTAAATTACAAATGAATTATTTGTTTGACGAATTTTATGAGATATCTCTAAAAATATTCATTAGTATAATTTGAAATACTAATTAACTTATTTTACTATCTGTAAAATAATCAAATATAAAAACAGTTAATGTTGTATTGATCAAAGTAAAATTTTGAGATGCTTGCAGCGTATGATCTTTTTAAAAGCATCAAAGACACCCTTAAGATTTATGTTTAATTAAAAACGTTTAACATGTGCATCTGCAGATTATGAAGATGAAAAAAATGCTGATTTAGCTGTCAATTCAGCAAGAAAAACTTCTCTACCGATCAATATAAAAAGTTCAATAAAAAGCAAGTCGTTATGTTTTCAACTTGAAATAAATAACAAAACTTAGTGATAACAGCATGAAGTTACCGACACCATCTTTAGTTATTTATCATATTCACGAAAATGTTTAATCTGACAATATTTGATGATTTAGGTAAATAACCATTTAAATTCTTTTTAAGTCACAGCTAAGTTTATCTATGAACTTTGACAAATGTGTTTTGCATTCTTTAAATAGGTATAAAACTGGTTTATAGAAACTGATAACTAAAAAACCATGATATAAACGTGTTTACCGCTTGAGTAAATTCCTTTGTATAAATAGAATGTTTCTTTAACAAAAGTTTGAAGTAATTTTTTCTTGATGTTCTAAAAGTTATTTAAATCAATTTTTAATTTTTAACTTTCTAAATTATACCTTGAAAAAATGAAAAAATGTAAAATAAGTTTTGAAGAAAAGTTAATTTTGTAAATTTGGAAAAATTGTTTGAGCAAATAAAATAATGTTTTATTAAAATTAACAAATTTTTGTTTAATTTAGAAAGATCTCCACCACCTCCTCATATTAGCCCATCTCTTCATCTCATTTCATCTTCTGCGAAAAACCAGGTTTAAAAATGCCAATTTACTATAAAAACCCCTAAAAAAATTTTATCTTTGAATAGTTTATAATCAATCTTTTTCAGTAATTGTTTCTAAGAATTTTTTTGTTATCTTTATTTAGGTAAAACCATCAGAAAAATTTACAATATTTGACAAAATGCGGCAATTAACACGAAATATCTATTCTGATACGACTATGATATTTGGGGAATTACCGCAACCGAAAAAATGTCGAAGGAGACAAAGTGTTGGGAATAATTCGGACTTTGTAAAAACTTCCTGATTAAGGCCACAAATACTACTTGTAAATTTTATTATATTAAACAATTAAGCAGATAGTTAAGTTTCTGTTTTGATTAATTACTTTTTTTTAAAACTTATTCATTTAGAATTACTGATACAGAAAATGTATTCATACTTTTCTTTTCTTATCATTTGTAATACTTTGTGTTTGTTTTATAATATTTATAAATAAATTTGATTATCTATTTTCTTTACAGCTCTACTTGTCATAAAAGAATTTCATTTTTTCAGAATTTTAGCAAAACTTAAAAATACCGAAAATGTTTTCTTCAAATACATCATATACCATTTAAAATAATTAAACTTTTTGAGGTTTACGTTTACTCTTTGCTAAAACAATTAAGTTGGAAGCAATTATAGTTTTTAATTTTTTCAGGAATGTAGCTGTTTGCATAAAAGGCCCATTTATGTTTCAAAATTGAATAAATCAAATTAGTCATTTGATTAAGAAAAAATTAAGAACATACGATTATGTATAAACGAAAAATTTCTTAGATAACAATTTTTTATTTTGATTATAAATATGCTCTTGTTTTTTGAGAATACTTTTAAAAAAAACTTTTTTTGTTTTAAGAAAAATATAAGTTTTCAATCCACTAAATGAATAACTTTTAAACAACAGCAATTGAAACTGCTTTGTCACATATCTAGTTGTATATAACAATCAAACTTTGGTTTATATTAACCAATTTAAAAGTAATTAAGGAAACACCTGCCTGTCTAAAGGCTTAGAATTGAACTGAAAATGAATTATCTTATTTGGCTAAAAACTAACTGGTAGTTTATAAAAATCTAGAAACTGATACATTAATAATGTAATGAATCAGTCGAACATTTTTTTGATTAACAAAAATAATCAAAACTTTTAAAAACAAACTTTTGAATGATAGTTTTTTAACACTATAGTTCAAATAATCGATCAAAAATGTTTAAATTCTGCCTTTAAATCAACAACAAAAATTTAAGATAAATTTTTGACAAGCATTTATGAAAAAGTAGAGACTATAATTTATTGTTCATGTTAAATTTCTGAACAAGTTTGTTTTGTAAAAACTTTCAAATGTTTTAAGTTTATTCATAAAATACCGTCTAAAAACAAACCCAAAAATGAAAAATGTTGGTGGATAAAGATACTTAAAACTTAAAAAAAGAGAAAGCACATAAAATAATAGTCAGTAATGTTAGTTTAATCAGCAATAAAACTATTAATACATGGAACCAGCTGCCATCAGACATTGCCATGTCGAAGTCGCTAGCGTTGTTCAAGCAGAAGTTGAACCGTTATAATATTACCAACATTGTCATTTCTAAACTGTGAACTTTTATATTATTAACATTTTATGTAATTGTTTACTGTTATATGTTTTGAGGACTACTGAATGTCATGTGTTACATCTTTTACTTTCTATGTTTTTGACTAAATAGATGTTATTTGTGAGAATGTGTGTTAGCGAGAGGTGCTCTCTTCAGGCACCCTCCTTCGCATTTATTGAAATAAATAAATAATCCAGTTTTATAGAATCATTTATAAATAATACAATACTTAGTGTCATAAAAGTTTAATCAATAATAGGTATTTGTGTTTCCTTTTATATATGGATTTTAACAGTCACCGACACAATTGTTGGCAAATTTATTTAACTGTTATAAAATCAAGAACTTTTTGATTATTTGCTTAAAGTTATCAGTCAATTTAAACAACTGATTACCTTTTTAATTAATATGACACTTTATCATATTCACTTTATTTGTTTTTGTTATATTTACAAACTACATTAACTAGATAGTATTGCCTTTTATTTGGCTATTTGAATGGAAAAGTTTCTGCTAGAATTAAATTACTTTTTATATACAGTTTTTTGTTTCTTTAAACTTAAACAAGATATCTTTTGTTTTGGATTTAAACTCATAATAAAAATATTTATTGAAAATTTAATTTTTTTCCATTTATAATCTAAAAAAATTATGTTTTGAATTAGTTGTTTTTATCTGGATAGAAAAACAATTTTATTAAAACTTTAGAAATCTTTTTTACATAATTAATAGGCATCATAGTTGAAAAATAATCAAAGTTTTCAATTTTATTAATTAAATTAGTATCTTCAATGCAAAATAATATTAGTATTATATGTAAAATAAGTTATTAATTTTCTAGAGTATTAATTTTTTTTAAATTGGAGTTTATTTCAAATTTTCTAAACACCGGTCAAAGCTTTTTTATCTTTAGGAAATTAATATTTTTTTTATTTTACATAAAATAAATTTGTTTAAATTCCATAATTGATTTTCATAAAGAAACTTCAACAAGCAAACTTGTCTTCAGCGAAACTGAGTTGACAAAACTTGTGTCACGCTTCAGTGATTTCTCGTTTAATGCATAGAATTATAGAAAAGGTAACCTCAGTTGAAACTGCTAGAGCATAAATTAGCTCAAGTATTGTTTCTATTTAACTTTTTGCTTACCAAGCACATTAAATAAATCAATTATCAAATTTTAAATGTTTATTTACTTGTTTATTGTTTCTTTAATTTGTTTTTTCTTCGCAATATTCTTTAAAATTTTAATGCAATTTAAAAAAACTCTGATAATGAATTATGGTAGGAGTTTATACTGTAATAAGCAATAAAAAAAGCTTTAGAAATTATTCAACTAAATGAATTTAAAATTGGATAACACTGATAACCACCAGGATTATCGCGGTTATAAAATTTTGGAGATATAACTTTAAACTTTACTTGATTTAAAACAAACCAAATTGATAAGATTGTTATCAACCACCTCAAATTGTTAAAATGTCAGAAATAGTTTTATAGCTAGGTTAATTTTGTATCTTAAGTTTTACTTATCAACACTTTAAGATAGCATAACAATAATTAAATTAAACTAAAGTTTTTCATTTAACCTTGTTCGATATCGACAATTTTATGAGTAGGTTTATTATTTGCAAAATGTTGGCAAATATTTTTAGCTTTAACAACAAAACAGCTTTAAGTGTAGCCAAACTAAATGAGATTTAAACCGCCAAGGGCAGTCTCAAGTCACGTGGCTTATCTTTTATCTTAAAATCATTTTTTTTTGTCCATTGAACTTAATTTGATAACATTGACTGATAAGGACTAAGATAAAGAATTTTTATAGAAATTAAAGAAGATAAAACCATAGTTTTTTGTTAATCTAATTAAGGTTTTGTTTTAAAAATTTGTATTTCAGTTTTTTTATTCTGCAAATTGATTTAGAAAACTACTTATTCAAAGATTAAGGAAAAACTTTTTAATATTTTAAAGTTTTTAGATCACTAGTAGCACTTAAAGGTGGAAAAAATTGACAAAAATATCTTTAATAAAAGTTTAATTATTAACCATTAGAAGTATTTAGAAAATATTTGTTTCTAAAATCCTATCTTTACTAAGATTATGAAATTAAGAAAGTATATTTTCAATACATTAGGGAGAAACGTATTTAGCAAGGATTATACGTGATTATATAACCGAAAAATATGTTATTCCAACTTTTATTTGCTTAACTGTTATACGATTTCTAAATATGTTTTTAAATGAGTAATCCTAAATGTGCTTTTTAACCGCAATTGTTTGTACTAAGAGTATAAAGAAGCTTTTATAAAAGCCTGGTGATGATGTCATGATGTTATTTTTAATTTTATTACATTGAAATGTTTAAAGTATTTAATGACAATTTATGACTTTTAGCTTCAAGTAGCTAGCTTTGAAAATGTATAGCAAGTTACTTAATAGTGTTTTAATTATAGATAACGACATGACTTTGAAAACAATTTCTTTATAATTACGTTTGGCAAATATTGTTTGGATTACGTATATGTTGGTAGGGAATGATGTTGAAGTTTTGATTGCCCATTGACTTGAGAGATTCACAGGTTTTATTGTATCAAGTATGTTTGCATGTCAATGATAGTTTTTGGAGAGCTACATTAATAGTGAGAGAAAGAGAAAAAAGGCAAGATCATAAGCAAATAAGCTTTTGTGAAGAGTGAAAAACAAAATTTAGTATATTTAGTTGCCAAGCTAGCAAGCTATTCAACGTGTTTGATAAACTCTTATCGATTCTATTATAAATCATATTGAAGGACATTCTTATCAGGATTTATTGATTCTTTGTTGTATATATATCAATGTGTTTTAAGATTTAGAGATTATTTTGTTTTAAGTTTCTTGTAAAGCTGCTAAGAAGAAGTTTTTGTTTTTTAAGCAGGCTTTTTAGTAAAGTATATAAAGTAGATAATGATGCCTTTTGACAAACCAGAATCAAAAAAAATAATGAAAAAGGAAACACCTTTCTGCCTTTTAAGACATTTGGATTCATCTTCGGATGAGTCAGACTCTGTTGGAAATTATTTACAAAGCTCGTTGATTCGTCATAAGGCTAAAATTGTAAAAGGTATTTTGGTTGCTACTCTCTGTGAATGAGTAAAAAAATATTTTAAAATTAAATTTTCTATTTGCTACAATATGAGTCAAAATCTAGCAAATCGCTTTCGGCTAAAAAATAGTTTTTAAAAAATGTATAAAAAAATCTTTTTGGTTTTGTAGAAGAATTGAATCCCGATGACGACTTTGAGTTTGATGAATCAGGTAATTACATCTTTTTGTTTTCTCAAAAATTTTATCTAATAATTATTTATCTGAAAGATTTATTCGATGATTATGTCACTCCAAGACAAGTAGAAAACAGAAAAAGTCTTCTTTCAGATGAAGGTTAGTTTAAACTTTTTCAATTAACTTTATTTGTGTGGTTGAAAGTTAGGAAGTAACTCTTAATACAATCTGAAACTATATTCATTAGGTCTTTTGTACACAAAAAAAACTGTTAAAAAACTTCAATTAATGCAAAGTTTTTTGCAGGAATCTCAAACTCATTCAGAAATCTTAACTTTACTGACAGTGAAAACTGTTCAAACTGCTCTTTTACGCCATCTAGCTGTCAAGTAGCTCGTTTCCCGATGTCACTGCCCGTTCAAATTCGATTCAACGGTAAAACTACAAACTATGATATGTAGTTGCTAGCAATTGTGTTCTTATATAAAATATTTGTGATATATAATTTACTTTCTTTTTTAATTTTAAGTCTTACTTTTTGATCGTAAATATTAATCAAAGTAGTAAATTGGATTTGTTTTCAGATTACAAGAAACAACATGAAAAGAAACTAGAAGGGGGTTCTTCCTTTGAAACAAAAGTAAGGATCTTTTAATCATTCACAAATTTATAACTTTATGATATTTTTTATATAATAAACAATTAAAATATTAACTAAAAAGAAGACAGCCTAATAAGTTGTTCAGAAAACTGAATAAAAAAGATTGAAATATTTGAACAGGTACCAAAACATGAGGACATGTACACACATATGAAAAATCTATCACGTGAAAGTTATAATGATACAACAAGAATATTTGGTGATCTTCCAACTAAAGTTTCAAGACGACTTTCAACAAACGTTTCTTCAACTGATGTACCAATCAATTACTAGTCGATCTTAGTATTTCTTGTATGTGCCATTATTTTATCATAACCATTGCCTGCCGTCAAAAGAAAACTCTTACAACCTTTATCTTTTTAGATGTTTTATTACATTTGTATTTGGTAAAGGCTTTTATAAATTGAGTGATGAATGAACAAAAACGCTATTATGAAATTTATTTCTTTTTATGAAACACTTTCTACACGACTCTGCTGTTTTTGATGGCAACCCTAGAAAAGTTTGTTTTTTATTAAATGCATTGTGACAATAGTTAATAAAATCATTCTTTTTGAATACAAATTTGATTTTTATTTCAGTATGTTAAAATTTGAAGTCAAAACACTCCTAGCTATTCTATAAAAGTAGCATCAGTGCATAAAGTTTGCTTAAAAACGATTACTGTTAAGAGATTAAAAATCTAAAAAAATTTTGACCTGAAAATATACAATTTAGAATTGAAGTAATTTTCATATTTAGATCTTTTCAGCATTTCAAAATTGAAATTTGTGCCTTTAATCTCCATTTAGAACTTATTGTCAAATGATATCAACTTTGTGGTTTACTAAATATACAAATGAAATTTATTCTTAGGACTTAACATCTTTATTTAATGAAATTATTAAAGAACAACAAATCTTGTAAAATTTTTATTTATTCTTCTTAAAACCCTTTTTACAGTCTTCAATTGAAGTTTTTCTCATGCTGGTAAAAAGTGGTCACATTTAAATATGACTCAGTAATCAGCTGATTTAAATATTCATCTATCTAAATACTTAGTAATCATGTGAAAGAACTTCAGAAAAAATATTAATTTTTTGAAAATTTAACAACTCCGTAGAAAATCTTAAAGCAATTTGTATGTAAGAGTTAATCTAATTCTATCTAATTCAGTTTAATCTTTTTACACCAAGTATAATGATAAATCAAATTACGACTTTACTAAACTATAAATTCAGTTTTTTAAAACTAGATTATTTTACAATTGTTGGTTTTTGAAACAAAACTTTACGCTGTTTGTAAAAATACACTTAGAACTTTGTTGTAAACATTTTAGTAAACAATTAGGAGTTTACTAATACACAAAAAAGTATTGAAATTTTCTGTTGTTGTTATTATTGTTGTTGCTTTATTGTAAATAAAAAATAAACAAAAGTAATCACAAGTGAAATTCAAGGGTTTCCATTCCGGAAATGATATTTTGCATGCTTCTGAAGTAAGAAATTATTTGGAAACACTTTATTACAAATCTTACAGGATGTTTCTTCATTTATATGTACAGTAATATTATGGTAGGCAAGATTTTCTTCGGAACAGAACTCAGCTCTACATAATTTACAAGTGAACTTATTTGAATGACCATCCTTCACTGGAATACAATTAGATGGGAACTGCCAGCTTATATATCGCTTTTTATCACAAATAGAGCAAGTCTTATGTAAATCCGTTCCGTGGCTTCTATCTTCGTGTTGTTGTAACTCCATAATAGAAGAAAACAACTCACCACAAATGCTACATTGAAACTGCAGAGAAGTGTCCAAGGTAAACAAATTACTCCACTGGTAGCTTAAATCTTGATCTGCAGAAGATTGTTTACGTTTCATGGCAACTTTTTATCTAATTCCGAAAAATTTTAATGAACAAAGTGAAAAAATCTAAAATCTAAAAGTTGTTGTTATATATATTACAAAAAGATATTAGTTAGTGTCTATAGAACTCGACCAAAGTTGAAAAAAACATTTTCATTTATGTTTTGAAAATAAACACAGAGTACATCTAGCCTCAAGCTTTATTTTTTATATTGATATTCAATTATTCGTTCGTTGAATTGAACGAGTCTTTAGTACTTTCAGCCACTAAAGACTGTCTAAGGTACCAAATTATTCACTTTACTTACAACCAAAGAACATTAGCAACTTAAAATAATGAATGCGGTCAACAAGTGCGTTTATACTCCGCTACTTTAACAATAAATTGCCTAATACATTAAGTAGTTAGCATTAAACAGCATTTAAATATTTGCAGGAAAAGTCTGCAGACAGAAACTTGCAAAATTAAATCCAACGTTTTTCAAATTTTCATGTAAATGAAAAAGAAATCATAGAATGAAACTGTTTAATGAATTCTTCAGGTTATTTTATAGCACGTTTCAGATGATCAAAAGATACTTTTCGTATTTTTAATTTCATAAAATATGCATTTATAATCAAGTTGTAATGGAACACAAAAAAAGTAGTACAAAATATCTTTTTATGGAATTTTTATTTATAAAGTATTTATTTAGCTATTCATTATCCACATTAAATCAATTTAGTTAATCTTTAAGTGCGAAATACATCATTTATTACATCTGTAGTAGAATAATTAACTAACATTGAGCATAAGATGGTTTTTGATTGGTTGCTTACAAACGCCATATATCGCACCTTTCTGTCTAATCTTCATCGGAAATAGAAAACTTGCACAATCCGACTTTCTCACTATAAAAGCTGAAAAATAAAATAAATGTTTTATTAACTTATTATGTGAACTTTAAAACGAAATTGAAATATTACTTTTTATAATAACTTACCTCATTATAAGTCAAGTACTACACCTGACGTTCTAGTTCTGGTATACGTGATAAATATGGTCGGCCTCGGCCACAAACTTGTGTGCTATGCATATATGTGCCAGGGCAGAAGTTACATAGCCAGCTGTTACCAATGCAGCAAGGTTCCCTTCTTCACCAACAAGGTGTGCGGCGGAACAGAAGGACTGATGCAACTACACCTAATTAGTGTCGCTGGTACTACCATGACGACACCGAGTAGAATGACGGACTGCCTACGGGGCTCCAACTCCGGCTTTAAATTGGGAGTTTTGCATCTCCTAGAAGTGTTAGCACTTTACCAAACTCACAAGGTCTTTCTACCCAGGTTAGTGAACTTTTTCTTGTCAGTAAAATGTGTTCATCTGAGATCAAACCCGGAACCACTCGCTTGGTAAGCAGGTATGAGAACCTTTTCGTCTTTTGGATGATTCAGATATTTTACAACTTGCAAAAAAAAAGTAAAAACATTTATAAGAAAGGGGGCCGTCCGGGATTTGAACCCGGGACCTCCCGCACCCCGCACCCTAAGCGGAAATCATACCCCTAGACCAACGGCCCGGCGGAAGCACATTCAAACAGTCCTCATTATATATATGTGAGCTTATATGTTCCAGGGCAGAAGTTATGGATAGCTAGTTGTTTCCTATGCAGCAAGATTCCACTCTGCACACAAGCCAGGTTATGCGGCGGGACAAAAGAAACGATTCAGCTGCACCCAGCTGGCGTCGCAGGTGCTGCCAGAACGACACTGAATACAGTGACAAACTGCCTACGAGTCTCCAATTCCGGCTTTAAATTTGGAGTTTTACATCTCTTAGAAGTTTTGTCGTTTTACCAGACTTACAGGTCCCTTCTACCTGGGTTTTCAAACTTGGGATTTTTTTTTAACTTTTTCTTGTCACATTAAAAATGTAAGCTTTACTTTGGAGTGAAGAGAGCTTTTAAAAAAAGTTTAAGAAAGTTCGAAAACCTTTCAAGAACAAATTACTTTATTTTTATAAATATATCTAGGCCTTTAACTGATATTTATTTTTGAAAGCTATTTACATCATCAAAATTGAATCATTTTAAGTTACCTTCATTATTACAGCTTTTCTAGAATTGATTTTAGAGATTTTCATATAGCTAATCTAATTCAAATATTAAAAAAGAAAATTAATATTAACAATCAACCAATTAATACTTACATCTTTACACTCTTAAAAAAAACTAATTAGCTAAGCTAATCATCTTATCATTATATAATTATAATATTTATGAGAATGAAATACTTTATCTTGTAAATGTTAGCAAAAATTTTTTATAAAATTTCTTTACTTTCAAAGATAAATTGTGTCACGTGATTATTTCGCGCTTTTAAATTTATAGAAACCAATTAGCTTTTGAGTGCGCAAATGTTTCTGTACTATGCTTTCTCTTTTACTCTTTTATCACTAACTTACTTCCATAGTAACCCAATTCTAAAGTTTAATTTTTATAATTAATACATATGTTTCAAAATAGTTAAATCCCTGCATTAACAGAAAATTTAGAATGATATGTCTTTTCTAATTTTTATAATATCCTTAAACAACTTTTGCATTTTTGTAAACGCTTTGCAAGTTCCTTAATTTTGTCGTCTATCCAATAATAAATTATTTTCCACGTGTAGACAAATACAACAAACGTTTTGTTGTATTTTACATTGCCAGTTATATTTTAAATTTATTTTTATGTTAATAATAGTTTTATAAAGATAGAGTGAAAGGTTTTTAATTATATTGTTTTAATAATAGATTATCAGTACCCATTTGTTATGCAGTTAAAACTGAAAATTAATAATAATGATGTTTTGTTTAAAATTATTATTTATTGAAGTTAAAATTTAGTTTTTCTCAATCTAACTTTTCATTATAAGTAATAAAAACAATAATATATGTTTTGTTTTTTTATATAATTTCAAACTCCCTTAAAATTAATTAAATTTGTTTAAGTTGATTAGATAAATTAGAATATTACATAATCAACAGAATCATAAATAAGTTTTAAATATTTATCAGAATTTTATAATTATATTCAGATTTTGGTTCACTTAAGCACTTCTTATGAAAAGCATGTATAATATTATATATTTTTGAAATTTATTTTTAAACAAATTATTCATGAAAAGGTTTCAAACTATTCTTGAATACTAGAATGCATTTATATACTTTTTATACTTGAAATCATTTGTATTTAATAAATTTCTCTCTTGTATTTTTCAGACTTCATTTTGCTTTTTTATGTTTGGTGTTTTAATAGTGAAGTTTTAGCCATTTCTTAGTGTTACATTATTTAAGTTTACTCGATTTGGAAATATAATTAATATATTGATGATGACACTTAGTATAAGACCTAAGTTTGGTTAATATATATTTTTTAGATAGTAATATTTTACATAAGATTCTGATTCAGATAAAATTTTTTGTAGTCTTAAGATATTCTAATTTTTACTTCTACAGTGGACAAGAAATCTGTTTTAAGATGTCTTATGTGTTGACATGTTGTCAAAACCATATTCTTGTAATGTCTGTTAGAACTTTATTGTTTAAATTTCATATAAGATTTTAAACAATAATATTTTTCATTTAAATAACTCATTGATTTATCTTTTTTATTTTTTTTAAATAATCTTATTGCTTTAAAGTTCATATTTTTCTGCTAAAATTTAATATTTGCTTATTGATTGAGTAATTATAAAAAATGATGTTTTAGCTAAATATAATAGATTAATAAAAATGTGTTTGATCTATTGTCTAATATTCTTATAATTAATTTATTAAAAAATTAACAGTTTTTAAAGTTATAAGATTTATTCATAAGATGAATTATTTTTTATCAGATTTTAATTACTTATGTACTATTTAATCTTCATACTTTTTTTATACTTGTGCAAGGCATAGAATTGATACTTCTAATTCATTCCCTTAATTTTTTTTTAGTTTATACCATATATTATCTGAATTATATATCATTTAAGTATTTTTTCACAAACTTTATTTTTTATATCATCTTTTATATATTTTATATCAAATTTTAAAATCTTTTATAATTCATCGTTATTTTTTCTTGAAGTTTATCAAATAAAATTTATTTTTTAATTATGTATATATAATCTTTTTTTATATCTTTGCTTTTCACTCAAACTTACATTTATAAAGATTTTATAAATTATATTATTTCAAAATAAATTTTTGCTTTTTATACTAATAGTTTTTTATAATTATTTTTAACTTTTTTTAATTTATTTTGTTTATATTTATCAGTTATTATTTATTTTTGAATAATGCACTAAATACATATTTTATAAGAATTGATTTTTATATTATTTAAATTTATAATATGATTCTTATGTATAAATTTAATTATTTTTTGTGTGTTATATATGAAACAATATTCTAAGTATGTTGTTCTTTTCTTAGTTTTATATTTGATTAATGTTAGCTATTTAGAGAAAGTTGTTATAAAATTATACTTTGAATTATTTATGTAGAGCTTAACATGTTAAATATATTATCTTCAAACTATTTTTATTCTATTTTTTAATCATTATTTATAGAATTTAAACTTATAAAATATATATAATATACTCTAGTTGTTCAGATTATAAGTGTATATTTTTGTTGATTTAATTTATAAAAAGAAATACTTTTACAAATTTATTTATATAATTAAATGGCTGATTTTTTGTTAAAACTAATTAAATTAACTTTTTAGTTAAACTAAACTATTTTTATTTCATAGACTCTAAACTGAATTCATGAAAAGTTTGGAAATTATTATAAAAAATGTTAAATTTTAAAGAAGTAGCATTACCAACTATTATGGTAAGTATGATAAAGATATTACTTTTCCCGTCTTATAAATCAACTGACTTTGAAGTTCATCGGAATTGGTTGGCAATCACACAAAGTTTACCACTAAAAGAATGGTATTATAACCAGTTTTCACAATGGACATTAGATTACCCTCCTTTATTTGCTTATTTTGAATGCCTACTTTCATATGCAGCTAAATTATTTGATGAGAATATTGTTCAAATTGAAAATTTGAATTATTCTGCTTGGTCAGTGGTACTTTTCCAGCGTTCTACAGTTGTAGTTACTGATCTATTACTAGTATATGCTGCTTATAAATGTTCAAATCTTACTTTGCAAAAGAACACAACATCTAACAGTCCAAAGAACATAGCAATTTTTTGTCTGGTGATTTTTAACTGTGGTTTATTTATGATTGATCATATTCATTTCCAATACAATGGAATGCTTTTTGGTATCTTATTGCTTTGTATATATCATTTATCAGTTGGCAATGAGGTGGTAGCATCACTTTTATTTGCGATTTTATTGAATTTTAAACATATCTTTATCTATATAGCTCCAGCTGTTGGCATGTTTCTTTTAAAGAATTACTGCTTTATTGGCAAGTCATTACATTTACGAAAAGTCTTTAATTTAGCTGTTCCTGTTCTGGTAGTTTTATTATTTTCATTTGGTCCTTTTTATGACCACATCTTACAAGTGATTTCACGTTTATTTCCTTTTAAAAGAGGATTGACTCATGCTTACTGGGCACCTAATGCTTGGGCTTTGTATAACTTTGCTGACAAAATTCTGATTATATTTTGTAAGCATCTCAAGTTGTTAGATAATAAAATACTAACTAACTCTAGCACCAGTGGACTAGTACAAAACATTGAACATATTATCTTGCCTACAATTAAACCAATTCATACATTTATTTTAACTTTTTTATCAATGGTTCCATGTTTGATTCACTTGGTAATGCATGAACCAAAGAAACTACATCTAAAAACAAATCAGCTCATAAGAGCAGTAGTTTTATGCTCTCTTTGTTCATTTATGTTTGGATGGCACGTTCATGAAAAAGCTATTTTAATGGCAATTATGCCTTTTACATTATTAGCTGTTATTGGCTCACACCAAGATACTAAAATATGGTTTTTCTTACAAGCAATTGGTCATTATTCTTTATTCCCACTTTTATTAGAACCACAAGAATATATATCTAAACTCTGTCTCGTTTTAGCTTATTCCTTTTTCTCTTATATGATACTTTGCTTCATAAATAATGAGAAGAAAAACAAATTAAACTTACTTAATTGCTATGAATATTGTTTTTTATTATTTGTTTATTTCACTGAACTTTGCTTTACTCTATTTTACCCAATGTCTAGATTCAGTAGATCCTACCCTTTTATACCTTTAATGTTTACATCAATTATCTCTGCTATTGGTTGCTTATATAGTTTTCTTTGCTTATATTACCATGCATTAACTATACATAAAGATTAAGGTGACATTAATGAACTAATCTGTAAGAAAACTTTCCGCTAATATATCTTTTAATCTATATTTATTTGCAAATATTCTATTTATATTTATCGGGTTATGCATTTAACAAATATTTCTATTTACAGATTTTTGATCTAATTAAGCTTCTTTGTAAATTTGTAACTTGTTTATAATTAAAGTTGACCAGATTAAGCCTAAAATATGTCTCAACAGTATGAGATAAACTTCTCAAATCGGGGTTTAGCTTCCACAGGTAATTACAAATCTCTTTTTTTGTAAAATATTTATTATAAAAATGTTTTTTTAGCTGAAAATACTCACGCTGCCACAAATGGAGTTCCCAAACCAAACCTAGCAAACAAAACCACTTTTTATCAAAATGGTTTCTAAACATACAACCATCTACTACCATCAACCAACTTTTTCTATTTATTAACAGGATATGGTTCGAAACCAAACAAGAACTCCTCCAATCCAGAAGATACAGTGACTTCTACAGACCACTTTCAACCAGATAATGGTGTTTGGGTTTACGACCCAGATAAGTGTAATGTGTGGCCTACTTCGATATCAAGAGACACTGATGGGCAATATCTTCGGACCTTAGGTAGTTTCATCATCAAATCTTCCACTTTAATCCTCATCTAATCAACAGAACAAAGAAGTCAGATCCATTTATCAAGCTGGGGTCATCGCAATCATTCGGGGTGGGTTGATATCAGTCTAATCTATCCCTTCCGTCATCGGAACGAGCAGGAAGTTGCGATGACGGAGATGGCGAAGAGACATCTTGATGGAGTGTTGCCATCTAATTATCAGAGAAACTGGTTGGTTGCTTCCTACTTTTCACTGTGATGTACTTTTCATGCTTT